>JAIEZT010001390.1:21042426-21534926 GCA_019594935.1 Periophthalmus modestus | reverse complement strand
ACACTTTTGTTCATTTGAGAGATTCATGTACTGAATCCATGGATCTGTTGCGGATTCCTGTAATATTGAGAATATTTTCCTTTCTTCTAATTGTAGCAGTCTTTTACAGGTTTGTGCCCTACCACTGTCCATGTGTAATTTGTGAGAGCAGATGTCAAATGAGCCTTCGTAATTTTCAATTTTGAGAAACTTCGGGCTAAAGTAAAATGACTTACACTTAATGAAGTCCTTTAGGAGAAACAATAAAATCCAAATTTTGTTATTCAGCCAATCCAGCCAAATCCAACCTCTTCAACACCACTTTCCTTTAGCTAAGCATTATAATGATGTCTTTAAAAAAACAAAGATCAGATGTGTGATATTATGTGGATAACATCCCAGGGTGGGATGAAAGACACACCCTCTCAACAGAGTCCTGTGTACTGAGGTCTCCATGGACACCACTTCAAGAGCTGCAGGCTGCACTGCAATTAAATCTGTGTTTATCAGCTTTGAGTGAATGTTTCCAGAGAACAGCTAAAAGATTTGTCCAAAGAAAGGTAAGCTATTTTAGTAGAGTGCAAGAAATAAAATATAACTAACAGATTTACGGAAGAGCATTAATAGCATATGCTTAAAACTGGTTACTTGACACAAACAACTGGAATATTGAGAAACACGGTCTAAGAATAGGACCGTGCCTTGAACTGCCACCTCTATGTGAAAATCTCTTCCTGTGACGGTGCACTGTTGTGTGGATAGATGCTGACAGGAAAGTGGGCTCATTCACGGCTGGGCACTGAACGATGTACAGACCAGAAGGAAATAACAGTCCTTTCTCTCTCCTGGATATGGACATGTGGGATACCAATCTCACAGCCCAGGTAAGACTCAGGCAAACTTTGGGCAACAACATGATTCATTTATGGAATTAACTTGATTATATTTTCATCATAGTCTTCGGCTTGGTGTGGTATGGCCACAGTTTCTGGATCAGGATTTCTGTCCAAAGTTAACACAAGGTGAGATGAATCACTTATATACTGCGCACATTATTAGCACTGACAGATAAATAATGATGTTAGAACTATCACAAATCTGTTATCTGTCAATCTGCCCCACAGCATCTGCGTTTTCAGATTTTTTTTTACTGCCAAAATGTGTTACTGTAGAAAAGTATGAAGTGCCAGTGATTTTGTAGAAACGTAATTAGTGTAATACATGCTGTTGATGTAATCCCTCCTTTCTTTAAGTAATTCATGTTATTAATAATAATTCTATCAATGTGTTAATGGTATATAGTTCATCTGGAGGTGCAGGCAGTTTCAGACGGACTGACCCAGGCCTGAGGAAGTGGCAGTCATTATCCCACCTGGCTCCAAATGCTTCTCCACGCTCCTTTTCTCCATCACCTCAGTCGGATCTGCGGTCAGGACGAGGGCAGAGTCCCTTCAGGCAGTCAGGGGTGATGCAGTGGCTTCAGGAGGCTCAGGAGAGAATGGACTCCCACATGGACCTGCTCCAGACAGAGCGCAGGCCCAGTGCAAATTTGCTGGACAAGAAACCAAGGGTATGATATAATGGTTTACATACAGGGTCATTAGTTAAATTACCATTTTTGCTATAGTTAAAAAAAAAATCATTCATCTACCTTGAGTACAGTTCTTATGGATCAAGGATTATGACTGGCACCAAGAAGAGTTACTTGGGTTGTTAAATTGTTATTCTTCATGTTGACTATAATTTCAGTTGACTAATTTATATATTATGTTAAATGTTTGTACCAAATCACATAACTGTATCTTGTAATGTAATTTTCGTGTTTTTAGGAAAGACAAACTTCTGGCACAGAGCTGTTCAAATTAAATCAAGCTCTCAAAGAGGCTGAATCGAGAGCAAAAAGATATGAAGAGGAATGTGCACAAGCAATACAAAAACTACAGACTGCAACAGAGGTCAGAACATCAAAATTATGATTTGTTGTCAATCATTAAATATCAGCTTAGTTTCCAAATTAATTGATGGAGTTATATGTTTGAATTAATAGACCCAGAAGGCACTGTTGAATCAAACTATAGAGCTAAACCAGAGACTGACGCAGACTCTACAAAACCAGTCTGAACTGGAGGACCAACTGAGGGAAGCCAATAACAAGATAAGCCAAGCATGTCTGGTGAGCAGTAAAGGGATATACATTATATTAAAAGTCTTTTTTTCAACATAATGCATTTTTAGGATTCTCTGTTTCAGGAAAAAGCAACGTTGTCAGCTCAAATGTTAAAACTAGAGAGCACTGTGCTTGAACAAAATACAAAACGTAAAGCAGTGCAGCATAACAAAGACGATTTGATTCAGGTAACACAAAAAAAACTTGTATAACTTATTTTGCATCTATATGGTGTTATGGTGCTACAGAGGCTAGCAATAATCTTTCCAAGGACACTGTGTATGGGTATGGCTTTCTATGCTTTTAAGGGCTTTATATCACCCTGATAATGATGATGATGATAAGCCAATGATAGATACCAAAATCAGATAAAAGAATATTAAGTGTTATATCGCATTTTATAGGAAAAAGCAGATTTGCAGGAGAAGGTAAATTTTCTAGAGCTGCAACTGGAGAAGAGAACCAAGGATTCACAGCAACAAAGTGGGCTGGATCACAGGGATGACCAGGAAGCTACCAAGTTGAAGCAAGAAGTAGCACCTTTGGGAAAGGTGGGAAACACAGCCATCTATTTGCAAAAAACATTCATTAAGTCACATTTTTTGTGAATTTTTCTTAACAGCTAAATGAAGATCTGTCAAATGAGCTTGAAGAGATGAAGCGGGTACTGAAGAAATCTCAGGTTAACATGGAGGAGTTAAGACTGGAAGAGGACTCAAAATCACAAAAGATTTTAGATTTGGAGAAAGAATGTGCAGCACTGAGGAGCAGAATTCAGACCAGTGGACAAGAAAGTTTGGCGGAACTAGAGAAACAAATAAAGCAACTCAGGTCAGACTTAAAATACAATCTTCACATAGACTTGATCTTGAGATTTTATATTATCACAGTTATTCAAATGTATGCATAAATTAATATATTGCCTTTATAAATATTTCATGAAATCCTTTTTAATGATTTCTCTGTGTTTAGGGAGTCCTTGAGTTCTGTAACATTTGAAAAGCAGAAACAACAGGATCATTGTTTATTTTTGGAGACTGCAGTCCTTGAAAAGGAGCAGCAGCTGAAACTACTGGAGGAGAATTATTGCAAAATAGATGCAGGTAGAGTTCAGCACATCGAGGAACTGAAGGTTATGGTCTCTCATTGGACAAACAAATGGCAGAAAGCAGCTCTGACAGTACAGTCTGCAGAAACTGAGCTAGAGGAACTGAGGAGGAAAAACAAAGTAAGATGAAATAAAGGCATTTATAAATATATTTAAATAACTTTATTTTTAATTTTTTTATTTCATTCGCAGAACGAATCTGAGTCATATCTAAGGCTTGAGCTTAATGCATGTAAACAAGAGCTGGAACTGGTGAAAAGCAGAAGTCAAGCATCCCTTAACAAAAAGAACAAAGATGGTAAATTGGTTTTGAAACTGTGTAGCTGTGTCACCAGGGGGCGCTAAAGTATATATTTTTTTTATTTTAATTGCAGGAGCTGACACTGTCCAAACCCAGGACAGGGACACAATGACAGAGTAAGTGCATTAAGTTATATCAGTGTAATACCTTGTTAGAACAATTGAATAGTTCTGATCTTTTTCAGCCCCTGTCTTTTATCGGAAATGCCTGATTTAGACGTATTCAACCATAAGGACAAACAGGTAAGAAATGCTGTACAGAATAAGTTATTATTGTTTATCTTTTTATTATTTTTTATTATATTATTTTGTATATAAAATTATTTTATCTTGATTGCTGCCTGATTTCTGTGGGGCTTAGTATCTGTGCATGACAGAAATAATTTTCATTAATCTAAAATCTCTTTTGGACACCAAACCATGAGCTTTGTTTTTTTTTCTCTCTCTCTCCCTCTCCCCACAGCTGGAAATAAAAACTACTGAATGCGATGAGGTTGTGGTGGACTATACAAATGCGCAAAGCAATGGGTCATTAAAAGTTCAACTGATAGGTGAGGTTTGGGAGAAAAAACGTTGAACAAATAAAATTTGTGTGTGTTTTGTGTTCCTATGTTTCTTTTTATTATTAAGAGAGGGAAAAGACAGAAATCCAGCTTGAACAGGAGAGAACACAAGCAGTGCAAGAACTTGAATCATTCAGACAGTTCAAGGTAAAATCTCAAAAGAAATCAATTAAAAAATATAGCTTATTTTACAAGTGGCTTTTTCATCAGGCTAAAGATGAGGAGCCCTCTTCTAAAGAAAGGAGCAAAGTGAACTTCGATACAGAGCAGCAGCGGAGATTGGTCAATGAGCAGGTTCCATTAAAAATACATACATCTAAAAATACTCAAATATGCCTTTCACAAAGATTAGCTCTCCATGTGTTTCAGAGATTAAGATAGTGCTATGCAAAGTTGTTGTGTGTTGTTTTAATGCATTTCAATTGTATGTAAAATGTGATACTCATTGCTCTCTCACTCTAACTTTGACATAACAGTAAGTTATATTTTAATGAATCTGCTTATTTTTATGTCCTTGTAGTTAAAAAGTCTGTTTAAGGAAAGAGAAGAAAATGAAATGATGTCTGGAGATAAATCAGCTCAAGATTGGGTTCAGATGTCAAGGGGCACAAGGGTAAAATAAGTTTTTATGTGTGATATACACTACCAGTCAAAAGTTTGGACACACTCTGTGATTTAATTTGCTTTGTCCATTTCTTCAGAGTGCCCATGATAGGTGGAGCTGGCACCAGGGTACAAGTTTAATGCCCGTGTTTGAGGAGGAGGAGCCAGGTGATGAAGACCAAGAGGAAAAGGTATTTGATAAAGGGCAATGTTGTTGTGGTATCGCTGAGGCTTGGTTAAACTGAGTCAGAATGGTATTTAAAGTGCAATCCAAATCATGCCATGTTGGTTGTGCTGGCATGTTACTCGTCTGCAGAGGATTTGTATCTATCAAATATGGCTGAACAGAGGAACAGTGGTGAACCAGTGAGAGGGGATTGAAGTGAAGAATGGTAAATACTGTCCAATCCAATAGGTCATTACTCAGCAGTTTGATGCACAACAGGGATACATTATAAACTATTGCCATAAACATCTAACTTTACAACCACTGATATTAGGTCATAATGTTTTGGCTACTATATTTCAATGTGCAACACTTAAATGTTAATTCATTGGGATGCATACTTTGTTGAAACAAAGAAAAAGAGTCGCAAATCTCCAGAATGGTTTTATTATCTCTACAGCAGCCACACGTTTCCATTACTCTCTGTGTTAGCTTTTGCAGGCAATGCAAATTATTAAATTATAAGTGGCATAATTATGTCATATGAGTATTATGAAGTGATACCAGCCCCACATTCATTATACTGACACATATGTGCAGACAGTCATAATTCAGGGTCGTGCTTTAATGAAAAGGCACACAGACATGGGAGGGGTGTGACCACGAGCATTGTATGATCAGCATTAAGCACATGTGACTCTTTCTGCTCTGTAAATAATCCGATTTGAAACCGGGAAGTAGACCACTCAGCTGGGACACATCAAAACAGTGGGTTGAAAGTGCTGTCTTTTAAGGAATAATATTGAAATAAATGTACTTGAAGCAAATGAATATATTGATCCTGATGATAAGTCTGCTACTTATTTGTTTGAGAAGCTCTTTGTCCCAGTAGCTAATATGCTAAAAGAATTTATGTTTCCCCTTTTATCAAAAAATATTTTACAGTTATGCTCAAAATAACATGTTTAGAGCCTTAATGGACATACAATAACTGAAGCATTACATTGCAAGGATCTTACCACTGACAGAAAGTGTTTAAATTATAATACTGTATTTTGCTACATACAATTGTCCTCAGGTTTGAAATAGCTCTTAATATGTACTTAATTCTCTTCAGATTTTAACAGTGACAGAGAGGATCAACAATCAAGGTGAAACTGCATGATGCAGTAGACTAGAGTAGTCTATGTTTGTGTGGGCTTTCTTTCCTCAACTGTAGTGTTAAACTTGCATGTTTTCATTCCACTCTTCCTCTGTTCAATTACCAAATCCAATCACAATTTGATGCTTTGTCTGTTTTTCTTTTGTTTTGTTTTTTCAGATGCAGTCATGTTAAGTAATAAAGCATTAATCATGGGTCTTGATGCTGATTCTAAGAAAATCCGTCAGGGCTGCACAGATGTAATTGAGCTGCAGAAGTCCCTGCCTCTGCTCTGTCCTGATGGGATATTTTATGTTGAGATGGTTGATATCGGTAGCCCTGCTGAAGATGAAGTGAAGTAAATAGACATGAACTGCCTGCTCTAATAGCGTATTAAAATCAATTTCATAATTCGCTCTTCACAGAAAGTTTGCTTAAGCCTGACACATCTATGAAACAATTTTTAGAATGTTGCAATGTCTCCACACAAAATACTCATGTGCTTTAATTATTATTATTATTATTATTATTATTATTATTATTATTATTGTTATTATTATTTGATACAAACGTTTTAATTGTCACATTTCAAGAAATCTTAAAGAGAATAACATTTTGCAGTATTGTTATTGAACATGCTAAGCATTCCTATACATTTTGCTTATAGCAGATATAGTAAAATGTTTTTATTCCAATAAGACTGATAAGATGTAACTATTTTTCAGAGGCCTCTGATTGAGTTTTGTTGTTTTGTTAATAGTCTTTATGTGTTCACATTTGATTGTGGTTTAACACTAACTGTCAGCCCTGTGCACTGTAAATATGAAACTCCCTTGAGCAACAGATTGAAAATGCACATTAGAGGTTGGGTCAGCAGTGGACATATGGCATATCTCTTTAGAAAGACTGAAACAAGCCTCCGCTCCATAAGAATACCGGACTTACAGCATGATGTCTTTCTGCAACAAATGCACAAACAATTTTAAATGATTATAAAAGCTTTTTAAAGCACACTAAATTTAATTATCACAATGAAACACCAAATAAATAAACACTTCGTAACTGCCTCAAATGGAAAATTGCTAAATGCAACAGACCAAAACAATATGTATACTCTTATTTTATTATTTTCCTGTCTTTCCCATCATCAATTTTATTGACCAAAGCAACTGGTTGATCTCAGCTATTGAATATATTATACAATAGTGTATATAGTGGCACATAGTGATATTCGTGAAATAATATACACATGCAAGATCATCTGATCAATCTGGCCTGATTTCCTACATGCAAGAGATATTATACAATCTGATGATGCAGTGTATTCCTGACATGTTTGTCAGCCACAAATAAAGTGATGCTATGAGCGGCTAATGCAAACAAAGATTACATCTGTCGGCTCTGAGAATCAGAGGAGATTGAAACATTTCCTGAGGATTGTGAATTGAGAAGGATTAACGCACAATGTCATTAAAAAAGGGATCATCTCCTGTGGCATTCGACTCCTGTAAGACATCATGTAATCTCCTAAAAATTAAAGCAAAAGTGAATATTACTCTGAAAGTTCTCTCCTTACAACAGAGTGTCACACCATCCTATTTTATGCACTACACTATGTATAATATACATGTACAGATGTGTGATTATACCTGGAGGTTTTCAGGTTTTGCTCAGAAGACATTAGTATGAATGCAGTAACTGATGTTGAAGTAGGATGAGGATGTGTGGTGGGTAACAGGGCAAGTGCAAAAGTTTATCGAGAAATCTCAGTGAAAGTAGAATTTTCATGTTTTGTTTATAGAACTAGCTTTTGTCACAAATGTGAAAACAAAAAGCATCAGACATTTTAGCAAGTAAGATGTACATTTTCAAGGATGAAGAGCAGTTTTTAGCACCCTTTCAGTGTGGTTGAGCTCTTTCATCAAGTAAAGTAACTGATCATTTTTCCAGTCCCGTCCTGCACACTCTGTCTCCAGCTCTCCCAGAACTGAGTTGCCTTCTGTGGGCATGTCCCGAATGTAGACCCCTATCCTTAGGACACACTGCTGGAGCTCCTGCACAGAGTTTACCTTCAATAGTAACGTGATTGGGTGCGGCTGTATGCATTGGTTGCTCTGTGTTGTTGCCTGGATAGGACAGGGATAGAGTGGAGGTAGGCTTCCCTGTATAGACACATCCTCTAGCTTATGTGTTGTCCCAGTAATACGCAAAATGGTGACAGTCAAGGCTTGTTGCTCAGCGGAGAAGGCCATAGTGAAGTGCAGGCATGGTTTTGGCGACACTGAACCATAACTTAGAGGTGCTAAGGGGATAGGCTCCTCTGGCATTGATGGAGAGATTGTCCCAGGACTAGTTAGCCTGCTATTCTCATTATATATACCAATTCCAGTGACTGTGCAGCGTCTTTGAGCAGCTCTGCAAGTTTTGGAAAAAAACTTGGGGAATACAGGCAGTGACGTGTGACTAGAATCTATAGGTTTGTAAGAAGGAGGTGACAAGTGTGGCGTGCTGAGCCGGCGGAGTGAGAAGTAAGTTCGTGGGTGCTCTTTAAAGTCTGTATTTTTAAATTCTCTCTCAGATGGGGCAGGGCTGGTGAACGTTGAGGGGTACTCCAAAATGTCACCATCCAGTTCTTGGTAGTGTTGCCTGGAGTTCGCTGTCACCGCAGAGGAAGGAGTGAGTGGAGCAGAGCTTGGGGTAAAGGTCACGGGGTCAGAGGTTGTAGGTTGGGATGTTCCAGCTTCTTTATCCTCAGATGGATAGAAGTGGCTTTTTCTCCAGCAAATGAAACAGCCCAGGAGTAAGCAGAGACAGAAGATTACCAGGCCAACCAGCAGCAGCACTTGGAGATGAACTGTGGGCAAATGAAGGCTAAGCCAGTCAGTACATAAGGGCAGTGTAACAACTACTTTTCAAACTCAAACATTGTGCTATCCATGTCCATAAATCTATAGCAGAAGTGGGAATAACTAGAATGTATTTACCTAACAATGATAAATAAATATAATTGTAATATTTGGAGTAGTAGTTATAAGCCTATAGAAGTAGTACTGGCAGTAGTTGTAGTAGCTATAGCATTAGGAATTGTATTGATTGTCATGATGGTAGTAATAGCAATAGCAACAGTGAGTACTTTTTTTAATTTAGGAAACATCAGTATTATATTCCAGATTTTTAAAGTTACATCTTAAAGGGATATGCTGCTAATGTTGGGAATTATGTAGAAAACTCCTAAAACTAAACAAAGTTGCATTCATTTTTTTGGTTACATAAAAAGTTAACTTGTAGATTTTTACTTTCAAGCTGTTTGGTGAACAGGACTTGGATCAGAAGCCAGAAGAACAGTACAACCATGATGCCTTCTATCATTCCCTTGCAGCAAAACAGCAGTATGGACTGCCACAGGGGCTGTCCTGGGTACTCCTCGTCCTGGTACGGCATGGTCCCAACAGCGTATATCCAAAACTACGTCAGAATATCCAGTAGTTATAAAAAATTAGGCATCCCATTGAAGAAAAGCAGCCAGATAGTGACATAATGTGACTTCTATTATAGCCAATGAATGCCATTTTGGAGTCATTAGAAAGCAAAACATCTGCACATTCTTTAACACAGGGATTTCTGGTAAGATCCTAAATAAAAAGATTAAGTGTTAGTCCATTGGCCTCCTGGTGTGCTGGAGTGTTAAATCCCAGACAGGCAGAGCAGTGTTCTGGTAGGACAGTGGTGGTATAATGCTTGTATGATTGGTGGGAAGCATGCATGGGCGGGGATACTCATTTCATAATACCTTTTACTCATCCCCAGGGCATCTTCTCCACTGTCCCAGATGTAGATAGCAGAATCACTACAGTCTCCATCAAAGTGAAAGTAAATCCCCACCCAACCCCTCCTCTTTGAAACACAAGCTCTTACGTCCATTAGGAAAACAACTGTGTGGGATTATGCATACATGCAAATATTTGTGTGTGTGTGTGTGTGTGTGTGTGTGTGTGTGTGTATGTATGTATGTATATACATATGTATATGTTAATATATATACACACACACACACATACATACACATATATACATATATATATACATTATATATATACATTATATATACACACATATACATTATATATTATATATATATATATATATATATATATATATATATAATATATATATATATATATATATATATATATATATATATATATATATATATATATATATATATATATATATATATATATATATATATATAAAATAATCACCTAAACACATACAGAATTTATTTAGTACGAAATTAACTGATTAACTGAACCAGAAAACCTGGTTTGTTTTCATTATGGATTACTTACACAAAGGTCCCTGGAGTTCAAGAGTTCAAGTGATTTTGATTGTAATGCATTTCAGAATTGATGAAACAGCACCTCCTTCTGGCCATGTGAAATGTTACAATTGTTAGTTTAAAAGCTTATTCTAAACCGCCCTTTTCCCCTTATTACTAAATAATAATATGAAAAGAGCATCCAGTGATTTAGATATAAAATCTGCATTCATTTCCAAATTTTCCACTATGTTGTTAGATTAAAATTGCATATCTGCTATTCATATCACACAAAATAGTAATCCCAGTTACAAATAATCTACTTATGGTACCTGTTGCTTAATTTGAATCCGTTTTTCTTGGTGTAGCTTTGGATGAATGCGACAGTAGAACAGGCTGGAAAATACACATTATGCACTAATAAAATTGTCTCAGATAACTAAATAGATTAATTCTCCAAAATTAGATTATTTACTCCAACACTCAAAAACAAAATCTTACAGCTGAACAAAGAATATACCTATTTAAAAAAAAAAAAAAAAAAAAAAAAAAAGACATACGACGCAGCATACCTACAGCACACACGATTGTTTTATTCATGGCCACAGGTCCAAGAAATACATTATAATTGTGACAAAACTGAGGTTACATAAGGTTTTCTATATAGTTCACAGTGACATTTGCAATGATATGTCATCTTGATTGTCCACTTACGGTTTACTTTCAGCCAACAAACAAATGCTGTCTAAAGTATTGCATATTTCTTTAGAAGTGTGAGGTAGCACTGTTTCAGAATGTGTAAATAAATGAGGTTATTTTATTAAGGGCACATTCCCTGTCATTATAAAATACATCAGCAGTATATAGTATAACAGTGAACGGTAAAACTTCCTGAGAGCTGAATAAATCGAGGTAAATTGTTACATCTACATTCAGAAGAAACCTTGTGTATCAAAAACCCAAATGACTGTATCCTCTAGTCTTTTTAATAACAGACAAAACTAAGAGATATTTTGCGTATTTTGAGGCCAAGTCAAATCATTAGTGCAATATCAAAAACCAAACCAAAAAATAAAATTATAAAAATCCATAAACCAATTCCACCTACACTCTTGATTTCAAGTCATATTTTATGTACAAAGTTTTGCAGAAATAGGTCACGAACATGATTTTAAGATTGCCTTAAATACGTCAAGTTAACAGAGACATACAATGGCTAGATTTTATATTTTTTATATATATATAACAGAGGAGACAGGAACTAAGGCTTTTTGGTCTTTGTTAGCTACACTTTGGAGACCTCATTGTTCTATTGACAAGAACTGTATCATAAACCAAGCTGTTAAAGTAGTTGACACCTACATATCGAGATTGAATTTCTCTTTTGTTTTCTAGAGACAATTCTGACCAACCAGGAGAGCTCTTAAGAAAACAATGCCACTACATTAAAGCGCTCCTACCAGGCACTATATGGCAATCTGATACCTGAAGCTTTGACGATTGAGGTCAATATATCACAACTACAAGATCCCCTGAATATGTAAGAGTTACATTCAGACTGTGCACTTGAAAATGATTTGAATCACATATCTTGTTTAGATGTAACCGTTTGGTCTCTGACTTGCTTCCCTTTGCAAACTATAATAGCTATGAGAGAAAAATACAAAAGCAATACTATAAATATTAGATAAAGAAAACATTTCCTGAGAGGGAAGTCATTTGATCATTGTAAAGTTGAGGTTGTGTGGTTGTTTTAAAAGAGGTATGTTAAGTTATTTGTGGGTGAAATTTAGTTGGGTCCCTTGGAGGAGGAGGGGGAAGAGGAAGAGGAGGGGGAGAGGTTAGAGGAGAGGGCGCTGAAGCCGCTGGTGCCTGCTGCTGTGACTGTCTGCGAGGCCACGGGAGGAGCTGATGCCTTCTGAGCATAGAGAGTTCCTGAAAGAGACAAATAAAATGTATTATTAATCAATAAATAAACTTTACTTATTATGATTGATGTGTGAGTGTATTCTGCTTATGCTGTATTATGCTGCCTCTTGGCCAGGTAGTCATTGCAAATGAGAACATGTTCTCAATTGATTTGGTAAAATATTGAATCAATATTGAATACCTGGTAAAATACTGATTGAGTGAATGAATGAATAAAGATGTGCATCAATATATAGTTTATGTGACTGCATTATCTGGGGATTGTAATGTTTTGATCATATGACGAACCATCCACCACAAACTACTATATATTGTGATATTTTGCACCCAATAAAGCTGTAGAGGCTCAGATTCAGTTATTTAACCATCACATTTTGTCATTTTTTGTTGACAGAATTGCTGACTAAACAATGGTCACAATGCAAGTAGGTTTTCTTTTTTTGTTTTTACGTTCTTGCATTTTTTATGCCTGTACTTTCTATTTTTAGTTAAAGAAAAATATTATGAAGATATTTTTGGTTTCTTTTACCTGAGTAAACTGTGCCATTGACCTCCACTGACACACTGATACTGGCTGACCCATTAGTGGAGATGGAGAAGGACATGTCCTGCTTATTGTCTGCAAGCGAAAACAAAATGATCATTTCAATCAACAAGTTTCACTATTTTGACCACCTTTCCATGCAACATAAAGTAACTGACCCTGGCTATTATTGAGCTTTAGGTTCATAGGTTTGAAATGAGAGGCCATGGCCAGGAGATTCTGCTGTATGGCTTGCTGCATGAGACGCTGTTGCTCCTCGGCCAGTCGCATCATCTTCTTCTCGGGGCCATCCTGCGCTCCTCCTGCACTGCGCTCCAGCTTCTCCCTAAGGTGCTCCAGAGTTGCAGCCTGTGCCAACTGCTGTTGCTGCTGCCCCAGGGCAAGAGCCATGGGCAGCCGACTGGGGAGCAGAGAAGTAGCTTCTTCTGAGGGAGAAAAAAAAAAACCCCCAATTCTATTTATTTTTTGTATATACCAGCAAAAGGCTTATCAAAATGGTTGATTTAAGAAATAGAAATTTCAAAAATCAAACAGTGGAATAATCAATGGTCAATAGTAGACAAGCAGATTAACCAACATTCACAGGAGAAAAGTAAATGGATGTCCTAGAGCAGCCCCTGTCTGTAGACCCTCCTTCATGGCATAGAGAATCTTTTTAATAGTATTATGGTTTTATCATTGCAAATTAATATTTAATCAAGCGAAAGAGAAGAATTAGAGTATAACTCATATATAGCTCAGAGTTTTTCATGTTATATGTTATACTAGTATGGTTCTTCATACGATTTTGTTTTGTATATAAAAATAAAACTTACATAACCAACAGTTGGCAGTGTGTTCAAGAAAAAAGCTGCAGCAGAATGATGAAACCATTTACCTGCACTTCTCTTGAGATTGGGGCTGGCGGAGGCGCTGACGCCATTGTGCCCGGTTGGAGTGGCCTGGAGGGTGGGTGAGGCGAGCAGGGCGTGCGAGGCAGACCCGGGGGAGGGGGAGTAGCTGTACAGGCTGTTGGTGTAACTGGGACGTCTGCCCTCTCTGCGGTTACTGTCAATGGCAGCCTGAAGCTCCACAGGAGAGCTTAGACCCTTCTTCTCGCACTCGAACGGGTATAAATACTTCATATACCTGCAAAGAAAATGGAAAGTGTTAAAACACATATTGGTTATAGTTACAGTTATGTAGAGTGTACTGTGTGACTGAGCAGGCATTTATCACATTGTAGGGACTAAAATCTGTAAACACTCAATTTACGGGAACCTGGAAACCATATGGGAACAAAAATCAGGTCCCCATGATGTAAATCCTTTATTATCAGATCAACAACATGGACAAAGTTAAGATTTCGGTTAAAATAGGTTACAGTTGGGGTTTAGGTTAGGCAAATAGTTGGTTAAGGTTAGAATCAATAGCAAGATATTAATGTAAGATTCCCACATTGCACATCTCTGTGTTTGTACTATAACTTACTGTGTGCGTAGAGTGAAGGCAGCACTTGTGATTGAGGTTGGCAGGTTGAGTCCTTTAGTGATCTCTCTCCAAATCTTCTTGTTTATCACCTCCACCAGGCCTCCTTTCTCTGTCACCAGTTTATAAAGTTTGTACAGGTCTAGCACCTGCTTGGCCATGATGGGAATGCGGTTCACTGGGGTTCCTGTATCAGAAAATATATTGATTTACATTTGATACTGGAATAGGAATCACTAAACCTGTTGACATAAAGTGCCAAGTGGATTTTTATTTTTTTTTTAATAAAAGTTAGGCCATAAATGCAACAGATAAAAAGAAAAAATAGGGGAAATTCTACACATATAATTTAGTGATTATAGAAAGAAGATGTTTGTGTAATCTCTCAATCTTCCAGGTCTGATCCATAGCAAAAGATGAAGTTTAAATCTGTAAATGGGACAAGCAAAGATTTGTCCAGTTGACAGATTTAAACTTCGTCTTTTGCTATGATTATAGAAAAAACTTAAAAAACAACAGGTAAGGACAAAGAGGTTTTACAGTAATAATGATTGATCCTGTGAGGGCCTGTGGTTAATGTTGAGTAAAATGGCTAAGCATGTATAATCTGCTTGGATATAGTCTGCTAATAAAGCCTATTTCAGATGGAGCGATGGAGGGGGTGGGGCTAATTCAACAGTGTGGAGCTCTATGGCTGCATTGATTTGAGAGCTGGGGGAAGGGGAGATCTGCCAATCAGAGCATTGACAGCTAACCTTTACAATCCCGATTTGGACGAAAACCAATTAATGAAAAGGCTGAGAGCAGTGGTAGGAATAAGATTAGTTTGTGCTTAAAACGCACAAGAGGCATATGCACTCTTTGCCTGACCGAGCCATGACCCTTTCTCAAAGACTGGGGCTACTGTCTGGACACATACCAGCTTTTTGTCATTAAGTTCAAATTTGGACTCAAGAACTTAATTATTGCAATTTCCATTTCAATTCATTTAAGCTCAAGCTGAGGGACGTAATTTTTTTAATATGAAGGCATATAATCTCCTCCTGTAATTAACTTTCTATTTAACTTGTACACTTTCTGACACCCATAAATGATGCCGATTGTATTTCAATTATTTTATTTTCAACGAAATCATATCATTTAAATCTACAAGTGTAATGAGTGGCCACTAATTTTCTCTTCAATAATGATGTTAAATGCCAATACACAAAATAAACCTATGGACCAAAATGCGTTGTCTGTTACCTCTTTTTTGCATAAAGACGAACAACTCATCTAAAAACTCTTTTCTCTGAGGATCATTGTCCAGTTCGTAAAGCTGGAAGAAGAGGAAAAAACAAGTTAGAAACAGCTATTTTAAGACATTTTCTTGTTTGCCAACTGTATATTTACTCAGCCCACTGACCTTTGCAAAGTCCCTTGATGGTTCCCCCCTTGCTTTGCCTCCGTCGCTCTCTTCAGCCCAGATTGCACCACCTCTCTGCTAATGCCCAAAGTAATTGATTTATTTATTTAAGACACACTGAAGCACAAATCTAACAAAAAACTATATTAGCAATTCTGTTTAAAAAAATACACACCACTTTCAAATTCCCTTTAAAAATATTAATAGACATGAGGCTACATAGAAGCACATGCATGTGTATGATTTTCCTGTTTATTTCAATGGCTTGAACTACATTTACCACCACTTCCTGATTCTTATGCTGTGCACAGTAATGAAAAAGACCTTCGCTCATTAGGTCCTCTAATGTACCATGTTATTCCTCCATCACCTCCCCCTTAACATGACAGTTAAAGGTTAAAAATGTGAGCGAAGGGCAGAGTGTGTGCAACTGTGTGGAAATGCCTGCTGAGGGGTTATTGTCACGCCAACGCACCACAGTGATGCAAGCAGCTAAATCAATGGTCATAGGTGGAAAATAGTGACATTTCAATAATGGTCTGTCTACATGATTACATCAAGGGTAGGGTTTTTAATTTTTTACATGAAATTTCAATTCATGTATGTAGTATGTGCAGATTTAGGTCAAACTGCTGTGGGACAGAGTGGCTATTGTATGACCAATCAAAAGACTTTGTATTGGGAAAAAAAGAAATAAAAGGAAATGGATGCATGGCAACTGGATGACACAGTTACTTTGGGGCTATAGTTTTACGTTACTTTTTTATGTTAAAGTTAAAAAGACACTCTGAACTATCAAATGGTGTTTAGCTTTCTAAACCCAAAATGTTATTTTACTCGTATACTTTTAATATTTCCTTGAATTTTTTCTTTTTAATTGTCATAAGCAAACATCCGAAAGTTTAAACATGTACCCACCTATGAAACATTATTGTTATACATCTAGATAAGGTCTTTAGCTATGCACAATATGTTGAAAATTTATGTTTAAAGGCCAATGGCTGTGTAGTATCACTTTACAAAACTGTCCTAAGCAAGCTATTTTAACAAAAGACATTGCTGTGTCAAACATGTTAAAACATGTTTTGACTATATACACCGTGCATTTATATTTATGTGAATTAGGATGAGCTCACAACTGAATCCTTGTGTTTACAGTAGAAACTCCATTGAAATTGCATGTGCTGCCTGTGAACCCACCCCCACTCTGAAACAGCTACATGCGAAGTTTAGCTGTAGGTCAGTTATAATAAACAGTTCACAGCCGGGTTACTTTACACGTAAAACTGACTCTGCTGTGTTGGCTCAGCTGTTGACACATCCAGAGATTTAAATTTGTAATAAAGTTCTGTGGCTCCCCTGCTAGAAAAGACCCATTGATGTGAAACTAGATAAACATCCCAGTCTTTTCAGTAAGCATCAAATGGAAATAAAACCCTCCCCCCGTATTGATGAGCAAGTGAGACCTACTGCGGCTCTATTAACAAAGAGCATTCAGTTAATTGCCCACAGAGCTTTCACACATCAGGCCTTGGGAATCCTGATAGCATTCAGCATTATGTAGGTCAGTAAAGGGTCCTTTTGTTGCATAAAATGGCTACTTTTATGGAGGTTTTCATCTAAAGTTATATTAAGCAAATTACTTTGGAAAATACAGCAGTAAAATGTGAGATACAACAAAGGAAAAACTCTAGTTGCAGTATTGTGTAAATGTTTTAGAGAAAAAAAAAAACACAAAAAATAAAACTGTAAATTATGCTTAAAAAATGTTCTGCAATGGGTTTCTGTATCTTTGCCACTACGAGATACGACCAGTACAATACTGGACTTTTCAATGCATAAATATTTGAATTGATGCCAAATCTACCTCTTATAATGAAATTAACCTCAAGTGAATCCAAAACCCTAGCAAATGTCAATGGAACCGCAGGGGGGAGCAATTTTTAATCCAAATCAAATTATTGGGCTTTTTAGTGGCTCACACAAGTCAAGATCACTTATCAGCGCCCTTGCTGTGTGCAGAGCAGCTATTGAAAACACACTATCCCCACCCCGTACTACATTTAAGTGCTTGCTTATATAGTCCGACCACACAAGAGCTGCAAACAATGGAAATTACTGGCGGAGCTTATCTATACAAAAACAGCATGCACAATTTAGCAAATAGTAAAAATGAATGAATCTAAAAACATTTGCAATGTTTTTTGGCTTCCGGGCAGACTTAAGAATAACTACCAAATTGTCATTACTACATGGTAAAAAAAGATAAAAACAATAAAATATGTAGGCACTCATTAGGATTTATTGAGTGGTGTCTACCAGACCAACTATACTCCAAAGAACTCCATAATATGGGGCTTTTATATCCTTGGTAGACAATTTGAGGCCATGTTGACACTGGCAGAACAAATTATCACCAAATATGAGTTGTTGAATTAGGAACAGCCTGTTTTGTTAGCTGAGACTGCATTGTGTGGTCCTGGCTGAGAAATGCAAACACTTTCTCACAACATTAGCAGTATAATGTATTGATTAGTTGCAGCTGAATAAAGCAGCAATTTAGTGTTGCCAAGCAACCACTAAATTATGCAAAGCTATCTCTGAGCTATGGCTACGTCAGCTGTGGACAGTGGAAAACAATAGCCATTTAAGATGGTCAATTATTTTTTGAAAATACAATCAAATGAGAAAAGATAACTAGTCACATTAATATTACTCCAAAATTTTATATGCGAATATACCTAGTGGAAAAAGCAATAAGCACAATTTGTAGTACCTAATTCATATTTCAAAATAGCTGGAGTGGATTACTGGTCAAAGCAGTTACCATGTTTACACAACTAGAAAAATAATTGTTTCCATCTGGACATGCTAGAAAAACTTCAGTTTAGTTTTCATGTTTCAAGGCTGTAAATAGTACAGTCCAATAATCATCAAACTGTCACCATTGAAAATGCAGTTTAGTAGAATGGTATAAGATACAAAGAGCTAAAACGGTGTAGCAATTTCAAAACAGGGGACACAACTTTAGTAGAAGGAAAATATGTCAAAGAAAACAGACCAATTATCTGTAAAACGTCACTCAACATGGCATCTAAAATCTAACTGTTCCCGTCTGGAGGAACTGGTGAAAATATGTATGGTGGTTCCTGGTATGCTTTGAGGCAGCTGTCCCTCTGCCCACGGGCCTCATTAATCATAACGTATTGTATTGAAGTGGGGCCTTAGCGAGGGTAACATACACATGGAGGAACCAACCAGGGTGGAAAAAACCCTGGAGGAGCCTCTGGAACTTAATTGCAGTCAAAAGGGTGGAAGAACCATAAATACCAGATCTCCAAAGACTTTTTATTATTTTAAAGCCCTTTCAAAAGAGTGAGACTTTAATAATAAAGAAGTGTGTTTCAATTTGGAGGTGATTAATGGTAGGTAAAGCCTATATTTGTATGTCCACTAGTGTTTAAAGTCATCACTGAGAGCAAGGATTTCTGTCTTAGTCTTTCATTGCACACAAATTAAATATGGGCATGTTGCCAAAGGGGCACACTTTCTCCTTCTGTGACCCAAAAGTGGGCAGCAGTGACAACTCAGCGGGAATGCATCAACAATTAATATGAGGTGAGATACAGGCCATTGCCCCAGAATAAAAAAAAAGGGAAAAACTCTGCAAGAGAGGCTATGCAAGCCATGGTTTTGGGATTCAAATGCAACTTACTTGTTTGAATGACTCATCGTAGCCCCATTCAGACAAGCCATTGGGGGATGTGAAGGACTGGCCGGCTGGAGACAGCGCCTCCTTGTCTTCTTCTTTTATGGCAGAAGGAGGAGAGCCGGACATTTGGCCCCCAGTGGAGGCTTGAGAGGTGGGGAAGGGAGGGTAGTTGTAGCCTGGCAGTGGCTGCAGCCTGGGTTTCTTGAGGTCTGGATTCATCTCCTCGTCTTCATCCTCATCTCCATCGTCCTCCCCATCGTCATGCTCCCCAGGTCCTTGTAGGCCATGTCCCATCATACTCTGTCCTTGCAGGCCCTGTCCAGGCAGACCTGCCTCTTCCTCCTCTGAGTCTTCATCCTCCTCATCCTCATCCCTCTCCATCTCTGGTGCTCTCATGCTGCTCATGTGTTGAGCGTGAAACATCTGTCCCCCTTTACTGAATAATGCTGGATCAATTCTGGCAGCATTGGCGCGGGCAGCAGCGGCTGCAGCTGCGTGTTGAGCGAACAGGAACTGGAGCTGCTTCTCTTGCAGGTTGCCCTCCAGCTTGGCCCCTTGTTGTCTCTGTAGATGCTCCATCACAGCCTCTAGTTTGAGCCCAGCAGGACTGCCCTGTTCTGAGAGGCTTGACTGAAGAGAAAGAGAAAAAGTTATAGACCTACATGAGAATGGGAATCAAATTTCCATTTTCTGGGCTGTAGTGCAAGTACCTCACTAAAATAAGAATTACGTTACATTTCTGTCAGAGTTCTTTATCAAACTGTATCAAAGTTTGTAATCTTTAGCCTAAAGCTATGGTTTAGGTTTACAGCCTCAACTTAAAAAGTGATGCCTTAAAATTTTAAATAATAATAATAATAATACAAATAGGTTATGTACAAATATTTTGAATGCAATCTTATTCAAATTGGATTTACCACTTATCTCATACAACACTCTGCTTTAGGTTTAATTGCCAATTATGTTTTTTTCTATATGCTACCTCTTCAATGGTCAATAAATGGGGAAGTGCAAACAGTTAATCAGCGCCATTATAATTAAAAACAAAAACAGAAACTTGAAAAATGTTCCAACTAAACCATGCTAAAAATAAAGTCAAAGATAACGCCCAAATGCTTGCTGCCAAGTGGACATTTATCGCGAGTCGCTTTGTTACTGTAATATCCACGAGCGCAGCCCAAGGGTCGTCGACACTCACCATTTGCGCCTTTGAGAAATCCATCATCGCCAACAGGTCGTATCTAGTGTTTCCTTCTTTCCGTCCGCGAAAACAAATCGCATCTCATGTCCAGCTTTGATGAAGAAAGGGCTTTTTCGGATCAAATGTGATTTAAAACGTTTCTTCTGCGCTGATGTCGGAGAAACCGAGGATCGAGGAGGAGGGGTAATAATGCCTTGGCTTTACCTCCCTAGTCACTGCGCATGGAAACTCAAACATGTTTGATTGTCTTTTACTGAGTGGCCTACACCCCCAACTTGGATGAATGAAAGGCCCGCCCCGTGCGTAAAGCTCGTAAAGTGGGTTTCCTTGCCTCCATCTCCAGGGAGCTACCCACCCACTTCACACGGAAATACCACCCCAAACACAAAACATCGCTGCTTCTTTTTACATCTGTGAGATTATGAGGCCAACAGACCTCATTTTAACATTTAATAAAAAGCGCATCCAGCAAAATCCATTAATGTATCAAACGAACCAGTGGGTCTCACAGCAGAACGTCAGAGTCCCCTTCCGCGTAAAAGTCTGACGCCTTTGACTGTCTATTTCTAATGCATGGGGATGTTTTATTTTAATGACGCTTCGACAGCGGCACCATCTAATGGACAAGCATATGCGTCTATCTCTGACACGGAGGCTTTAACAAAACGTTTTAAAAATATTAATTATTACCAGGGCAAACAAGTTTTTACTACATCATTGATAGTATACACAAAAATATATGACGTATACACTGTCTTTACTTGGTTAAAAAAAAAAAAAAGGTTTTTAGGGAACTTCTTGATTTTAGTGTACTAGGGACAAATAAGTAGCTTTTGTAACAAAAGGCAAATTGATAATGGCCCTTGATTTTGTTAGATACATGCAAACTCCAAAAATGACACAACCTGAAATTGTAAAGGGGTTTTATAAGCAAGTATAAGGTTATATGAAGAAGTCAGGTGCATGAGGTTGGCCTACAGCTTGAAGGATATGCAACATCTACAAGTTTACCACAAGTTTACTATGCAATTAAATAAATAAAAATCTCAGCATAAGTCATGTCAGTATTGTCCTGGAATCTACCTTGTAATAGAAGTTGTTTTTTGTTGCCATTAAATTATATGTAGGATGAGGTAGATTCAAATGTCAAGGGGGTGTGATTAAGATGTAAAATACAATATCCAAATGCTTAATCCCTTTGTTCCTGGTGGTTTCACCATAAATAGGTGGTTACCTTTAGCTCATCTTGAATCCTTTGCATTAACTACGGTAATTAAGTTCCATGCAACAGGCTAGTGTTATATGGAGACTTCAGTATACTATTTAAACGCGTCCATGCGTGACCACAAAATCAGCCATTACAAACTTAAATAAGACTAAATAAATATCATTCACCCTAGACGATAAACGCAAACACATATTTTTTCTGGGGAAGGATTATACGTGTTTGCTTAATAATGCCTCTAATACGTAGCATAAAATCCCATGCCTACGCAAATAAGCCTAAGTACATAGTTGTGCTTTTGCAAAATACGATCCATAATAGGATAATACAATAGGAATCTACTAATTCAAATAGTCTTACTTTATAAACATTGTTCACAATACACAAATGTACTATTAGAACATTTTTATTTACCAGCATGTCAATGTCCCTGAAGCATATCGTCATAAACATAACAGAATGAATACAGTAAATTAATGTGTACATTCATGTGGAAATGCTGCTCCCTAGTGGTGATTCATGATTCATACACCAAAACACATGCGGAAAATAATGTAACTGTAACGAATAATCTGCTGCTGCTCAACGTTGATCCAACCAGGTAATTATAACTTTTTTCTACAAAAGTACTTTTACAATTTTAAATATTTCAAAATACTTGTGACACTTAAAAGATACATCTCCTTTATTATGTCCATCAATATTTTACAAGCATAAAGAACTTAATAAAGGCCAATTAAATATCACACAGTATTATTTAATGAGGCAAACATTTAAAGTACAAGGGGTGTTATCAGAGAGAGGTCCACGGGCTTCAGACCTGGAAAACAGAATATATAAACTAATCAATTTAACATTAGTGATCATCAATAGCAATTTATACAATTTCGTGTTGAATGAAGAATACAACAATCAAGTTTCTTCAAGTAATCTCACAACAACACATTTTAGATTTATTTCCTTGTGAGAATGATTTTGTGGCTAACTGGAAATACCCTTTACTCCAATACAATACTATTACAACTTATTTGTAATTTTGTTTATATTTCTATATTAATAAACTTTGTTTACAATAATTTGTGCTTTCCTCCCTTACCATTCATCTATATTTTATCAATTCCAAGTTCTTCAGGTGTGGAAATGCCAAGCTCCTCTAATGTCGGCCGGAGCTCTTGGATAACATATGGGTAGATGTCTTTATGAGGCCCAGCTTTATCCTGTAGAGACAAACAGTAAATATCCATCAATCATTTACCCCCTAAATTCCCATTTTCAAAAGGTTGACAATGTTCTCACCTTCACAGCTTCCAAAATTCGGATAGCGCTGGCCAAGTCGTTTAACCTCCGACAGGCTCTCAGTGCTGCGTCAAGGATCTTTGGCTCAGGTACCAAGTCGTAACCGATCAGTGTGTTCATGCCTGTAACCAAATACAGCTCAAATTTAGGGATACAGTATATCAAAAATTTCACATGTTGAACAGGTATGACTTTGATAACAATAGATTGTCCATTGTACTTTAGATATACAGTAGGAGTGGTCTAACCCTGCCCCCAGCCCCATCACTCTGTAGCCAAAAATAAGTGGTACAACAAGACCAACTGCATGAACATATCACATGAGTAACTTGGGCGTACCTGGACATATATATATATATTTTTAAATATATATAGTGTGTCATTTAGACTATGGAGAAAATTAATTAGCTTTAGTTATTTTAAACTGATAACCAACAAGGTGCCATTTTGAATAAACAATTGTTTATAATTTGCAACATTACATTACAACCATTGTACACTGGAGGTAATTGACAACCACTTGATAACCTGTTTAGAAACCAAAGTTATCACTAACCAACCTTTCCTTAGTTCCCATGCATCAATATCTGGCTTGTTGAAGTAGGTAACCCAGCGAGCATCAAACTCTTCGTCTGTCTCTACCTTTCCATGAGAGTACAACCGTGATGCCAAAACAGCTGTAGGAAAATAAAGGTCACCATTAAACATTTATGAGATTAGATAAAACTGTACATTTTAAATATGATGTATGATGCATATCCCACTTTCTGTAAAATGCATAGTGGTGTACCTTACAGATCGAAGACTGCTCAGAGCTCACCCAGTAATAATGTAGCAATGCCAGTTTTCTACACTATCATGAGTCATTGTTATCTGTCTGAGCAGCAAGACTGTGCTATTGGTATATTATTTAACAAACTAATAAGTGTAAGGTGGTAATGTAAGTGCGGATACTGTGGGGAGAAACATGCCTTCCAACGTGGCCAAAGACTTTTATTGCCTGTCACCTCCTTGAAAGGTGACTTCATGAAGCAAGGGTTTGAAAAGGTATACAATATACAATTCTTCGTCTGACGGAAAGGTTCAGCTTTGAATTTAACCAATTACCCTTTAATGTCACTCACTCAAATATGAATAATCCCGTCAGTAACCCATACACTTAATGGTCATGTTAGCATGTAGCATCAGCTGCACAGCACAGGGCCTGTCTCCATCTGGGTCATGGCAAGGACACCGCAGATATCAAGCTCACCGTTTAGAGCATGCAAAGACCGGATGTAATTGTAAATGACTGGCCCGCTTATTATTGAACCAAATTAACATTAAATGTAAATGATTGTGGTTCATATTGTATGGGGGAGAGAATATCAGTGGATGTCATGTGCTAGCTAACCAGCTAGCTTAGCCTTGTGAAACCGCAATGTGTCACACTGAAGTTACAATCTTGACTTTAACGAATAGCCTATCTAACAGCAGAATAGGGGAATACTTTGAACACGTTGTTGTAGACTTACCTTGGCACCGTGGTTGTGTACGCGCTAGACTCCGAACACCGGAGACTGAGAGTCGAACAGCGGCTCTGAACATGTTTGAGACTGCGGCTCCACAACCGGCGAGATCCTTCTGCAGGAAGCTAGCGCCCACTACGAGCCGAGCGTCACGTACGTCCCTCCCCTGCGCATGCGCAGCAAAACCACATGGGCTTTTTTTATTCAGTATGTTGTTGTGCCATACTGACTTTGACATTGACCTGATTTGACCTGATTTACATGTAAAGAACTTTAAAAAAGAAAGAAATTAAAGCATTCACAAGCTGAGTGCTCATAACTTCTTTATAGAACTCGCCCAGTTACCTAATTTTTTGTTGTTTTTTTTTACTTTTGGCCATTTTATTGTAGGAAACAGGATTCATTTAGGAATAGGCCTATAGATATAATATGGAAAAAACATAATATATTATTCAACAGAACATGCAATTATTAAGTTCAATAATTCAATCTTATGTTAGTTATTTTGGATTGTACCTTGAGTTGTATCTCTTTTTTAGTGAGAGCTCCTTAAAATTGACATTTTGATTATGACAAAAAAGAGGCATAGGACAAATATCTATTATAACAGAGCACCTTGTTGCAAACAGCACTTTAATTTTGAGCAACACAAAACAAAAACATTCAAAACATGGTATAATATTCAAAACAAAAAGTAAAGGCTAAATATGCATCCACAGTGGCTAAAAGAAATTACAATTTATTTTTCTCAAAAGGGGTCAGTACTGATTGCTTGCAAAATTTCATTGTGGATCTCATTATCCTGAGTGTTGATGTGGACATCTCCCACTTGGCCATTCTCATATCTATGGAAAGTCGATGCATAAACATCAAATGATGTTTAAAAATGTCTTGACTTTCACTACTTACACAAAGAGGAATCTAGTGCAAACATGATCCGGTACAGGACAAACCCAGATGTTTCCGTGCTGCTGTAACTCTTTGGACAAAATCACTGTAAAAAACACACACACACACATTCAACAGCTATACATTACAACTATTAAATTATTATATTATCTTTTGTTTACCTTCACAAAGTGCAACACAGTTTATATTTTTACTTTTGAGAAATCTGGCTTGTGCAGGCTCTTCCTAACCAAGACAAAAAGGGATGACATTAGAATATAATGCTGTATAGTACAAAGAGCTTTTCACTTTTGATTAATACCGTTAGTCTGTTGATTCTATTGTATTTCTTTTTAAGTTCTTCTTTGCTGGGCAGATCATGCTGACCGTAACCCATCTCTAAATAACACAAAACATAAATTTATGTAATTTTAATAAATTTATGTAATTTTAATACACATATCTCATGTTATAATCTCATAAACATTAGCATTCAATCCTACCTGAATAACCAAAGGATATGCCTGCGTTAGGACTCAAGTAGATGCCTTTTCCATAAGCTGCACCATGAAGCTTGGATGTAAAAACAAAAATATTAAGTATTTTTAATTCATAAACAACCATTTTATTTTAATAATCTAATATACCTGTAATTTAGTAAAAGAGGCATTGACCAAACCATTTCTCAAAATAGAGTGCCAATTTTCAATATGAGAACCACTGTGGATGAAACATTGAACAGTTTCCAACAATTAACAAACATTATAATTATGCACTAATAACAATCAGGCAGAGAGTAAGTGCGGAATGTAACTTTTTACTTTTTGAATCAAACTTACTGGAAAGCAAAGGTGCTGCCGTAAAGCTTTCTAGCCATTTGAAAGCGTACTTCTTTGTATGGAGGACTACAGATTAGCAGAAACTGGTGAGGAGTGTGCATAAACTTTAGTTGCTGTAGGAAAAAAAAAACATAAGCTATAAATCACATACAGTTGCTTTAAACTATACAAAACATTTTCTCAATAAAACTACTGTACTATCAATACGACTTCTCTAGCATGTCTATAGTTTCTAACCACTAGTCTGTGTAATTCTGAGATACCCTGTTTTGTGGAAGCTTGATGATGTGTGATCTGTTGCTTGCTAAAATCCTGTCAAACATTTGCACTCAATATTAGAGACATATGCAAGCATTCGTGATAAAAATACATATTATACGATTTTCCATTTACCATTGTAATAAGGGATGAGCTAAAGGGTCTATCTCATCCATTTGCTTTTTAAGGTCACAATATGGTCCCTGGAAATAGGAAAATACCATGAAGTGATTTAAAATAGAAGCCTGATTTTGTATTTTAAGGTTAGGCCTAAACAAAATGCACCTGGGAAAGCTGTCTCACCAGCAAGACACTGTCCAAAGCTGCTTGCAGCCTGTCATAGCTCTTTCGCTATAAAAATGGAAATAATTGAATTTAACATCTCTGTTGTCATTGCACTAACATGCACAACATTTACAGTGGTTCTCATTTAATACACATTTCTCTTTTTTTTGTCCTACAGTGCATCCCAGTGGAAAACAATGCAAACAACAAGTGGGCCCTGAATTAGCCCTGCCAAAGCATCTTGTCCACCAGTGTTTGCGAGAGAGTGATTTGTTGCCCTGAGTAGACATACATACTTTTCAGATTTAGTTAAACTCCTGATTAACACCAATATTTATTCAAATGGATGGAGCAGATGTGGAAGGAGTATCATCTGCCAATTTTAGTAGTTTGCAAAAGTTGCATGTTAAAAAATAAGGTTGGTGAGTTAATTTGTGGTACTGACCTTATGAGTGAAAGCGAGGGTTTTGGGGTTGCAAGGATCAACTATAGATGGATAAGGCTCAAATATAATGCTTTTGCGTTTGGACTGGAGAGCAGCTCTGCACATAGCCACCAGCAGGTCAATTACCTGTATGTGAGAATTGAAGATGTAGAAATGATATTTGTTTGTTTTTTTCTGGGTGAGTGGGTTTACATTAATAGGTCTATAAAGTTAAATTCCAATTCAGCTAATTTGATCATACTTAAAAAAAAAAAAAAAAAAAAAAAAAAAAAAAAAAAAAAAAATGTTGACTTGTCATACCTCTGCACCAGTAGCAACCTCCTCTGTAACTTCTGACATAACTCCAAGTGTATAAAAGGAAAATACACATAGTTCCCTTGTGCAAACGGCAGGCTTTACAAATAAATAGATTGTATAAGATGCCTTGTATTTGATCATATATGTACATATTACATGGTCAATTTAGTTACCTTTAAGAGTGGGCCATTTTGAAACACATGTCTCTCGTCACAAATGACACAGTATTCATTCAGTGTTAGAAGTCTCTGCTCTGTATACTTCATTATCTGTGTGTACAAAACAAAATAAGACACAATTACACTTCATGATAGTTTAAGAGAATAATAACACAAATTATATTCTCAAGTGGGCATCTGTAGGTAGGATTGTAAACTAAAAAAAAAATAAATAAAAAAAATTAACTTTCCTAAACCTTTATCAACAAATGCCAAACAGTTTTTCATATTTGGAGCGGTACCTGTATATTTTGGATATTATTTTGCTTTTCCTGGGCTAATTTTGTGGCTTCATATTGGAACAAAACTGGATTGTGAAGCTAGTTCTGTCTTGAAGGATAGCAGTGACAAAAAGTGTCCAAAGTAATCGGAGGTTGTTGCTTTGCTGCAGAAAAACACCTTTTACTTTGTATTTTTGAAGTAGAAAAGCTAAAATCTACAAATTTGAAAGCCCGCAGCACTAGTGTTCCTCCACACAGTAATGCCCATATCCAAAGATATTACAAAACGTGGAAAAGAGGAAAAGGCCCCGCCAAAACATGTGATTAATCATCTATGCTGCTACTCTGGAGCTTAGGTATTACACATAATCATTCATTTAAATATGGCTGGGAAAAAACTGTGGAGTGACTGCCAAACAAACGCTGGAGTCTTCACCTAATAGGCCTACTGAGTGAGCGGTTTAGATTACACATTAAATCAAATGAATGTGCACATTTTGCATAGAATATCTCCCAGACATGAAAGAAATTGGAGGTCATGTAACTTGGATCATATCAATATTACCAACATTACTAACAAATGTAATCCCCAGGCGTCAAATCCCGGGCAAATTCAAATAAGGCTTGTATCCCAAAACAGTCAGGCCTAGTATCCCAAAACAGTCAGGCCTATCTGATATGCATAACTTCAAGACAAGGAAGGGACAAGGAATCATACATATTAAAAGTACGTAGTACCACATCTATGGTATGGTATGTTATTCTTTTATTTGGACAGGGACAGTGCACAACATTACATTAACCTTAAAAAACAGGAAAGATCTATGATGCCAGGTTATAGCAAATATATCTATATTAAAGTCTGGGCAAATCAAACAGATCCAGATGTACATGTGTATCCAGAGAGCCCATTTAGTCTTGTTTTTATTATTGGTTTGTTGTTCCTTGCCATCCCTTGTTGTACCACCAGAGGGGCGCACACCGATTGCACACCGAGTGTGCCACAGACACTTCAGAGGTAATAAACAGAGCTGCATGACGTTCATGCATCAGGTCTGTCTCGTACTTGTTAATCTCTGAATCATAGAGTAGATGTAAGTATTCTTATGCGTATTTGAGTATCATTATGTTTGACAGGGGTTTGTGCAGCTTCAGAGTTTTTGTCATGGACCTATAAAAAAATGTATTTAAAAAAAAAAGTTTTTAAATTTAAAACAAAAATTTTTAATTTTTGTTTTAAATTTAAAAACATTTTTTTAAAAATAAAACAAAAATTTTAAATTTTTGTCGGTTTTATACATCCCAGCCTCATGACTACGCGACTTCGCTCCCACACGCACACCCACAACCACACGCACACGCACACGTTACAGACATTAAAGGAACATTCTGCCAGTACCTGAATGTGGACTTCCTCATTCTTCAAACTCATCTGAACATATTTTATTACTGTCCTGACCCGACACCCTGTGGTGATTGCTGGCCAGAATTCAAGCTATAGCATTTTACAGTCCTCACTGCACCAGATACAGTCCTACTCAAGTTATCAGATTGAAAATTACATCTAAAAGGAGGTGTTGCTATTTATGTTAAAGATCCCGTGTCTGTGGACCTTCTCCTGCTCATAGCCTAAATGTTTTGAATATCTGTCTATGTCTGTTACCTATGTACATGATCATGGTAAAAACAAATGTCTATTGCTGGTATTTATCATGCAGCACCCAAAAATGCTCTTAATGATCTATTCATGATGCTTTCTAAACTGGAAAATTATGAGGTTCTAATAATGGGCGATAGAAATATAAACTGGCTAGGAAGAGTCCGAAACTTTAAAAGACCTATGTAATGGCCTCAATTTCACACAACTAATTTCTATTTTGACTAGACCTAATACAAGAAATTTAAATAAAAGGCACATATTGACATGATCTTAACAAACAAACCCCATAATTATAAGGCAAATGGAGTTTTCACACTGGATTTTAGCGACCACTGTCCAATTAGGTATATTCAAACATTAAAAAGATGAAAAGAAAAATGTGTTTGATGACAAATCCAAAGGAGAGAAGATCATATAAACATTTCAGTGAGCAAGCCTTCATCTCTGACCTGTTTTACAGTGAGATCGGGTTTACATCACCGTTCCCTGACCCTGATATGGCCTTACATTTTTTAAATTAATACATTTAATGAAATTGCAGACTGACATGTACAAGAAAAATATAGAAAGAAAAACTGTAACAATCCTAGGTTCAACACAGAAATAGCAAGTTTAATTAGAGAAAGAAATGCTGCCTAGAAAACTGCACACACCTAGATCAGATTTGGATTGGGCATTTATATTAGAATTATGGAAAACAGCACTTGTTTTGCCTTTACACAAAGGCGGGATAACTAAAAATGTAAATCATTTCCAGCCAATATCTAAATGACTTTGTTTTGCAAAAGTTAGTTGATTTTAAAACAGCAAGATTTTAATTAAAGCCAAAATTCCCTCAAAAATCTTAAATCATCATTGAATGCAAATGCAAATAAAAACTACACACACACACCTACACAGGCCCCCACACACACACACACACACACACACACACACACACACACACACACAAATCCTTATACACGAAATGGTACATTGATTGAAATATTTATAATACTATAAATATTTTGGGTTTTGGCTTGATGAAAACTTATCTTTTAAAATGCATACAATCATAATTATGCAACAGTTTAAAATCAAATCAATCAATCAAATGTATAATTTTATTATAGAAACAAATGTTGTATCCATTGATTAAAAGACCTAGCAACCTTTCTTTCTATACTAGATTATGGAGATTTGATATACATGGACTTCAGCCTCTACTTTAAGATACACTCTTTCACTTAGCCCTTCGTTTCATAACAGGTGATGAATTTAAAACCCATCACTGTACTGTCAGAAGAGAACAACATTGTTTAAAATTGTATTTTATGGGACTAGTTGATAGACTGCCTGAATAGCTCACTTGCTTGATGAACTTTGATACAGGAAGTCTTAATAAAAGATCTCATGATTGTCTCTGGCTGCACTAGAACTCACATGGGGAAAAAAAACTTTGTTATTTTGCTTCCCAAAAATGGATCACATTTCAAGCACATGTAAAACTGCACATATTGGTACCACAAATTCACTTTAATAATCTTGTGATAAACATTTATAATCACACTTGCACCTGTTTTTAAAGTTTTAAATGGGCCTGTGGAGTTATTTGTTTTTGTTTGCATTGTTCTGTATTTTAAACAGGGCGCTCATGAAAAAAAAAAATAAAGCGTTTGAGTGCGCTCACGGGGCTCTTCCAGGTTAAATAAAGATAAATGCAAATGCTGTTTATAAGGCAGCAAGTGAACAAATGAGGCACAAAGCAAATGTAGGGATTAGAGCAAGTTTGATATACGATAAATTATAATAATGTCCAAGGTAGAGCAGCAAGATTAATCACAATCAAACCAAAGGTGGAATTTAAATGGTTATGATTAATGCAGTTAGCTACAATTATTCAGGTAACATATTGTTCTCTATCATTTATGTATTCAATCCTCCAACCATGTAGTTTAGATGCTCTCAGTGCTTGTCAGAAAAATCACTATTAGATATTCTTCCATAATTGTACAGGCCTAGACTAAGGACAGCTGAGAGACATGGGGAGACTGGCCTGTAGCTAATTTCAAGATATTGCTGGTGTATATCAAGTATGGAGTCATAACGTCTTGGCAGATTGTTTAGTTTTACCAATTTGAAATGCAGTATATCTGCCAAACTAAAGCCATGTATGTAAATGGTGAGCTTACCTGAACTAAGAAGCCATGCTGCAGTGTTGGGGCAGCCTTACAGTGTCTAATGGCCTGAGTGGAGAAGAGGAGCTCTATCAGCTGTTTGGTGCTGAGCTCTGTTGATGACTTTACCGCTGATACTGCCACTCTCTGGAGGAAATCATTCATAATATGAGCCAAAAATGTAAGAGTACATATTTCATTTGTGAAAATAACTGAACCCACTTTTCCACTTGGCGTGTAGGCGAATAGCTCTCCTGTTGGGTTTTTGATGGCATATGATGCAGTTGTGTTCGAAAAGCGGTTTAAATTCACAGTTGGCAAAATAATCCCACTTCTTCCATTGGATTTCTCTGGCTCATTAGACCTAAACATAGTTACATTTGTGTTATTTAGACCTACACACAGGCTTGTACTGTATGTGTTTAAAGCCCAACCAGAGACAGGCTTTCCAAAATAGCATTCAATGCAATGGTTTTAGAATGAGATCATGAAGCATATTTTTCCAAATGAAATACGTTTGCTATGTACAAAGTATATAATGATTTACTTAGATGATGGTAGCCAAATGTTAAGCCTTGCTCTGAATTTCTTGATGGTCCCGGCTGGCCTGAACCAGCTGTGTCTTCTCTTTTGATGACATATGACCTTCTCATTGGTGAGGTTGTTCCACTCATTATTAATAAATGCTGTCAAAATACTGAAAGACAAAAACATCTTTATTAGACAATGGTTACTGTATCATTTTTCATTAGCATTTAATATTTGGGCAGTTCATCTGATTGCATCACTGAGGAAACATTATTGAAAAAACAAAAAACTGCCTATAATTCTTAAACTTATATTAAACGCTAAAATCTAAACATTCTTCATTCACAAAGGGTAACCTATACACATGGATTTACTTACTTTTGTAGTTGCTTTCCAATGCAAAAACTATGTCTATTCGATGGCTGAAGCACCTCAACTGTTGGTGCTGTTGGAGGACAGAACCTTTAGCCAGATTTGACAGAAATATGCAAAATTAGATTTGGAAAGTACAAAAGAAACTTACCGGGACCATCTAGATACTGAGACAAGGAAAAGTGAAGGCGAATTATAATAGGCTCAGATGAGTTTATTTTCCAAGCTTTTGTAACAAGAGCCTATAAAAAGAAATTATTTTTAAATAAAAAGTTAAACTTGTTCAGATGTGACTAACTATAATACGAATGCATTCAGTTATATATAACAGCAAGATTGAAGCCCCCAAACTAATGCTTTATTTAAAAAGACAAAAGGGGCAAAGCCGGCAAAATCTTAAACCATATCTAACAACTGCACTTACATTTAAAAAGTCAGATTTAATGATGAGATCAATATCCACTTCATCAATTGTCAAATATTCTCTAAAAATAAAAAGGAAGAAAAAAAGTCATTTTTGGCATTATACTATACTATCATTTTGTTCATTGTAAACAATTCAATTCATCTTTATCCCGGACTCATGGTCCATTTTTAAAACAGACAAGGACAGTGACAATACAAACAGTAAACCTGCAATATTGATCTAAAATGACAGTGATGACATGACATGACATGATAGTAGAAATGGGGTTTGTAGTGGCATTTTACTATAGCAAACTACAGCTTTTCATTTAAGTGTTTTTATTTTTACAAATGACTTTGGATTGTACACCAAGGTTCAAAAAATTCACAAAGTCTGAATTCATTTTTAAAAATAACAGCAAGTACAGAGCAGTAGGAAGAGATAGGGTGTAGGAGAAAACATTGACTCAACTATGCATGAATCAATTAAAATAAAATTTTGAGTAAATTAATAATGAAGGAATGCCATGACATAAAATGTTCCCTTCACATATTGTTATCATTTTTATTTGATCAAACGCCATACCTGACAGAGACTGCAGACTTAGAGTAATGAGTTTTAAATGCCTCGATGTCTGCCTGGAGTTGTGGGTGTCGCAGCAGGTCAGTAGCTCGGATCTCCTGCCGAGACAAACATTAACACACTGACCGTATGGTGCAAATCAGGCAGATTAACACACTTAAACATAGATCAAAGATTAAGACAGAAGGCTAACGTTCAATACTGCAACATCTCATGAAAAAGAAAAACTTACACTTTGGCACAGGTGTATTGCAGAGTGTCTATTATTAGAGAGGTGGTAGCCTGCCCTCTGCTTTCTCCCAGTCTCCTGTTGGTTTGAAGAAAATTGCAAAAATATTTGCCCCAAATGTTTTCAAAATCTATTTATATTATATGAGTTTCAAAGATTATAATATTATTATTTATTAATAAGAAAAAAATAGTATGGGACTTACCATGCTTACTTTTAAAGTTTTCATCATTATGTCATCAATTATCTTCTACTTGTGTCTAAAAAAAAATTTAAAAAAAGAAATCCATTCCACTTCTGCTGCTTATTGCTATTATAAGAGTCATACCTGTCAGTTTTACATTGAGTAAATCTCAACTTTGTTTAAATTTAAAAAGTCAAGATATCCAAGCAACACAAATCAAATTAACCAATTTAAACAATAAAAATTATCCATATATTGCCTCTATCATAACTCAGACCTAAATAGCTCTTAATTAGAAACATATGACTTCCTGGAGTAGGCTAATTAGCTCATTAACTACCCATGAAGAGGAACGTAAAAAATATTGTTAATATTACTTCATGTACAGTGCTTCATGTATGCTGAACAGTATTACGTATTATGATTATGAGTCAAATTATGTGAAATGCATTGTAGCTTTAGCCAGTAGCCTACATGGACAGGTCACTTCCTTCTGGTACTGCTCTCAAAGTTTCTTACCTTTTTTCCAATGATGAAGATATTTCTAAACAATCCAATTAGTTACACAAAATTTATCCCCCAAGTGGCCATAACTCAACACTGTCTATCTAGTCTGTGCGTCTCTAAACTCAGATAGAAGCTCCCTCTGTGTCTCCGCTGTCTGAAGTGGTCTGCATTGTAGAGAATGCCACATGGTGAGTGTCACGTGACCTTCTGCTGTCAACTTGATCCACCTGATAAAGAGAGACAGGTTAAAAGTATTGTCCTCCTTATGTCACAAGCTACATACCAATCATGGCATTTGCACAGTAAAATCATAGCCTTCTTAGCAAGTTGACTCAGTTTTATGGCAGTGATAAGCCTGGAGATGTAAGCATGACATGTCACTATAGTGTGCTAGTGTATGACCCTAATCAGCTGTTAGCCTTGTTAGCAAAACTCCTGCTGCTCCGTAGTCTGGGCAGACATACTTGAGGATTGCACTCACCCAACAAGAGCTTTTCTCAACGTAATCTACTTAGTCTAATGGGCCTTTTTAGTTGGGCACCATTCTAGTATATTGTATTTTTTCATAAGACATTTAAAGGGAAGGTATATATTTTTTATATTTCAAATTTCATGAACAAGACCTAGTTGTTTTGCCAGATATAAGGTAAAATTGTTCAAATCAAATATAAATTTTACTGAGAAAACATGTAATGCTGATTTTTTTATTATATATTTTTTTAATGTTAGATATGAGGGCTAAGTTGTTATTATTATATTGTCATTTAGTGTTCTCAACATGTATCCCTGTTTGAAAGCAGCACAAGTTTCTCATTGGGGTTTGCTGGCAAACTGGCAAGGAGTGGCTGTGGAGCTGCTCTTCTTAATTGATTGTAGATGGAAGCCAGGTTTGCAGTAGTAGCCACGCCCAGACAGGGTGGCGAGCAGGACTGGACGAGACATTGCAACATGTTGCAGTGGCTTGCAAAAGTATTCATCCCCCTGGAACTTTTTCACATATTGTCACATCACAACTACAAATTTAAATACATTTTCTTAGCCTTTTATGTGAATGAGCAACCCAAAATGGCATGCAAGTGTGAAGGGGAAGGAAATATTTTACAAGATTTCCAGATTTTTAAAAAATAAAAAACTTAAAAGTGCAGCGTGCAAAAGTATTCAACCCCCTTTTTCTTGAATGCAACCAATTGCTTTTAGAAGTTGCCTGATGATTTTGGAAAGATTGAACATTGACCTAATGACTAAAAAATCCACCTGTGTGTAATCTTGTCTCAGTATAAATGCATCTGTGCTGTGAAGGCCATAGAAATTTGTTAAGAGAGTGCTGGGGAGCACATACCGCAAAATTAAGTCAAAAAAGCATAACAAACAGGTCAAAGAAAAAGTTATGGTGAAGTTTAAAGCGGGGCTTGGATCTAAAAAAAATTCCCAAGCATTAAGCATCTCAAGGAGCGCTGTTCAATCCATCATCCAGAAATGGAAAGAGTACAAACTGTAAACCTACCCTGACATGGCCGTCCACCAAAACTTACAGAACGAACAAGAAGAGCACTCATCAGAGATGCAGCCAGGAGGTCCATGGTGACTCTGGAAGAGCTGCAGAGATCCACAGCTCAGGTAAGGGAATCTCTTCACAGGACAACTATTAGTTGTGCACTACACAAATCTGGTCTTTATGGAAGAGTGGCAAGAAGACAGCCATTCTTGAAAACCATCCATAAGAAGTCTCATTTGCTAGAAGTCATTTGGAGGACACAGCAAACATGTGCCAGAAGGTGCTCTGGTCTGAAGAGACCAAAAACAAACTTTTTGCTCTAAAAGCAAAATGCTGCACATCACTCTGAACACACCATCCCCACAGTTAAACACTGTGGTGGTAGCATCATGCTGTGGGGGTGCTTTTCTTCAGCTGGAACAGGGAAGCTGGTCAGAGTTGATTGGAAGATGGATGGAGCTACTTTTACTTTTGCAAGCCACTGTTTATATTAGATTAGTAGAAAGCTGACATGCCATAAGATTATGGTATTATCATATTTCTAAAATGGTTTTAAGGATTTTGTTTTTCACAACAATGGTGATACTGGGAAAATGTATACATTAAAACACGATTGCTTGTAGTGATGCACTGGAACAAAGGTTTCTTCTCCTAGTCCTCCTCCTCCTTTCTTCTTCCTACATTATGATTGTGCTACATCCTGAGAATTCTATTAAAAAGTAGCTTTTAATAAGCACAAATGAAAATGAAGCCTGGCTGTAAAACTTTTTTACAGCGGCCGTAAAGATTAATTTTGTGTCATGTACATAAGAAGCAAGTACAAAAGCAAGTGTCAAGTTTGCACCTTCCAGCCTCCTGATATGTCCCAAAATGCATGAGTCTGTGTGTGTGTTATCAGCTTGCGCTCATAAAATAAAAGGAGCACTCAGGCTATACATTACAAGAAGTGTCAAATTGTATGTTTACCCCCACGACGAAGGTCTTGACATGGGGCACATACAATTTCCTTTTCCAGTGGCACACTAAATCATTGAAAAATCATGATGACTCTTGTATAAGGTCTTCACATACATATAGAGTGCACACATATATTTAGATTAAGTGTGTTACCAAGCAGAGCTGAGCTGGGATACAGCTGAGGCAGCATGCCTGCCACATGGATCTGTGATATTGGAACACTATGTACTTGGTAGGTCATGAGAAGCTCCATGCATGTACTAAGGGGCACAACCAATATAGAGGTTGGCATGGCAAAATACCCCCCTTTTTGGCATGTGTATCCTATGTCATTTTGCAGTTTATGAGCATATCTCTTACCATTAACTCTATGTCTTAAGTTTTTTACTATCTGTAAACTTGTAAAATGTAAACAGCTCTCGGATTGTTGGCCTCATGCCATGTGCAAACATCTGAATTCAATCTTATTTTAGGCTTGGCTTAAATGGCGTCTGTCTGCATATGGATACTTCATCCTATTGGACCCTATACAGCCCTTCACACTCAATTATTACACATAGATCTAAAATGTACTAATTTTGAACTACCTAGGGAAATTACATAATTTATGAATTTTATTATTTTTAACCTAGAACATTTTGTTATAGTTAAATGGCCTACGTTTGCCTCACCTTTTATAACTTACATCTGATAAAGTGGTGCTGAAAGCTGGAACATGGGAGGGCTCTTTATGTGGCGCATGTATCCCCCACACAGTGACATGTGATCCAGGGAAAGGAGTCCCGGTTGGTCAGGGTTCCAATAAAAAGTGCGAGTGGGGCTAGAGCTGTGGCGCACTCGTCCCTGCAAAGTTCACCCCCAAGGTGAGTGGAAGAGACAGCAATTTTAGACAAACAATAGACCAGAGGGACGCAATAACAACTATTCTCTTTTAGTAGTATGGAGTTATAACATTTTAATAGGTTATTCGGTTACATGCAACTGTCAAATGTTATTTATTATGGAGCATATAATTGTTGTATATGGCCTATTTTAAATTAAACTTTGTATTATTGTTTTTATTATAGCTTTGAAAATATGCTATAGTATTAATTCACTGAATGTATCTTTTTTGTATCTTATTTTTATGAGCTCTTCTGTGCAAGTTTAAAAATTTTTTAAAAGTACACAGTGCAGTACAGTACCATAGAAACTCATTTTATGTACAAGGTTTATGTTTAATAAAGCTTGTTGCCTTTGCCAGTTCAACAGTGGCCTGGCCTTTTATCTCTGCTTTAGGAATGTGGAGCAAGCACTCAGACTCAGCCAGTTGAGTCTTCTGCTTTTCGCAAAAGATGATGGTCTTTTTATAGGTGGAACACTGTTGTACATTGTTGTACTCTTTCATTAAGAATGTACATAATATGTACAGCAACACAGTTGCAGGTCATATACTTACTGTGCATGCATAGTCAGATTAGACACGGTTACTTCATGGTTTTTAGTGGCTAACTGGTCTGTCTGACCTTGCTTTGTCTCCACAGGACGGTCGTGTAGACACAGATACAGTCATGCAGAAGTCTAAGGATATGGGCTCCTCGATCATCCACACACAGCAGCTGCATGCTGCGATGGCGGACACTATGATCGAGCACATGTGTCTCCTGGACATCGACTCTGAGCCTGCTGTGTCTCGCAACACCGGGATCATCTGCACCATCGGTTGGTAACGCTCTTTCTCATCCATGATGGTGATGCATAATGCATTTCTGTGTAAACACACACAACCTTTAAATGTCACTTTAACCCCAGAGCAGCCTGTGTACATTCACCTGTCTGTCCTCTGTCCAGGACCGGCCTCCCGATCCGTGGAGATGGGCAAGGAAATGATCAAGGCTGGGATGAACATTGCAAGAATGAACTTCTCTCATGGCACACATGAGGTGAGGCAAAATGCTTTATTTAACACTATAACAGAAATATACTCTATAACAGACCATGTTTAATTTGAACAATAGTAAGGTGAAACTTAAAAACTCTGGGACCCTTCAGAAGAGAAACACTATGCTCTAGAAGTCATTCAGAGGATTTAGCCTTTGCAGCAGTTGTTCTGACATTACTCATGTGCTCCTCTGTAATGTGATCTAGCCAGTATTCGCTCCTCCATCTCAGGCACCGATTCACAGACACTGTAGAAGAGCCAACAAGTTCACACTAGTGACCCCTCACTTTTAAAAGTCACGCCTCTTTTCCCCTGAGCAACTAAGCGACTATTGAACATATTTTGAGATGATGGGCAGTGTGGAGGTCATTTTACATGTGGGGTTGGATTAGATTACAAATAATATCATCTCAGCAGTTATAAAACATATCTGTGTCTCATTTACAACCACAGAAGGACATGTTTTTTACATGTGAAAAAAAAATGAATTCGACCTCTGCTTGAATGCTGTGTCACTGCTATATATAGTTAAGTCTGAGAGTCACAGCGGAGGCACGAGTAGATGGCATGCACTTCCACCAGCTGTCAGTGTGCGTATAAAAAAAGTTTACTCTCTTTTTGTGTTTTAATCTGCAGATGTTACAAAGTTTTAAGGCAGATAATAGCTTAGTATAAATAAACTCTAAAATGTAGCCTTAATATAACCCCTTTACATAATAGCCTGGTGTAGTCTGGCAGGCATGCACACAGAAACAGAACAATGTTCGGTGCTAAAAATATGTTGCATTTGTCATTTCAATTTGCAGCATAAAGTTGTATAACCAGTGCCATGTAGCTTGATCTTATCATGTGTTAGAGTTAGGGATCTTGATATCTTACCTGTTACTGTTAAACTTCTCAAGGTCTGCATGAAAATAAAACAAAATATATTAAATTACCAAAAGATTAGCTTAAGGTGCAGCACATTTTTTTTTAATCTTGTCATTTTTGTTTTGTTATTTTATGATATAAATTGATGTTCACCTTTTACTTGTTTGGCACTGGTCAACTGCATCTTTTAAATGTGCTATACAAATCAGTTTACTTGACTTAATGGTATATATGGCATATTTGAAATCTGATAGGTTGTGATGTTTCTTGATTCCACAGTATCATGCCGAGACCATCAAGAACATCCGTGAGGCCACTGAGAGCTTTACACCTGGTTCTGTGGAGTACAGACCAGTGGCTATTGCTTTGGATACAAAAGGACCAGAAATCAGGACCGGACTTATCAAAGGGGTGAGTTGTTATGATTGTCCAAGTTTTTATTTTTTTTATTTTTTTTTTTATTTTTCTCTGATGTATAGTGATTTAAGCAAAGGCTTCTAGAAAATTTAAATAGCTTCCACACTTTAAGTAACTGATAAGGAGAAATTATAGGAAGTAGGAGAAGGTTCCATGAGCCAGTCAAGCCATGAATTTACTAATGTAATACTTTATTTAATAAAAAAAAACAAAAAACAAAAAAAACAATAATGTCTACATTTTAATAGCCTCAATAAAGTATGAACAAAGACTTAATTCATAATGAACAAAGCCTAACTGCTTCTTTAAGTAAATACTGAGCCTGAATTATTCTTAATAAACTATTTGTTTTTTATGAATATAAGGAATATAAATCTTTGTTTATGCTCTGTTAAGGGTAACCAAGGTGTGGTTATTAAAAAATGTTACCGAAAAAACGTCTCTTGTATTCAGATCTGTATTTCAAATAATATATTGGACATATATTTATTACACTCTACAAGTCTCTCGATGGCCTGGCACTAAACTACATCTTTAACATGTTGATACCATATGAGCCATCTTGCGCTCTCCTGCTGGCGCCCAGAGTCAGGACTAAACATGAGGAATCAGCGTTTTGGTTTTATGCAGCTAAAACCTGGAACAGTCTTCCTGAAGATGTGAGACAGGCCTCTCCTTTGACAATGTTTAAATCAAAATCGTTCAGTTTAGCTGTACATACGACTGAAAGGTTTTTATTCTGTACTCTTCTTCTTTTTAATTTTAATTGTATAATGATTATTTATGTTTTGATTTGTTTGTATTGTGATTTTAATGTATTTCTTATTTTAAAGCACTTTGAATTACTTTATTGCACGTATTGGGCTATACAAATAAAAAAACTTGCCTTGTCTTACACTTATCCAATGCATGATATTTGGGGAATAGTGAATGAAGATTTTAACTTTTTGTGATATTAATGATTTACATTCTCTTTAGAGTGGCACAGCCGAAGTTGAACTAAAGAAGGGTGAAACTATCAAGATCACACTTGATGACCAGTACAAGGAGAAATGTGACGAGAAAGTCCTGTGGCTCGACTACAAAAACATTACTAAAGTCGTGCAGACTGGCAGCCATATCTATGTTGATGACGGTCTCATTTCCCTCAAGGCCACTCAGATCGGTAAGGGCACATTCTTTTGAATTAGTACCCTAATGTTAATTAGCTAGTATTTTGTTACTTGTTGTAAATGTCAGACATGACTACAAGCAGGTACATGCCGTACTATGAGATTTCTGTGGTGTCCCAAAAATAGACAAACCTAAAAAGGAATGATAAAATGAAATTAAATAAACACTTTTATTACATTTTACTTATAGCATTTCAAGATGCATCAATCCATCTTTTTCAGTTCCAGTATTGATACTATCACTTTGGCAACCAATATCAATCAGTAGCAGCGTATAACTGATCATAATATTTTAGGAAACTATATCTTGATGCATTAACTGACCGGCCTAACCCTTAACCTATCTAACTGAATACCTAATTTCAATATATTTTTTGTGCAAATGTAATTGCTGCATAGGTTAATCTTGTATTATTATAACTATATATTATAGTAAGGAATAGGGATGGAACAGGATCTCATGCCAGATTTGGCAAGATAAAAGATTCAGAACAATTATTTAATGAGATTGCTTTTCTTTCTTGCTTTTTCATTCTTTTACATTTGCTTCTTAACAAACAAGTTAGTTACATTACTTGAGAAGCCCTAGTGCTACAATAACAAACCATAATAATAATAATAACCTACAAAAAAAAAATAAGGCCAAAATTGTGCACCAAACCTCACTTTGTGTCCACAACTCATCTTGTCTTGTCTATCCAATCACATGTCTTGTCCCATGGGAATTGTGTCTCGTCCCATCCCTAATAAGGAATGAGCTACATAATACACGCCTAGTAAATCGATACATTTCCCACTGATGAGCCTAATTTGGACATACTTTGTTTCTGAAGGTAATGACTTCATTATGTGCGAAATTGAGAATGGTGGCATGCTCGGCAGTAAGAAGGGTGTGAACCTGCCCGGAGCTGCCGTGGACCTGCCCGCTCTGTCAGAGAAGGACATTCAGGACCTGCAGTTTGGCGTGGAGCAGGGTGTTGACATGGTCTTTGCCTCCTTCATCCGCAAAGCCGCCGATGTGGAGGCTGTCAGGAAGACACTGGGTGAGAAGGGCAAAGACATCAAGATCATCAGCAAACTGGAGAACCACGAGGGAGTGCGCAGGTGAGGAAATTTGCTTTTTTATGCTAGATATCGGGATTGAGTCATCACACAACATGTATTCTATCTACTTGTTGGTGATGAGGAAATTGTCAACAAGGACCCAGCTCGAGGTCTCCTTGGTATAGCAGTTCAATTTTCCCATCAGTCAGTATACTTAGTTAATATATGAAGATTTTAAGATGTAAACTATTTGAGTTAACTGGCAGTTGAAGAAGATCCCTGCCTCTTTTGTTTTAAGATCTTTTTGTTTTTTATTTAAAAATCTTTAAAAATTATTTGGCCTAATGTTAATTGCGGAGTTGCTCCCTTCTTACAACAAATATGATTTTCATCAAGTCATCACAAATTCAGAAAAAAATGCAATTTTGGAGTATATTGAGTGTGCCAAACATTCAGTTTGATCTAAATGCTCAAAATGTGACTTTCATTGGAGATTAGAACATAATGTTGTACTTTGTCCTTTATAAAGGTCTGACTCCTGTTGTTCTCTGAGGTTAAATATAATTAGAAACAATTGTCTCTGTGTTTATGGCTAGATTCGATGAGATCCTGGAGGCCAGCGATGGCATTATGGTTGCCCGTGGAGATCTGGGTATCGAAATCCCCACAGAGAAAGTGTTCCTGGCTCAGAAGATGATGACTGGCAGGTGCATGAGAGTCGGCAAGCCCATCACCTGTGCCACTCAGGTTTACCTTACACCCAAGTGCTAAAGTAAACTATGGCAATTATTACATCTAAAAAATTGAAAATATTGTTATTTGTCAGATGTTGGAAAGCATGACCAAGAAGCCCCGTCCCACTCGTGCTGAAGCCAGTGATGTGGCCAACGCTGTCCTGGATGGAAATGACTGCATCATGCTGAGTGGAGAGACAGCCAAGGGAGACTACCCTCTGGAGGCAGTGCGCACACAGCACATGGTAAGTGCCAGATGGACTTGATGGACTTGACCTAACTGTTTTTGTGTATGTTTTATGCATTGCCACGAATGGGTTGCTGCAGGATCTGCATCTTAATTAATTTAACATATAGTAGAATTAGGAGGGAGAAATATAGCAAAAATGTATAGATAATATTTTTATTTTGAATTCATTTAGTAGCTTTATATTGCCTCAAAAGACCGAAGCTGTTTGCTTCACTCCACACTTGATTGTGATTGCAGTGAATGTCACCCAGAGCTTGGCGCAGGCTCGCCAATAGGGGGAGCAGTTGGGGAAAAGTAGATTGCGTCTGTTTTTGAGCATCAATTTGCATTAACAGAAAAGCATTGAATCATAAGATATCGATCTCTCCCGATCTTAACAAATGCATACCATGATTTGATTTAATAATGTCTACTCATAAACAAAATGTGTATACATCACCTTATACCCATTTGCCAAATTGATATTGTGATTTACTAACACTGCTTACTATTGCCCTTAGTATTGTTATCCCAAAAGCCCAAAGCACACTTGTCCATCCGTTTCTTAACAGAATCTTGTCTGGTATTGTGCTTTAATTGTGTGATGTGTCGCCTAATTAGCATGCATCTTAAGGAACCGCAGGTTGGACATCATGGTTGCCACTGTTGCTTGGCTTCTTGTGTCAGGGTAATTTCAGGTATGAAGAATTTTATACCAAAACTAACAACTGTTCCTCTTATTCTACAAGTGTATCCACGTGTTTTTCTTCATGTATCTAGATTGCCCGTGAGGCTGAGGCTGCCATGTTCCACAGGCAGATGTTTGAGGAGCTGCGCCGCACCTCTCACCTGACTCGGGACCCCACAGAGTCAGTTGCAATTGGTGCTGTTGAAGCCTCCTTTAAATGCTGTGCCAGTGCCATCATTGTGCTCACCAAGACTGGAAGGTAACATAAAAAAAAATGCAATTTAAACTATTCACTCCTAGTGCTTTTTTAAAAAGATGAACCTAAAGTAACCCATTTCCATGTGATAAAATATGCAGGGCAAAATAAGTAGTAAGGGCAAAGTAACAAATCAGGTAAGGTATAAAGCAACAACAAAACAAACCATGTCAAACCCAAGTCAACCGAAAACCAAACCAGGACAAAGTAACCTAAAGTAGCTCTAAATCTAAACAGATTTACTAAACAGGGAGTAAGTAACTGCAAAATACTCTGTGTGCCACCACTATAACCTGCCCCTCATTAGCTCTTAAACAACTTTGTGTACTTTGTCCTTTATAAAGCTTCTCTCTCTTCTTTGACTCTCTGCCTGCTGTGATTGGTGAAATTGATGCATTATGTAGCTTTTTCTCTTTTAATACTAGCCCTCAGACCTCATCGTGTGTGCCAATTTTCACTGCTCTCACCATCTGCACTCGTTCTCCTGACCTTTGGAGAGCTGAACCTTGACATTTTATGAGTTAATTTTAACTCCATATTCCTCTACACTTAAGTATTCAACCCCATAGCACACAATGTACAACTGCTAGAAGGGCCTCTAAATATTGCCTCCATACAAACATCTCCTGTACTGGCAACCATACAAAACGAATGCTGTATCGTTGCTCTGAACTGCTTCTCCGAAATGGAGATGTTACTTATTGGGAGGAAAAAAGGATCAGAATATAATCTGTGGGGCTATAACTTATAATATTTTAGTAGTTAGCGAGTCAACTTTTTTTTTATTGCTCAACTAGTGACTACTAGTGTTACAGTTGTAACTTTTTATTTTTAAAATACATTTTTAATCATTGTTAAAAAAATTAAAAATGCTGACTGAATGTTTTGAGACATTAAAATATATGACTGATACGACTAACAATTAACAATTATTTTAATAGTCAACTGGTCCAGCCTCAATTATAGTAAAACATTGTTGTAGACTTGTTATGCTGGACTATACTTCAAAATAGCTATATTTAACTGGGTTTGTATTTTATATCTTTTGTAAGTGAATAATTTTTCTCTTTTTGTCTTCTCCAGGTCTGCCCAAATGCTGTCGAGGTACAGGCCCCGCGCCCCTATCATTGCAGTGACCCGCTGTGGCCAGACGGCTCGTCAATGCCACCTGTGGCGCGGCATCTATCCCGTCCTGTACACCAAGCCCGCCAATGACGTGTGGGCTGAGGATGTGGACTTGCGCGTCAACTTTGCCCTAGAAGTTGGTCAGTATTTTTAAAAAAAATCACCCCATAGTCAAGAAAGGGCCTGGCAATACATGACAAAAAATATATACAAATCATTGTCCTCATATTGATCTTTCACAGTTTTTTTCGTGATAGATTTTTAATCATTACCTAAAAAATGTCTTCCCCCAAAGTCACCATATGCTTTTAGTGACAACTGGCTGTAGACCTCTTAGAAAGAACCAAGCTGATAATTGACAATTGATAAATACTTGAAAAAAACATGTCCATGACTAACAGTATTCCCTATATTTCCATAGGCAAGCACCGCAAGTTCTTCAAGTCCGGTGATGTGGCAATTGTGGTGACTGGATGGCGTCCTGGCTCGGGCTACACCAACACCATGAGAGTTGTGTTGGTGCCTTAAGTTTAAAACATGGACTTTAATAATCATTATAAAACTTAAAATCACCCTGCTTCTCTGTAAAAACTCACTTCATCGAAGGACTCAAGATGGCGTCATTCAGTAACAACATAATTCCTACCCCCTTATATGCATTTCACTGTCCACATCTTGCTTTGACCTGACCACATTTTTCAGGCTTCTCTGTTTTATAATATAAAGTGGATGAACAGGCTGTTGGTAAAAGTGTGGTTATGTTTTGTAAAGCATGATTTGGTTTCTATTAATTAAAATACTTCTTTCCTATTTGGTCTTTTCATTCATCAGTGTTATAATATAGTCTGCTACTGGATGCCCTAGTGGTTTGTAATGTGAGTTTCAAATACATCCATTAAAGATTTCTGACAGAAGAGAGAAAAAGCACTAACTAAGCATCAGTAATCATATATTTTATTGCATTTTGTAGCTAAAATAAAATATACCCAACATACATACAGTAGGTGATATTGTGATAAAATGTAGTGGTAAAAGGCAGCGAGATGCATTAAATGTTTACATAAATGGATATGGCTGACAGAGGCCCCCCCTCCACTCCATCAAACAACAAAATCAACTTCACATCATTCTCTGTGAACGCCTCTGGTATTGCAGTTCGGTAATCAGAGTGGTATGTATGGACTGATTGTATCTTCAAATATGCAAACCTTAAAATACACTCTTTTGGTTTTCCCTGTAGACAAGCTGCAATGTTCCTTAATGGTCAAAATAGTCATAAAAACAGATCCAAATATTAACAGCATAGATGTAATATTTGACTATAAAATTGTCATTTCATAATATAGCATAGCATTGCAAAGCAGCAGTTGTTGATGAGATGCCAGTTTGTACAATCCAATGATTGTATCCAATGATACATTTTCAGTGTAAGAGGTAATAATGTAGGCAGCGAAATGCAGCTTCTTGAAAACCATGTGTGCACAATGTACAGTATCTGCTGGTAGCCCTTTGACAGGTGCAAGAAACATTCAGATCTATCTCAGTGATTGGCTGGTTTGAGGATGTTTGATTATCCGTAGTCACTTCTTCACACATTTGCACTCAACTAAAAGACCAAAAAGTTCTTTGCTTCACAGTACTGTTGTTAAGCCATAAAAGCAGATTATTGCATACTATTCTAGTGGCACACAGACCTTGGCTCAGATGTATTCCTTGACACCACAAGTTGCTATTGTGCAGGAAAAAGCTGTAAAAAAAATCAAATAATCAAATAAATATGTAATGAAACCATGTCAAAAATATAAATACATTTCACTTCTCCCAAAACAAACATTACATTCAATATCTGAAAGTGGTCTGAACTGTGTGCAATATTGCTAAAAATGCTATCTTGGAAGACATGCTATAGTAACATCAAAACTTAAATTAACTTAACTCAGAATTAAAAGTGCACAGTCTGTTTCTTGTCCAAACTCAGGGGAAAGGGTAAAAAAGGACGGTCATTTTTGGTTTTAGTTGGTTAGAGTTATGGGCAGAATCATTTAACTAAGGGGCTGTAACTAAAAGGTTACACAGTGACAATTGTTCAAATAAATATAATAAATATAAAACAGCATAGATATGATATAATACATTTAACAATGCATTCTTTGCATGAGGTGCTATAGGCTATATTTATCAGTAGGTTTGAATTTTAATATCTTAATCAAGGAAGTCGCGTAGAAAAACTCCATTGTTGTCCCTTAACAATTCCATTCAATATCCTTTATAAAATGACAAGTCTGATTGCGAAAACACACCCTCCCTTTAAGCATTGGCAAAGTTGTAATGAAAATGATGCCAAAATGTTCATTGTGATGTTTTGTTGGCATTAAAGGAGGGTGTGTGTGAATCTCACAAGTTGGAGGGGAGTTGTGACTCTGAATTCTCAGTCTCTATTTCCACAGAACAGGATTGATTTTCAGGAGAATGGGGTGCTATTGCCTTATTTTGAGGTTCAGATCCGAACTGTGATTGGCTAACGGGGGCACCTTGTCCTGGGATTGCACTGTAAGGTTTACAGACTGAAATGGGGGAAGAGAATGGGCTAGATGTTGCTTCTGAAAATCCACCCATTGCCAAAGGCCTTTCTTGGTGTATAGCACTGTGCGAGCCTGAGATAGTCTTTATTTCCTGGGTAAAAAGTTCCCCTAAGGACTCTGCCTGGTCCAATCCGCGCACACTGTCCACTCGAGCGGGACAGGATGCTTGAGGAGCAAGGGGGTTGTGGTAAACTGCCCTGGCTTTAACAGGGCTTTGGACATTTGGGCTTGGTATGGGAGGGGTGTAACACGGGGAGTCCTCAGCTGACCCGTACTGAGCGAGAGATGCCAGGGCAGAGTGCTCAGGTACGACTTGGGGCAGGAAAGCAGAATGGAGGCCCGCTAGACTGTGCTGGGCCAAAGACGCGGCTGCACCAGACATGAGTCCGGTGGGGGGGTGAGCCGTGCTGACAATGGGGAAATATGGAAGATTTAGACTGGATGTTCTAACCACTTTGTCATGCCTCCCTAACATCTGGTGCCCCGTGCCATGCGAGCTCTGCTGCAGCTGGCTCAGGATGGGACCAACTGAACTAGAGATCAGGGGGCTTATGACGGAGGAGGAGGGGGGTGGGAATCTCCCAGATAACCTCATTGTGGCCCCCTGCTGGAGAAATGGTGGAGGTACAGTTGTACAAGAGCTGAGGAATGGTTGAGAGTGTGGTTGCGTGGTGGAGCAGGTGTAGGACACGGTGCACTGGCCCATTGAGAAGACAGAGGGGAGGTGGTGGGGAGGTTGTGGGATAGAGACAAGAGGCTGCATGCTGCTGGTGAAGATGGGTTGAGCTGGTAGCGTCTGAGAGCCCGGGCCGCATGAGACATGGGGGGTCCTGAGAGACATCACGTTGGGGGTCTCCAAAACTGTGAGTAGTTTAGTGGAGCTGACAGGAGAACCAGGTCCCGACCTGCAGCTGGACTGTCCCACGTGGACTCTTTTTGAATGCGGCTCTCTGAAGGATGCGCTGTGGGCCAGAGGGTGGTGGAAGAGGATGGGAGGTAATTGCGAGTGATGGGCTAAAGCTAGGGCGAGAGGTGTGGTTGCGGCCGCAGCCTGGAGAGGAGCCTGAACAAGGGGGGCCCATATGACAGGGTTGGGGGATGGCGAGGCAGGGGGTGGAGCTATTCCCTGTGGAGAGTTGGTTTGGATCAGCTGAGTGCACTGGGCCATGTCTCGGTCGTGTTGGACAATTCTTTGGATGATCTCGTTCTCCTGGAGATTCAGGGTTCCCGAACTTTGGTGATGCTGGACTTTGTGTTGTAGAACAGAATTCCTTTTTCCTAAAAAGAAAAAAATAGCAAAATAATAGCTCCAAAGCTAATGTGTCCAAAATAGTAAACCAGTTTATACCTTTAAGAACTGTGAATAATTTTTGACATAATGCAGTTAAATATGACCTCAGCACATTTTAACACATTTTTCTCACCAATGCGATCAAGTCGGTCCAAAGCTACTGTCTCAAAGGCCCTCCTCATCATGGGATATTCCTCCAGCACCTCATTGAAGTTGTCCACAGACAGAGAGTACAGGCGACAGTAGTTATCAGCACGGACACTGGCAGTCCTCCTGCCCCGAGTCAACAAGCAAATCTCTGATAACAAGAACAGAATGGCCACATGTTTAGTAACATTTGCAATCTAATTTTAAAGAAACAAACGTAAACAAAAAATGTTTTTTGTTTTTTTTTTGTTTTTTGGGGTCATTCATGAAAGCTAGAGGGAAACTAGTATTATTAGTGTGACATGATAAAACATTAAAGGGCCCAGCCACAGATGGAGCACTGCAGCTTACCGTTTGTCCTGACCTCATCTTTCATGCCAAACCAAAAAAAAATTTAATAATATGTCATTTAAAAAGTAGATATACTGTTTTTAATGGCATGCATTTTTTTCTAGATTCATTAGTATTTTTTTTATATCTTGCAAATCTGGCAGAGCTAAAAGTAAAATATGACATTTTTTTTCATTATCACAAAGAGATCTGCAACCCTCAAATGTAGTTTATTTAAATGATGTGTGAACCTTGACACTAATTGAATACCAGCTATTTGAAAGGGCATAGCTGTCTCTTAAAATAGAGTGCTTTTATAAATATAGACGTTTCATTTTTATTTTATTATTATATTTAGGGAATGGGCGGGAGCCAAGGACAAAATTATAAATTGAGTGTTCTATGTCATTTAGATATGTATTAAAGATACACTCATAGATACTGCACTATTCAGTATTAATGGAAATATGTAACCATAACAAAAGCAATGACAGCATACAGAGTTATGGATTTCAGATTTAAATATTGTTTTAACAAAAGGGAAAACCCCACAGAGGGATTCAAAGATCACAAAGCTGTTCGCTCTTAGTCCCGCTGCCTTTTAAGGAGATGATGTGGGCATTTTGTGTGGTAATAGTCTGGGACGTTAAGCTGTTGGTGCCAGGTCAGAATAAAGCACTGCCCTACAATTGTTTTGTATTAAAATCTACTATAACAGCAACTTTCAACAGTGAGACCCAGTTTCATGACTGCTGGGGAAAAAAATTCTTGTACCCATTTAATGACTCTTCTAAATAAATATGTTGAATATTAAAACTACTCTACTATCCACTGCAGAATGAGACAACTTTATATCCACATTTTAAAAACATTTATCTTGTTTTATGTTTATTTAATATATTTCCTAGTTTATAACAAGAACACAGGTTATTTATTAGCTGCTCATTTGATAAAGTCACAGGTGTCTTGACAAAGAACTGCAACAACACATTATCAGTAGGGTAAAGCCCAGCTCACATTTCCTGTTAGTGGGGACCACCTCCCCAGTGGTCATTTATTTATTTATTTGTTTGTTCATGTATTTATATATAACATAATATACCTCCAAAATATGATCCATCAGTGAGCTTGGTGTCTGTGCTGTTTTTTGTGATCACACTGACGACCCCGTGTTGAATGAAGTACATCTTTTTTCCGATAGTCCCTTCGCGGATGATGTAGTCTCCTGGCTGAAAGACCTCAAATCTCAGCTTGGTCAACATAGAAGTGACAAAATTTGGATCAGCATTGGCAAACAGTGGCATGGATGCTACCAATTTGCGACAATTAAAGTTGATAATTTCCTGCAAGAGAAACAAAAAAGTGATATTGAATATTAGCATAAAACACAATTGGTTTTCAGCACGTGTCCGACTGTCTACATGTGTACATTTCAATCATTATAAAAGCAATGTGTTTAACAGCTTAGTGCTCCGTTAATGAGGTTTTCTGTGTGCTTTAGCCATTACTAATCAGATTACATGACTGCTAACATCATCATGCAAAGTAAGGGGCCATATTAGATTATATTGAAAGTAACAGTAAACGATTTAGAAGGACGATGCTCTAATAAAACAAATAGATACTGTACATTTGTTAAGGGCATTAGGTCAATGATACTTTGGGCATTAGGTCAATACTTTGCGTAGAATGTTCCACAGTAAGGCATTAAACTCATATATCTTACATTTATTCATTATATGCATTTAGATTGATTAAAAAAAGAAAAAAAAAAACACTTAGGTGGGATTGCACAAATCTGATGAGTAACTTGGCTTGGTGGCGTCACCTTGTCTCCATGTAAATAGAAAAAAAGTCCTGACAAAACAATAATATCGCCATGAAGACAAGCAAGTGCCATGCCTTGCATAGAAATAAGTTACATCCTCATGTATCCCAACGCCAACACCTGTCCCACCCTTTTTAAGATCCACTCGATTTGCATTATTTAACTGACAATAATTTAACTAACTGACCTCTCTGAGAGGCTCATTAAGCTCCTCCAGGATGCTCTCCTCGTCAAACATTTTGCCCTGATAGCGATGCTCATAATAGTCATGGATCCTCTGGCGCATGTCGGCGGGCAGCTTGTGGAAAGACATGTACTGCTCCACTTGTTTGTACTGTAAAGACAAACAGGATGTTTACACCAATAATGGGATGTACGTGAACAATCCACAAATGCAATTTAGCCAATATGTAATTCATAATGTATGTCTACCTCCCTAATATACACCAAACAAAAGTTTTATTATTGAATCAAACAAAGTGAAAAATCCTATGAAAGTAAAGGCAAACCCTATACTAATGATTAGTTTGATTGATGCTCTAGCTCAGAGGTGGACTGTAATGTGCAGGCTCATTATTTTAACAGTCAAACAGAGGGGCCATCTGTGAGACCAGCCTACTGCGTCCCATCTGACACACACATACAGGGGTGCTCTGATGGAGGCTCAGACTAACAGCATTAACACTGTGCCCTTCAGCTCTGCTCTCATTCTCCCAACTGTACACACCCAAATCTACAGGCTACAGTGGGACAGGACAAGTAAAGGGCTTGAATGTTGATGGGGTTTTTTTGTTTTTTTTTAAATAATGTCTCAGTATTGGATATTTGCCAAATGATTAGAAATTATTTATTTCTAAACATTTGAATTTGAAATTATTTATTTCTAAACATTTGAAAAGTAATGACAGCAGTAGTTTCATAATTAAACAATAATAACTACCATGTTGTATTGTCTAATTAAGTGACCGCAGTGTTCCACTTTAAAACTTCCAAAAGTGGACCACACAGTCTGAACGAAAGGGCAAAGAGTTATAAAAAATGGTATGCTACATTGTTCTTTTTGGGACACTTTTAGTCAACTCTTCGCAGCCTTCTGGGGAAACAAGGCAAAAGTTCCCAAGTTTGAAAACTTTTAGTTGGGTCTAGTTATTTTTTGCCAATACTTCATGTTTGGTTTACTACACTATTGTAAGTAGTGTTGTAGGGTTCTGTATTTCTTGTAGGCCTATCTGTGGGCACAGTGGCCCAGGGACAGAATGACAGATGTAGCAGCCAGCTCTCACCTCCAGTACCTATAAGATACTGACACTTTCAAATAGGAAATGGGTGAAATATCTTTCCCAGGGAAAAAACATCACAGTTGAGTGGAATGAGATACAAGCTGTCCGACTATAATTGGTCACTCTTATCTGACCCCCCCCCCCAAAAAAAAACTACAAGATATGACATCTCTTACATGTGTGCATTCCAATTATACGAGCTATTTGCTTATTTTGTTTATTTCAAGAATGAGTTCTTTATTTTATTATTTTTGTTTATGTCAAATTAGCTTGCCAATTTAGTTTTTCTAATTAGCTTATTTGTTATATATTTTTTGCTATGTTAATATTTTTTATATTTTTGATAATCTGTTTAGCCTAATTTCTGTTGATTTGGTTCCTGTGGGTCACCTAGGGGATATAGATGGGTAAACACTGGCCAGCAGGTAGACCAGAGTACACCTGGGTGGGCCTATGGTTTTTAATAGTCAGCAGGAGAGGCAGCAAGTCTTAAATCATGTTACTTGCTTGTTTGCCTTCACACTCGGAAACAAACCAATGGAAATGCATTTCTGGAATGGAAATTGATTTTGTTAGGTTTGTACTGAATTAAACCACGTACCCATGGTGCCAGAGGCGACTGTTTGAGTCTAAAAGTTTGTTCAGGCTTTTTGTTTGTTCGTTTTTTTGACAAGTCACTACACCAATAAAATGCAAAGAAATGTGGAAGGCAAAATAAAGCAACATAAATAAAACAAATACATCTTTAAATACAAATCAAATATGCATTATAGTTTAAACAGAATTCATACAGTGCCCAACACTCAATAACTGTATAAGACATAGATTTTGCTTAGCTATCAACAAAGCAATAGTGTTAACAGAGCACACCCACCTTCTCTTGGTACTGCCTTCTGGATGAGTCCAAAGACTGGATCAGAGCGGTGGCGTGGCCCACAAACATGGCAAAACAAGTGGCACCTACGATCATACTGAGGATGGTGAGCCAGACATCAGCCATGCCTATGGGAGGGTACAGGCCGTATCCGATACACAGCATGTGACTCATGGCCTTAAAGAGCGCGTAGGAGTACTGCTGACCCCATGTGTCATTCTGAAGAACATAAAGAGCAACATCTCTGAGCAAAAATATAGAGCATTACAATAGTTCAATCACATGTATTGTTTAAATGCTGATGTATTTATGTATATTTTGTGTTACTTCATGATTTGCATGATGTTCCATACCCTTCGGGCATATCTGCTATCTGTTTAGTTACAACAGTTATTATATTTGAATTATAATAAGAAATATATATTACCAGTATATACAATTTACCTGAGGCTCAACACAGAAAGTGTACACTTACCACCATCTTGTTCCTTGTGACCCAGCAGTCTGCGGGGAAGTCCTGGAGCATGGGCACCAGGAACTGCAAGCACCCATCCCAATGACACAGCAGCAGCATCATCCCAATCAGGTTCATGATCCTCACCATGGCACTGGCCAGGTCGTAGGTCATGTGGAAAACCTGTTGCATAGAATATAAACAAATTTAATCATTAAAGTGTGTGTGTAAAGTGTTTAACTTTTTTTTAATTCAAGTTAATAGGAGAGTTAAAGTAGACATTGTTACGTACTTGATAAACTCAAATTTCAGAGCTAAGATTAATTAGTTTGTATTTTTTTACCATACCAGATCATATACAAGCTGTTATAAAACTCAACTAAAAACATTCTTCAAATTCTAGTTTTATGCAAGTCAAGCATTGAGTCACATACAATAGTGTGTGGGCTGATGTCTGATACCAAACTTAATCTTCAGTGCAGTACCACGGCAGTTTGTCCGTTATGTAAGAAACTCTGAGCTACCTCAACAGCCCCTGGGGGAGTGCAGCGCAGCAGGAGCAGGGAGGGTGGAGTAAGCACATGTCCTCAGGAAAGGTTTAGTAAAACTAATGTGTGTTTAGGCTGAAGAAAACGGCATACAAGTAGGGAGTAGAAAGCTGCTGGAGCTGCATACTTTTAAGATATGGGATGAAACTGTGTTGGCCATCTTACTCCCTATTGTAATTTTGCCCCTGGAGAAAAAAAAATATGATGAAAAAAAGCAACATTATGGTATGCTGTTAAATGATTAATTGTATGTGGGTAAGTTAGAGGTTTGTTTGTTTTGAAATTTGCCATAAATTGAAGATTGTTAAGTTAGTATAAATCATACTGCAGCCTTAAACATGCACTATGCAACTTGTCCTGCTTGGCTCCATGGAGATATTATTGCCTTTCCTCTATGGCATTAACCATATCTATCAACATTCTCTTTAAAAACATCCCTTCCTACTGCAAACTTCCCCACAGATATAATCTGTAACTTGGTCTGACGCTGTCACCTGCTTGTCTCCATGGCCAGTGCCATACATTCCACGCAAATCTCTAAACAAGCAAAAATATTACATAGTGCACTTTAAATATTTATCCAAAATTAAGCAATACAAGGTAACAGTACCTCTTCCCACTGGTGAATATAGCGTATGAGTCGGGACAGTCTGAGTAACCGCAGCAAACTCAGAATCTTCGTGAAGCGGACAATCCTCAGCGCTCGGGCCGTTTTGTAAAAATCAGAGTCTATACGTGTCTCTACAATAAGGAAAATATAGTCCACAGGTATAGAGGAAACAAAATCCACCATAAACCAGCTTTTTAGGTATTTAATCTTGATTTGTTGAGGGTCCAGGATGATTTCTGTGTTGTCCTCTTTGACGATGCCTGTGCGGAAGTTAAGGACCAAATCCATGAGGAAAAAAGTGTCAGAAACGACGTTAAAAACAATCCATGGAGGTGTGTGCTCGTCTTTGAAGAATGTAATACCCACAGGAATGATGATTAAGTTACCCACCATCAGCAGCAGCATGGTCAGGTCCCAGTAAAACCTGCAACACAAGGGAAGAGGTTTAGCATGTATAGGAATATCTACAATATGCACTGTACACAGTATACACTTTTTGCTCATTTTTGTGGTTTCACTCTACTCTAAACAGGAAAGACAAATACACAAACATGTACATTAGTTGTTTATTTCTTGTGTGTATTTTTGTGTTAAAGGTTACTACATGAAACTCAGCATTGGTTTATATTTGCAAATTTGTAATAGGCAACATAACTCATTATGTTTTGCAAAAATAGTTTTTGGAATCTTCTTGGATAGTTTAAAATAGACCAATGTGGAATCTGTTCCAGCAGCTGAAAAAAATACACACTCCATAATATTTACCCAAAAGGCTCTGTTTAACAATAACATTTCCTCTTAAATAAAAAAGCACACACCTTGATCAATTTTCATAGGGGAGTCATATGAGGACAACTGGGAAAAAATACAAATTGCAGCAATTTCCTGGTCAGTACTGGGATTAAATCACTGGACAATATCAGAACATAAAAAAAATAAAAAATAAATAAATAATAATAATAATAAATAATAATAATTAAAAAAGAAATACATATAAATAGAAGAAGAAGAAGAAGAAGTCTTTGATGGGTATCTGGGGATACTTGCCCATTCACAATTCACTGTAGATCTAATGACGTTTGAGGACATCCATTCTACTTTTAACGCTTCACACAAATCCAAATGGAACAGCCCTGTGTAACGAGGTATGAGGGGGCTCTTTACAGTGGCTGATTATTTGTTATAGCTCCTTCAGTGAGTTTGTACTTCTTTCTGCAAAAGTCTGGCTGGGTACAGTAAGGGGGGTTGATTGTTTACCATTCTGCGGTGTGTGTACCAGAGGAGGAACCATGCAGCCGTGTGATTGCATGTCCAATCCTTTTTAGAGAGCTAATTAAAGCGTGATCGATCGCGACAGGAGGCGGACACACCTACAGCCTAAGGATTCTCTGAGGCACCTTCATTGAAATGAATGCACTACACCATTAACTGCACTTTATAGGCAAGTTCTAAGGCATACAAAACACAATATGGAGTTATTACATCGAACATGCAATATTGCTCAATTGGTAGATTTATGGAATGTGCTAATGTCACACATTCTCAGATAAGAGGAGGCTGTATTTCTGTATTAACTGCAGAACTTTATAGAAGAAATGTCCAAAAAACAAATCCAAAATTTCAGATAATTTTTTTTCCACTTAAATTGATCAATCTAAATTTTTCTATTGTATTTTATTTTTATTAACAAAAACTAAATAAAAATGACTTTCAATACTGACTGCATGAAGATAAAGAAGATAAAGTCCAAGGCAACGTCAATTAGCTCACAAAATAGTCAAATTTCTTCTTCAAAACCACATACTTTTACTGGCGATAAAAATGACACAATTTTTATCAATTGCTTAGCCTTATCGAAAACCCAGAAAATATCCTTTTTGAAATTGTAATACCCACAAACTATCTGACTAAATACATAAATGAGGATTCAATCTGCCAATCTTCCAGATAGCCACAAATTGTTATCGTATTAAATGTGCAGGTCATTGTACCATTTAGGAATTAGTGGTCCAGAATGTGCAGTAAACAGCTGCGTAGTGCTTTTACAGGATTGGGCTGGTAAATTGCAAACACGTGCTGCTAATCACTGGACCTTAATTAATGAATTAATGATTATTAGCAGGTGTGCATCCCGTTACCAAGGTGATTTGCAGGTTGTTGGGTTTTTTTACTGTTTCGATGTTAGAGCACATGTAAACTATAGTGGGATACTTTAAACTTTATTAGACATTAATTTAGAAATCATAAATCTAAGAATCATGTTGCTAGTTCATCACCTTTCTGAAAATGTGGTAATTTTCTGGGAGCCTGGTACTTCTTAATCTTAAACCAGCATTGCTTTCCCATTTCCCTGTTTCTATAACACTTCAACTTATTCTTTGCCTTTTGCTAGAGTGCATCCCTCCCTTCAACAATAAAGTGCCAGGCCCCAACTCAAAAGTAAAAGATGTTTATGTGATAGTTTTAAATTGTTTCACCATATTTCCATTGCACCAAAATGTTGTGCCCTGATGAAACTCATGCTTTGAGTCACAATGGTGTTTTGACAAATGAAGTGATGAATATGTTTAGCTGTTCCAGATACATGTACAGAAATGTAACTTTTTAAAGCATGCTAGAACCAAAAGTAGCCTACTTTTTTGACTGGTTGGCCTGTACTTATAGTGTTCAACTGACCTACGCAATTTTGTGGTACAATTTGTTTTTGTGACAAAACACTTTACCTTATATAGGACGTCAGCCTTCAGTGCTCACAATCACTAAAAGCAGCAACTTCGTAATGGTGTGGTGTGGCCATTTGTCCTAATCAGCTTTCTGTTGTTCTCTGCCAAACAAAGCATTTGCATTCAGGCCCCTCATCTGCTGCACTGCCTCTGACACACTGGTCCTAATTGCATGTCCTCTCTTTGAGCTTAAATCCACCGTTATCTCATGGGAATCCATGTCAACTCCAGAAGTCACCCTTTATCAAGCCAGATGTTTCATAGTTAGCATTACTGCCCACATTATGACTACCAAACAACCCAACATCTGGCCTAGGGAAAGGGTCTAGGGGACAGCACATTACCAGTAACTTGCTAGGTATAATCTAGAGTTGCCATTATTTGAAAGTTCTGAACTCACTAGACCTATGCTGGCCTTGAGAGGAAATTTGCCCCATGCAGGTCAAATGGGCAAGAGGACGAGAATAGCATTACAAAGCAAAGTGCATATAAAAACAGGCTTAAAATGGTGAAAAGGAGCTTAGATCAATCAGGACTGTTGAAAAAGAGAGAGAGAGAGAAATAACATGTAGCACACTGGCTGTCAGAGCTGAAACAACACATAACAGCCCGTGTGTAGATTTTAGGCTTAGCACACACCTGTACTATGTCTCTGGATCATGTATGTACCAATCATATTAAGCATATTTACACTGCAGCAGGTTCCTCTTCACTGTGTCTGCTGCTGCTGATGGTGATGGTGCATGGAAGGCTTTGATACGACAAAGACGCTGCCATAAATCAAAGTGGGAACAAGTCCTCTGTCACAATACATTACCTCACATAAAATAAAGACGGGCTGTAGACGTGATTAATGCTGTCCTTTACTGTGGCCTTTAAGGAGTTACAGAATACAAAGCACTGAGGCTGCACGACTTTGGAAAAAAAAAACTAATTGCAATTTTTTTCTGGCAAGTATTGCAATTGTGGCTAGATTTGTGATAGATGTTTTAAAAATAGAAGTTCGCAGTGTAAACAGCTCCAGGAGGATTAACATTTGAGAGAAGAATGAAATATGAACTACGCTAGAAGTCTCTCATGAAGTGACATGTTTGTCGAGGTCTAAACTACAGTTAATACAAATTTTTTCAAAATCAAAAGATGGAATACCTAGTTCTTTACAGAAGAATTATCAACATAATTGCCTAACCTTTGCGATTAAAAAATTTGATTCAGTTGTGGTATATATGTTCATGTTATGTTGCTGAAACATGAATAAATATTACGTATTAGTGAATGGTTTCTTCACTTTGTTTGGATTTTCTAGGGTTATCTACATATGTTGGGGTTTTTTTTTATATTGATTCTGCACTTTTTAAATGCCAGGTGCCAGGTGTTAAGTTGCGAGTTTTGAAATACTCTATATTGTATTATAAAAAGTTAAACAGACGGACAAACTTCATTTTGTTGCATTGTGACTCAAGACTTGAATCTATCAACAAGTAAAGAAGCAATGGCCTTGTAAGTATAAGTTTCAGTTGTTACTGTATTAAGTATATTGACAAGGATGGTGTGTGTGTACAGCCCTCTTACATTGTATGAAATACTGTACAGCCTGGATACAATGTAATGTCTCAATGTATAAGGTAGTATTTTTTTCTTTACACGAACATAATATGCTGCTAGAGTAATGGTGGAGGGAGAAGTAACAACCTTGTTGTTGTATCCTTGGGCAAGGCACTTGTATCATGTGATTAGTGTTCAGGGGCAGAGGTGCCATAGGTAGCCATGCTATAGTAATCTGTGGCTTGAGTTAATTAATATTCAATATTCAAATATATAATTATTATGAATAAGCTGCAAAATTGCTCACTCTATTTATTAGTTAAATATTGGTTCAAGAATAGTACTCAGTTAATTTATATATAGCGTTGTGTCAACCAACATTGTAGTATATGACATCAGTATACTTTTTGTTCTAGTCCCAAGCCTGGATAATACATTTTTCTATTTGGATAAAAAGATAAAATGTGACGCCTTAAACACAGCAGTCAACAGCTGGGAGCCTCTGAATCCTCACATCATCATTTCATTTCCACCCGGATCTCTCTGGATCTGTGCCTGCCGTGAGTTCCCTCTGCAGCCACACGTTGCTGCTCCATTAGACTAATTGTGCCATAATAATCCTACCCTGATGTGTGCCTCTAATATATTCAATGGTCATGTTACCCTATTTTGATTACCCCATTTCAAAGCCCCCGCTGCTCTCTCTCTGTAATCCACAGGCCTCACTAAATGATAAAAAAGTGTAATTCTGAGAGTGGAGAGAGTGACACACATCTCTGTACAACTGGACAGAAAATATGATGACACTGAGCTTCAAGGTTAAATGTCAGGAAAATCCCTTGATGGCAGACATAAACCGTGCAGGCTGGATCATTGTTATGACATGCATTTGAATACAGTACATGCTTTATAATGTCTGTTTAGGCATGTAATGTCTAAAAAAGTGGAAAATGCATAGTTTAGTGTTCACCATGCTGAAATATTTGCCTCTTTTTGAGATAGAACAGGACTGTTGATAGGCTTCTGACAAACCAGTAGATTTTAGCCACGGTGTCCAGAAGAATGATTTCGTGAGAGACTGCTAAATGGGTGTGACCCTTGGCCTCATAATAGCATCAGTAATTATGGTTCAAAGAAATATTTTTGAGCAGGAAGTGCAATTGTGTAAGCCATCTGTAGCCCAGAGATTAAACGTGCACCTAGACCAAACGAAGGTTCTGCTCCTGCATCTGTCTACACAACACTGTATTTGAATCATTCTATGGAAAAATTACAGTAATTTGTTATCATACTGTTAATTACTTTTCTTTTGCTCTGGTTTATTTGGTAAATATGCACGGGGGAGATACTCTCCATTCAGAAATGTCATTGTGCTGCCTGTGGCAGAGGCCGAGCTGCACGAAAACAAAACAAGTTGTTCCCTTTACGCCAACTCTGTGACGGGACACTGCGGCACTTCTGATTAAAAGGCCAATAAACCACAAGCATTACCTAAAGTCACTGTATGGATGGATGATCCAGAAGCCAGCTGACTTGACCCTCTCTCTCTCGTGCTCCACGGCCCGCTCGCTGCCCAGCATCCGCAAGGAGAACTTGTTGACTCCGGGCTGGAGCATGGCTCCGAACTGGCGGTGCATGAATCCGGCTTGGTAGAGACGGTCATCCTCGGGGATGATCTGCTCGGAGCCTTCCAGTTTTATGAATGAAGACTGGTCATACACAGAGCCCTGTCCCGTGGCACCGCTGAGCGCAGAGGGAACCCTCTGCTGGGCCCCGGGGCCGCGCTCTGCGTCCGCCTCGGGCAGCAGGCAGCGCTGTTCCGCGGGGTCCACCGGAGCATGTCGCCCCGTGAGGGAGCACAGGCTGCCCCGGAACAAGCGGCAGTCCCCATTCAAGTTGGTCTTTACGCTGGTCACGTCCCGGTCCAAGTCCTCGGACCTGGCCTCCTCGATGCTCCGCGCGCTGCTCGCGGCAGACAGAGAGGACAACTGTTTGAGCCCAATACTTTTCCTCTTGTCCTTGTCCCCACTGTCTCCATCATCAATCACAAACGGCTTCTGTCCTATGTTCTGCGGCAGGCTGTAGAGCCGCTTGCGCATGGAAGACTGAAATCTCTCCATTTTCAGAAGAGGGGCATGCGTTGAGGGTGGCGATGGGAAGCACGCGGATGAATCATGGACCAGACGCTCGTGGTGCTGGTGGAGCAGAGGCAGTGACGGCACATCTGCAGCAGGTCTCTCACTGGGCACTGTCCCGGTTCAAACATTGAGATGCGTCAATGGACAGTGCCCGTTGCCACGCGTAGCTCTATGAACGCACGCAAATCCCGGTGTCCCGCGTGCAGCAGCGCGCATCAGGATGCAGCATGCTGCGCGTCGGACGTGCCGCTCGCCCCTCAATGACAAAGCATCATCTGCACCTCCCAAAATACAGACGAGGTGATGACACGCGCAGCTCTCGCACGGCGTTGACATCACGCGCCAGTCCAGCAGGCTCTCTCTCCAAACATGTAGATTGGTGGCGCCAATCCTGCGGGTTTGTTCACGAGACAAGAGCACACGCACATCCCACTCGCGAGCAGCACTAAAGGCAGGAGCAGGACAGTGGGGTCCAGAGGTCACTGCTCCAGCCCTGTCAGAAGACAGGACAGGTCCTGACATTTGACATGTGCATGAATCACGTTGGCACGAACACAGAGCTTTCACTGGGCGCCCAGGGTAAGATAACATGCCCGTTTTTATCACTTAAGTCAGTATATATAGGCATATGTTGTTTGTATTGTCTCAATGCAGGCTGTATTGTGCTTTAAAATTTCTGGTGACTGGCACAACCCAGAATGCATAATGCATGCAGAACATGCTTTATTCATTGAGGAGAAATTTCTCACAGAGGGGAAATTATTATTTCTAATTTTGACATATTCTGTTTAAACCGTTGGTAACAGTCCACACTGATCAGAAATGACTGTAATTATGGGAAGTTTTGGGCTTTTAAACTATAAAGACCACATGGTAATTTGATTTTGTAGATTTCTTTTGGATCGGCATTCATTTCCCATTTTTAGTTTGCTTTTTGCTAATATAGTAAATGTAAGAGTTCTACCTCCATCCTACTTTTTATTGTAAAGCAGAGTTGCTTGTTGATCCCAGGCACAGAATGTTAAACACAAAATAATCCAGCATATTATTTGTAAATCTCTCTTTTCAGGTTTGATTTTTTTATTGTTAAAAGCCGCAGATGTCGGTTGGACTAGCCTTGTGTAATGTCATCACTGACCTACAATTTTACATCTTGATCAAATAGTTTCACGGTGTAGCTCTTTAAGGGTACCACCAGATGGCGCTGTTGCTTTGCATGTAGGTCTAAATTAAGTGAAACGCGTCTTGTTTGCGAATAAACCAGTATCAACACACAGTTTATTTTTTGAGATGTTTATTTTTAAAAATGATGTGGGCTCTTAAAATTGCTTTTACATGTGTCATTCTCAACATGGGACCATCTCTCTCCATCCTCCACCTGCCCCACGCCAGCTATAGACAATTCATGCAGTCAGTGTAATATGCCATCTAAGGTGATTGAATAATTTTAAAGCTTTGTCACACAGAAATTAAAAGCTGTAATGATTTTAATTTAAATATATTAATATGAATAATAATTGCATAGGATATAGCCATGCTGTACAATACACATACTTATAAAAGAATGTGAATGATTAGTACATATTTCTATAGTTATTTATACAGTTGTTTAAATTCTTGACATTTAAGTGCATCTTATAATCTCTTTATATTAATATCGATCATACATAGTTATAGTGATTCTGATACATATACAGTACATACATAGAGTGGAGTAAACCTTAACTGAAGTTAGAGGGACATTGCAAAGCCCTTAAAATGTAATAAAATGGTATGCAGTAATGATAAAACTGTACATAGCTGTCATACCAAATTATGGCGGCATATCTTTTACATTGTTTTCATTTTTCCTCTAAACACGCACTACATATTATCTACATGAAGCCACTCTCAAAAAATAAAAATAAAAAATAGCCATTTCTGTATCAAACAGAAGCTCAACACCTTGCATGCATTATTTTAGTAAAAATGTAAATTAAGTGGATAAATAAATATATGTAGAAATTTCGACAACCGCATGCAGCAACAATGGTTATAATGATCAACACTTTCATAATGCTTTGACCTCATACCCATCACGATAAACTCATAAGGCATGCCTCATTGAAACTCCTCCACGACTGTAAAGTGTAATGGCAGATAAATCCTATTCACATCTGATATGGTCTCATCTGTGGTTTACCTTCATGTGGTCAATACATACAGTATGATACCTGTAACAGAGGGAGGAAGTAGTAAGTTGTCAAAGAAGGTAATATTGTTTATAGAGCAGCAATACTGGAAAAGAAATCAAATTACAATTTTCAGACAACTGTTGGTATTAGAGTCTTCAGAGTGCACAACTCCAGGAACATTGACATTTGAGAGAGGACTAAAATGTGACTGGATCCCATGGATTTCAGAACATGTTTGAGGTCTAAACTACAGGTACAACATGATTTTTCTATAAAGAGACAATATATTTTGTTCTTTGCAGAGGACATTGTAATTGCAGCATTTTGATAATTGAACAAACTTAAATTGCGATTTTGATTCCATTGTGAGGTACTGTGCAGCTCCAATTAAGATGCGCTTTTGCATACATAGTTTACTGTTTTTAGATATTGTATAAATCAGTTATCAAGTAAGACTCAACAGTGGCATAAAGCTGGCCTGATCAGGATCTAAAGAAACATTAAGTAGTGGTCCATAAGATAGAGGGCCTGTATCCAATCGTGAACCAAGAGCAAAGAAAATATTTCATCATGAACCGTTAGTCCCGCCCACTTAGTACCTCACTCACTCTGATGTTCAATCATGACAGAGAAAGAAATGTTTAAGATGGGCCTGTGAAAATGTATGGACGTTTACCCAAACAGATCAATGTAATGTGTGGAGTAAAATTAGTAAAATTCCTGAAATAGAAGAAATTAAAATCAGTTACAAGGCCTTTAAACCTCAATTAACAAGGTTCTAAAATATGATTAAAGTAGATTAAACTAAAACTGGACTAATTTGCCTGTGGTTGGTAAATATTTTTTTAGTACGACCTCTAAGTCACCATGGCCCCTTATGAGAAACAGTGACTTAGAGTGATGTGTGAGTTCATTTCTAAGTGAGTTCCTGCCTTTATTTTTGCATGGCTGATCTCATAGTAATATATGGCCATGAGCTTGTAATCCATCAAGTATTTATCATTAGGTTGGCAGTTCTTCAGCTCTGAATAATTGAATACTTACTCAGCAGAGAGGCTGCCTAGTTTGTATTCCTCTGACGAAGGTTCTTGTCTTTGTGGTTGTTGGTGGAGTTGGTTTTCCTTTTAACAAGAAGTAAAAGACATGAATCAGATTGAAATACAAGTTTATGTATGATAAATCACTGCAGTTATCTTGTTGCTGCTAAAAGGGCTATTAAAAACTCACAGGACCCAGAGAGCAGTGGTTAAATTAAATGTACATTTAAAGGGAAAATCTAATCTAAATTTGACCCACAGTACACCTATACATATGAAGCTTTTTACGGTATAAAAGACTTTTCTTTAAATAGAAATTAGCTTTAGTGATACTTTGATCAATATTTAGACCCGGCCACATTAGGCTTTGAGATATCTATGGCCCTGATTTTGAGTTCCACAGACAAGGGAGGGAAGACAAGGTGATAAGAGTCTACAAAACATCACACAGTATGGTAAATATTCAAATATAAGAGGAAGATGAGTATTGTACTTACATTGGTCCAGCTACGTCATCATCTGAAGCATTGAGGGAGGAAAATGAGACGTGAGGAAAAAATAGATGTAAAAAGCATTGAAGATGTGCTCTTGTTCATGACTTTTTGTTATGGGACAGGGTGATAAGCAAAATATCAAAATGGTTATTTCCAGATAGACATGTACATATAAATCACTAGTAATGGACTTTCTGGGCATATATCCATATTCATATTATGTTGAAAATATGAGAAAAGTTTTTTTAATTAAGTTTGTGTTTTACTGTGACACATTCAGCTCAAAGTATAAAGTTCACATAGAAAAATAGCTAGTTTGTATAAGTATGTAGTATGTATGAGCATTTTTTGTTTTATTGTATAGGCGGCTTGTTACTTTTTAATACATATGAAAATTCTGGCACATTTACGTACTGTACACACATGTTAGTTAATGTGCACTCTCCTATATTTAATAAATAAGTGGTCAAACAAATACATTCATATGCTCACCACCAAAACATAAAAATAATAATAAAACATGTTTGTCATGCACAACCAGTTAAAACATAATCAGAACCAGTTTTGTCGGCACCTCTCCAGCGCAGCGAAAGAATGGAGATCAATACACACAATACTATTACGTCCTTACAATCATCGGCATGCTGTATCACTCATATTTCATTTTAATGCAAAAATATGCACGTTGAAATGAAACCTCAAAGCAAAAAAAGGATTTGAAATGTGCACCGCTGTTTTAAGCACAGAGGCGTGTAGTCGTGTGCAGAGGGAAATGAACTCCTATTGAAATTCATAAGACATGCACAGTCTCACACTTACCGAATACACAGTTTGGGTTATGCAATTTGGGAAAAGGGGGACATTGAAAAGCATTACAACATTTTTAAAATATTCAACATCCAAAGCTGTGATAATGGCAACAAAGCTAAATTATTAACATTTTGTGCAAGAATTTGAAAGCATTCCTACAATTACATGTCATGTGGAAGACTGCATGATTTTTTTACGGTCACTATAAGACTGTTTATTCCACCATATAGTAATCATTATGAACAAGTAATCAACCATAATGAAAATATGTAATTTTATAGAAGCACAGATGTTGAGAGACATAGAGGAGCAGTTGGGTAGTTTAATCAGCATGTGCCAACCTCACAATTCTGTTTGAGGCTAAAATGTCAACCAAAAGACCAGGAATGCATATTTTATGATTATTCACATTTTTTACAATCCCCCACCATGATGTATGTGCTTGGGGTGTCAGCGTCAACTGTTTTGAAAATGAATAATGATTTTAACATGCACCAAAAGACAAAGAAAAAATGATTCAATAACAATGGTCATATATTATAGCCATAGTAATCAAATTGTGTGAATGTAATTTTAAAGATTTCACCTTTTTCAAGGTTGCCAATTGTGACAACTATAAAAGATGCAATGGTTTTCTAACAAAAGAAGTAGCATTAAAATTTAGCAAAGCATTCCCAGTACACAGATTATAATGTTAACTAATGACGAGTAGTAGTTCACTTATGGGTGCTCAGGGACAGTTCCCAGTCCCAAGAAAGGCATAAATAATGGAGGGTTGTCTTCCTCCACACCAACACAGTATCATTTTCCTCATGAATTTTAAAGAGGAGAAACTGTCCTGACAAGGTGTGACCTGCTGCAACAGTGTGTGTGATTGGCTGATCCCTCTGGGGTAAATTATTGAATGGAGAGTGGTGCAGTGTCAGGTGACATTCTGAGCTGCATCAGACAGAGACAAGGAAAACAGTTGCCCTTATCAATGCCCTATGCAACAATACAACACCACATGCCTTTGGTTTAGAGGTCTCAGGTCAGAAATATGTTGCTGTACACTGTATGGACTAGATAATGCATAACCATAGTCTGACTTCTATGAAGAGACAAAATAGCATAAATGTTATAAGATTAAAAAATACAACTTAAGAGCCCAGAGGTCTCAGAATGAAATGCACACAAACATGTTGCCTTTTCACATTGAAAAACCAAACTTATCTTTTGTGTCTAACAGCCATAATATTATACTACCAAAGTGAACTTTTTTCCTGGGGCCATTGGATATGTCACAGTGAACTTAATTTGTCCATATCTAGCAAAACAATGCTGGCCTAAAATTCTCAATAACTCTCTTTGGGTTTGGGATCACCAAAAATAAAAAGTGGCTTACAACGTCCTAGATTTGACAGATGCCCCTATTCACATAAAGCAAATATGACCTTTCTGTTGTGCTTGGACAAATTCTGAATTGGCAGCATTTTGAACCATTTGTATTTATAAGCTTAAGATGCCCCTTTTTGATTACACATTATTAACAGGCTTGTAGAATCACTCATTGAAACATATTTATATTTAGATATAATGAAGTCTTACCGTCTTGTAAATCCTCGGGCTTCTTGCGTTTCTCATACACCACGATGATGATGACCAGGATGATGATCTCGATGAGCACTCCCAGCAGCGGCCACAAGGGGGCAAGATGACTGCGGACCCTCAGGATAGACTTTTCCTCGTGGGTGCCGATAATGTTGGTGGCATTGCACTGGTACTCGCCTGGATCTGCGTTAATGTCCAAATTCTCAATGAGCAGCTCTGTGTAGTTGTCCCGGCTGTTGATGAAGAAACGTCCACTCGAGTTGTCAAGTTCCTGTCGCACAGATATGTCATGTGTAATGTAGCATTGTAATTTAAACAATCAGTTTGAAGCAGTAGTAAAATGTAATAGGCAGGTGACCCACAAGTTTAACACATACTTGTCCAAACTAAATGAGTGGACGTACCCTGAAAAAGCCGTTGTCAAACTTGCGCCAGGTCCAGACTGGATGAGGATATCCCACAGATTTACAGTAGAGAACAGCACGCTGGCCCTCGTTTCTATTCTCACTGCGTTTGTGACCATGGATCTCAGGAGCAGCTACAAGAATACCATGAAAGCTTCAATACTATGTTTTGGTAAAAAAAAAAAAAAAATAGACTGGCAGCCTTTTCGCAACATTTTTAGTAGGGATGCACCAATACAATACTGGTATTGGATATTGGCGCCGATATTGAAAATTTTGATGGATCAGAGACTATGGATCTATAGTTCCAAGATGTCGGTTCACCCGTTTTGGTCTATAAATTGGTAATAAGATGATTTACTGGCCAACGTTGGTTCCAAACACCTTTTTACTTTACATCATAAATAACAGTTTAAGTAACAGTTGTAAAACACATTTAGATTAATTTTTTTTTGTTTTGTTTGTGTTTAAAGGAAATAAATTATATTTTAAGTTTCAGCTCTAGTATTGGTTGATATCGGGTATCAGCAGATACTTGAAGCCAAAGTATCAACAGAAATAAAAACGTCTATACTAAACATTTTCAGTATGGATTTCTTCTCTAGCATTAGCTTTAGAGAGTAAGTAAGTAGCTTATATCAGACTGGTCTGGGGATGCAATCTAAGCCTTAACTTTGCTGCATCATACACAAAGAATGAATGCACATGGCATACTAAAACCTCTAGAGCTGAACAATCAATATTTTGCAAACAGGTTCCTATCCATTCATTTTAATATGATGTACAAAGGACAAGGGCAAAATAACTAGAACATAAACTAATTCATTATTCTGCGTTCTTCAACACTCAGTTTTATTTTTACCAGTTTACCGTTTGAAAAGCTAACACTAACAAAACCTAATTTACTTGCATAGCTGTGTGTTAGACCAGAAAAGGCTGTGACCAGATTTTACAGTTGAGACATAATCCCTCGCCATCAAACAAACAAGACACCATCTGCTGCCACAGAGCTGGGCCGTGGTTTGATGTAGGTGTCAAGGGCGTCTAAAATCATAGGTCCTCACACTGCAGAGTGCAAGTGCTCAAGTGCACAGGGGACATTTTTATTGGTAGCACCACTAACGTAGCCCTTGCAACTACATTTGAACAGTCACAACAAGCCCAATGTGTATGAATCAACACCTACATTTTATTTCAATGGTGGCATTCGCAGCAGGAGAGTTCTCAAAAGTGAAGACGCACATGTAGACCCCAGCATTGTCCGATCTTGGCTTGGTCAGTCTGAAAAGCAAGAAGTTATCTAATCAGAAATCTATGTGCATTCTTCCATGTGGCTGATGAGGCATAACATTATGACCATCTGTCTACTATAAGGGCTTTGCTAATCTACTCAGTTTTTCATGCACGAAAACAACTAACTGCAAGGCATTGTGAAATCTCTCTAATTCTAATGGGGTCGATATGGAATTTGCAATTTGAGCCAAGGTAGCTTTCCTGTTCAATATAAATACACAGTCCATCAATCGCTCCCCACATGCAAATCCTGTATTTATTTACTTGTGTTTTTTCTTGATCATCAGTATCACACCTCTTTCCCATCTGTTCACCTATAGCAACGTGGGCATGTTACTTGCTAGCTAATACATAGTAATACCCCAAGTAACAGGAGTTAATATGAAAGTGTATACGGCACATGCAAGGTTTTTATAGCGCTTTATATTAACTACAGCTTAATTAGCCAATTGAATTACAAAGAAAGAAGAAACTTAATGAAATGAATGAGTTACTTAATACACAAACCTAACTTCTAACACTTTATTCAATATTTTCTAAGCCAGAATCATTCCTTAAAACCTGTTTATCCTCTATTAAGGCTGTAAATAGTGTAAAGTGTTTTTATAGCTCGTCTTGTGTCAGTTGTGTTGTGTGAGTGATCATAATATTATAGGTAATCTGTGTACATCTCCACTTCTCTTACCTGTACTCTGTGTTTTTGTTTGAGGTGCGTGTTTCAGGGATCTCCTCTCCGTTTTTCATCCAGAAGCTCTCTGAGTGTGCACTATGAGCGCTGGTCAGGTTACACTGCAGCGAGAACGGCGGGCTGTGACTGTCCATGGGAAGAATAACGGGTTCAGAGGCGGCGATAGATGGCTCTGTGATGACAAAAAACATACATCAGCGTGACAGCAGAGATCTTAAGGGAAAGATGAGAGAGAAGAGTGGCACAGGCTCATCCAATACTATATATCTATAGTACTACCAAGGACAATTTCAACATCACAGTGCTAGGACACCTATGCCTCACTAGGACTGTACAATTTTGGAAAAGAATTGTCTTGTTATGATTGCATAAATTGCTAATACATTTACCCTTAGCAATTTAGCACGCTTTTTAATTACTACTGTTTTGAAGCTTGGAACGATAAAGAAGATAAAGACTAAGATAAATGATTCTCAGCTAGAAAATATGTGCATTGCACTACAGTAAAAACCACTTGCTGACACTGTACCATGCAGAAAGTAATAGTAAATGCACAGGTCAGCAACTGTTGAACTAGCATTTTTTGTAGCCTTATTATGAGAGCAGTGGTTAAATGGAGTATGCAAACTGTATAACAAGCATTTAAAAGTAGACAATAGGTAGTATGCTTACATGAAGAAATCTGTGCCTTTTCAAATTATATTTTTTGTAGCCTATATATATATTTGTTCAGCATTTAACATCCAACAAATTTCTTGGTCTAGTTATGATGCGTATTATGTGGCCTCCTTGTAGGCTATTAATAATGACTGTATTCAACTTAAACTGTATTTAATGTTAAACGTCATTTAACATGATGTTGACAGGATGTTTCTTGTCTGTAATAACAACTAACATTTAAGACAAGATTAACTAAGTAACTGAAGCCACAACACAAAGGAGAGGTGAAGAGGCTACACTGAGCAAGACAAGGGATTTGCAAGACAAACAGATAAGGATAAAAATGTTTAAAAAGAGATTACAACTACAGAGATTACACACTGGGGACACGAAGTAATCTTATTTTACAATGAGGGACTGCACAATAATAGAAAATGACTTGGCAATCATCAAACCTTTTAAAAATGTGTGATAAAATAGTTTATGAATAAAAAGTATTCTAACCAACAGGTGAGATACTACCAAATGTCATTATGGTTATTTAGCATTTTAGTGTCAAATAATTTCTAGATTCTTGCCAATATAGAGCCCAATTTATGGTACCATTTTGAGGATGGTTGATCATTCAAAATATATAATTTGTTTTTTAATCCTTACTTGCAACAGTCCTAACTTTTTATAATTCTGAAACCCAAACCCATGGATACATGTGTGAATTTGACAATAATATTTCCATACTTTGTGCAGCCTCATAGAAAACACTTTATTTACAATTCTAAGTACTAAAGCTGTACATATATGAGGAGGAAAAGTTACTCATGTTTAAGGTTTCACTGGGATCACATATAATTAATGGTTGTCTATTGGAGTAGTTCTAACTCTACAGCACCCACTCACTCTGCAGCACCGTGACCGTGGCCTGTGCTCGGACCCAAGTGGTGGCTGGATTTTGGTGCAGGTTATTTCGCTGTGGATCATTGCTGGCTCTACATTCATATATCCCCGCATCATCCAGCGTTAAGCGGGACACACCCAGGGCGCTGACGGCATTGACCCCATAGGCTGTCCCAATAGAGACACGCCTCTTACGTGCCCCATCCCACAGCTGTCGGAAGGAGTCGAGGCGGTTGGTTTCGGAATACCACCACTGGATTTCGGGAGTGGGGTTTCCGATAACGTCACAGTACAGTTCAAAGGCATCGCCAGTGAGCTTGGTTTCAGACAGAGGGGACTTGATAAAACCAGCTGATGGGGAAAAGAGGAGCATGCAAAACATAAGAGAAACAAAAAATGAAAGCATGCAAGATGGAAAAATGAACAGAAAGAATAGAAGCAAGGCAAGGGTGAAAATAAGCATAAATAAAATTGAAATGGTTAGCATATAGTTTCAAATACACAATGTTTTTAATTGCGAATCATTAAATAAGTTATATTTAGGTTCAAAACATTGGGGACAAAATTGACACTCAGACAATGGGATCATATTCTTGTGGCTGTTTCTGCTGTTTGAAGGTTCATGGGATACATCCAAAAGACTCTGAACTCTTCTTATTTCTCTTCTCAAATCTGAATCATATAGATCAATCACATTTTGACAAAAAATGTCTTTCAAAATGTATTTCATGAACATAAGGATGAGGACCGGCTGTAGACCTCTCAGTTAAAATGATCTAAGTTAATCAATGGTGATTTGAAACAAATTAAAACAATATTTAGTTAAAATATGACTTATTGCACTGCACTTAATAGCTTATATAGAAATAATTTTCAAACATAATGCTTGAGAATTTCGAATATCACTTATTACACTATAACACAGCATCATAAATGTATTCAGGTCAAAACCATTTTACTCACAGTTAAAGGTGCACTATGTAACTTTTCTGGTGTGAAGTCCTGCTTGTCTGAGATGTTATTGTTCTGCTCACCAGAAAAGTTACATAGTGCACCTTTACTACAAAATGTATTGTGTTTTCCTGACATAATTGTCATAAACGATGGAGCAGGGACCATGAAGAGAGGAGAGGGGCTGTTCTGTTCTGCTCAGACCTTCATTATTACAGCTATTCCTGGGAAGATTTAATTCAATTCAACTGGGACGTCCTGCTGGACGCTTGGTTTTGTTCAATTAATGACATATTAAACATTTTGCGTGCACTCAGTTTGAAAGCCCTCAGTGTGACCTTGCCGTCTTTAGTAAGTCTTTTTGGGAATAATAAAACTGTATTAGCCCCACTTAGATAAGCATTTTTGAAACTTACTATGAGATGACAAATAAGTCTCAGCAAATTTCTAATCTGCTAGGTTTGTCTCTCTGTTACAAATGAATGCAGCAACAATGGACTATTCTACCACAACACAAAAAGCAATAGTTATAACTTGTTCCTGCGGTCTATAGGCAGTGTGTAGTTAGTGTGCATGAGATAGAGAGGAGATTTATAGCAGGTCTCTTGGGAACGTGTGGGCGCATGTTGATAGACCCCCACCGTTTCCATAGAAGCACTCTACAGCAACAAACCAGGAAGTGGATAGAGGACAGAGCCAGCCCACCATCACCAGACCACCGTAAGACCATTTCAAGACAGATGATCACATTTGGTGCAGGGGTGACATCACAAGTAGATAATTAGGAGATGATCGCATGCAGCCTCCCTTCTCATCTACGTTACAGGGATGGACAATATGGGTAAAAAATCTAACCACAAATTTCCTGGCGCTTATGAACAATCTTGATTTTATTGCTATTCTTGTATGCTTAATATTGCCTTAAGAAATGTAAGCTAAACTACCATCATTCAGAAACAGCATCACTTTGCATTTAAAACACATTATGTCATATCAGAGTAAACAATTTGTTTTTCCTCCAGGCTATTCACTATCATTGGTATACACTGTGAATCAACTACTTCCATCGGACCATATCCTTTGCATCTTCTCCTCTTGCATGAATTAACTGTCCTCCTCTAGGCCTCCTGGCAGCTTTATCCTCCTTCTGCCAATAGATTCACTGTGTCCTTATGGAGCTCAACAGTGACTGCCCACCACTGCTGGAATTCCAAAATTTGAAAAGCTGAAAGCTAAACTAGTCTGGTTATTAGGGATGTCCATGTTTGTGTATGTTAGCACTAAACCAATCTGAAAATCACAGAGAAGGGTTCTTTTACATTTTAACACAATTAGGAACAAATTTTAGTTTCTTGTAAGCTCAAATATTGGTATCGTAGCTGGAAAAGCTGCTTCTCACAGATCATATACATTGCAAAGAGACAGTTCGTGACAGCTCAGATGGGCTGGATGTGTCAGAGTTGCTGAGGCACAGGCCTTGGTGCAACACATGCGGCTCATGTTTGGCAGGTGCAGGTGCAGGGTCTCGTATGCAGGAGCATTGAACTCAAAGCCCCCAGGACTCCAACCAGTTTAGTAGTCACATTAGATCATCCAAATAACATAATTTAATGTTTGACGTTGTTTGAAAGCTGAGGGATATATGTGTGTATAGTGTACAGTGTTTAGTTTTTGTATCAGAATCTTATGCGTTAGCCCAGATTTACGCCAGATGCCCTTCCTGAGAGAATATAATGACACATAGGATCTGAAATCGAAACTACAGTTTGAGACTTCACTACAAAACAGAAGTATAAAACATTACTTCATTGCCACAAGTCACTGGGTCCAATACAGAGCGTATTACAATTGTTACACTAAAAATAGCAAACTCCATTTCAGCTAATTTTCCCAGTCCAATTGACTAAATGACAGTGAGTACAGCGCCGAATGGAGGGCTTCACTTCAAACGTTTTAGGCGACTTCATTAGTCACAAACAAGAAGACGGTCAATATGGGTATTATTTGCAGTAAAGATTGAAACAGCAGAGTCCAAGTGTTTGTGGTCTGTGCTACATCTCTTATTGACAAATGCTAAATAAATATTCAACAAGACAACATGAATTTTGGAGGATTGCACTGCGCAGGGAAGACTATAATGCACAAGATAACAGTTTTTGGAAATGGTCAGAGATAATGTAATCATTAAGATAAGTTATATTCTATGTTGGATTTTCCGCTCTGTGATTGTCACAGCAGCTAATCACAAACCTCCTTAAGGGTTGTAATTTGCATATTTATTTGGTCTTGAATGATGATCAGTTTGTTGGCAGGTCAAATAGCAAACTCAAAACCAAAGCAAAACTACTCTGCAAATGTTTTATACCCACTGTAAATAAGTTTAGGAATAAGGCTTTGAACACATTAAATTTAGTCCTATAAATATATTATAATAACACAAAGTTCTCCATCTGACAGAAATGTACTGGTTTGTTTAATAAAATATATATATTTTTAAGGAGGATTTTAGTCATAACTTCCATAGGAAGTCCTAATTTGCCCTGTTTTGGTATTGGTTTAGTCTCTGCTAAGTACATTATTTTCTGATTCCTGCGGCTGGGTTAGGACTTACACGGTGAAGTCGTACAAGGAGTTTTTCAGAAATATTAAGGACGCACAAACAGTTAAATGCTAAAAACAGCTACCGCCAAAGCATCGCGTTCACAATAAAAATAGAACTTACTGTTAGATCTAAACTTATCTATGAGCTGTTTGTTTTTTTGTTGGAGCTGCATTTGACTTGGCATTGACCAAAACAAATTCTTAAAAGAAAAAACTGTAAAATTGTAAGTTGACCTCATTATATTTGTAAATCTAATAGCAGATGGCCTAATTTTGCATTTTGGCTTTTCCATTCATGGGCTGGCAAAGCTAATTATAAACCTCTAAGATTTCTGTATCTTTTATTGCCTACCTCTTTACAACCCTCTTGATACATTTTTAGTCAACTGAACAAAAATTTTAGTTTTTGGTAATTCTAGATTAATATTATCGTTTGCTGGCATATTTTCTGTAGCAATACGCTTCACTCAGAATTCAAAATTTGTTTAGCCTAACTGGTAATGCTACAAAGAATGGAGCAGTTTTACTTTCAGCAGTAAACCTAAGTCACGTCTTATTACATTGGGAATTTAGTGGATAAGCTGCAAACCTTTCCAGAGCGCGAGCAAATAGCCTACAGTGTAAAAATCCATTAGGTAACTACCACCTCCTCTCTTGCCAGTGTTGTGTGTGCCATTCCAAGTGTAAAGATGTTAAATCAATATGCAAATTTAGTAAGTAATTTTAACAATGGAAAAGTAAAATGGAAAGAACCAACCAGCCAATGCGTTTATGACAAAATGTTAGTTAAAATGGCAAGTCTACACAAGTATTGATAATGATACTGGGCTTTATGGTCTGGTAGCATGCATTTCAAGCTCCAGGTCTATCTGCCTTAGATATTTGATTGAAAACGGGAGGCATCTGTGTGGGTGTGCATTATATGAAGGGATGTGTAATGCGTTCCTACACATAGTTAACATCAGGGGAGGCTAAAGCGGCATAAATTCTCACCAGTTTTCACACCAAACACATAAAAAGATGGAGAAAAAGAAAGTGATACAGTCCTTAGTTATGTATGCTCTGATAAGCATTGAGCTGGGACAGGGGGTTGCTACTGCCTCTCTGATGTGATGGTGGGGGTAAGATTTATGAGTGGAGAGGTCAATTGGACAAGTAGAACTGCACAGAGGAATCAATGTCACTCCTGTGCCTGTATATGAGAGTTGACCAATGCACTGTAACAAGCAAGAGGACATTATAAAAGCCAGGGATCCCATAGTGCAGCATCTCTTCTCATCTCAGCACTAAAAATAGCAGCATGCCGCAAAATGGACCAGTGCTATTTACAGAGCTCTACTTCTTATCTTTAGGAACTCCATTCAATTACATGCATGCTCTGCTTTGTACAATGGGCTATAATGCAGGTGGAGAAATAAAGCAGTACCATCTCCATCAGTGGAGCAGCAGTCTCCTTGGGTACAGCCTACACCAAATGTTGCTCACTTCCTTCCTGGGGCATATCCTCAGATAAATCAAAGCCGAGGGTGGCAGCATCTTGGGTGCATCATCTGTGCCACTTTAGGGGATGGCCATTTTTAAGCAAAATCCTTCACAGTTTCAATCTTTTAGCCTCAAGCCAATAGGAGAAGTTGCTGATTGCACTCATCAGGTCTCGACTCAGTATTCAGCACCACACTTCAGAAATCCAAAGGACATTTTAGGGACACTGCACGGGCCTCTATGTGGCCCACTTCACACTAACGAATACAGATTGTAACTGATTAATCATTTATTGAATCTTCTTTTTATATGCACAAAGAGCCGAACACCATCTCATTGCAACAATTTGTCTCGTTTTACGCAGGGATAAGCTAATAAGACACGAAAAAGATTTGCGTTTGGTAGACTCGCAGTAAATACCTCCACGTATAATCATTCAGAAAAATTGTCCTGTGCATGAAAAGCCGGCGACATTCCGGTAAAGAACACCGCATTACGCATTGGTACGGCTTTAACGCAGCGTCAGTCTCATGCTATTGTATCTGTAATGTATTTCTTACCGTTCTGGGAAGAAACATACTGCAGCATAAGGGATCCAAGTATCGCCAGCGAGAAGGACATGACTGCAGCTCTTCGTTTGCCAGGTACCATCTTCAGAGCAGCGGGAGGATTAATGGTAAAATGCCGGGCTAAGGTGACCTAGAGAGAGAGATGGTGGAGAGGATGTGAGGGGGTCGAGCAGGCACACAGGCTCCCAGCTCGGAGACGCAGGACGCAGGAGGGACGGACGGGGGAAGTGTCGGTGGTAGGGTAGACTAGCGGGAGTCTACAGTACTGCCGCTGCTGCTCGGTACCTGCGGCTCTCTGCTGTCAGCCCGGTGCGGCAAGGGAACCACCTTTTTCAGTGGTCCGACCATGGATCTCCGACTAATTCTAAATCCCGCGAGATCTCAAAGGAACGCAGATATTCCTTAGAAGTTAGGTTTTATTTTATTTGGTTTACGTTAGCTCATGATCCTAAAAGAAATTCACTTTATGTCCACAATGATGATGATTGTATGAACTAGTATTTTTCCTACTTTAATTTAGTAAGCTAGCCTACAAACACCTAATATCTGTAAGAAAAACATTGCCGTTTATCTGGTTCCACTACAATCAACATTTTCAACAGAAATAATGGCATTTTATGAAGCACAAGTCTAATTTTGCCTTGACTAACCTACCCCACTTCTAGACCTACATAATTCTGTTAGACATTATCTGGGTTGTGGGTCAAGACCTATTTACTTAACACCTAAACACCCTTTAGAACTCGTGCTTTAATCCTATTTCTCTCACAACCTAAGCCAGGCATGCCAAAACTGTTACTTGGTCTGAGGGCCAAATGAGGCCCTCAGACAAATTTTTCTTGGCCCTCAAGCTTCCAGGTGAACTGTCCCATATTACCTTAAACAGTACTTTTTACTGTGCATTTATGAAAATCTACTTTAACAAGCCCATATCAAATATTTAATGTGTCCCATTGAGGATGTAAGCATGAATAAAGGTCTAGTGGTTCAGTCTAACTTGTAATAATAAAGCAAATTTGAAGTATTCACTCAATTGGCGACCAGTCTATGGCCCTCAATCGGCTCAGCTTTCTCTGTGTTTTTATATGTGGCCCTTAATGAGGAAAGGTTTGGACACCCTGATCTAAGCTATATGGGTTAATGGTCGCTACTGTCTTTCATCTGTCTTATTTCTGAATATAAAAATCACCATACACTTTTTAGATAACTGTGCTAAAATATAACAAAATATTTATTAACACAATATATATTATATATATATATATATATATATATATATATATATATATATATATATATATATATATATATATATATATATATATATATAATATATACATATATATATACATATATATATATATATATATATATATATATATATATATATATATATATATATATAATATATATATATATATATATATATATATATATATATATATATATATATATTAACAAAAACCATTTTGAAATACTAGGCTAATCCATGCACCATATGGAGGTTAAATGAGTGATAAAATATAGATCCAAAGCTTCTTGTCACTATCCATATATATCAACTAGTAATATTGTAAACTAAATATAATAGGAAAAAAAAAATACAAACAACGTAGACTAGATAAGATGAGGTGCCATGCTGAAATAAAAGAGAGCAATGCTGCTACATAGTGGTTTATTTGTGAACAAAATAGATGGTGTAGCAAGGCAAAAACTCAAACAAATCACAACTTGGAAAAAAATATACATGCGAGAAGTAATTAAACAGTATATTGGTTTAAAACATTAAATATTTGATTAGATATAGTGCTTTATGTTATCATCCTTGTTTGACTTTGTTTCTCTTAAAAATCCTTCTCCACACAGCCCTCGCCACATAGACACATGTGCATATGAAGAACACACAGACACAGAGCAGAGCGCTGATGACGTCCAGAGAGTGGTAGACAGCCCAGGACAGTGTGTGTGAGTGGGACTTGAGGTGAGGAGCTCCTTTGTGTCTCATCACAAACTCAATCCAAAACACAGCCTGGTCCATTGGGCTCAGAGGCTGGTCTTTGTGCAGCCGGGACAGCCTCCTCATGTTCTCTGTGTAGGACGCTTCATTTAGGACAGTGTTTAAGGCGTGTCCCAGCACCTGCCTGTCCACATCTGCAATGTCCACTATAACTGCCCCACCCTTGGCACGGATTCGTGACAGGTTTTCAGGCTGGTCAAAGAATATAGGGATACCTACAATTGGGACTCCATGGTAAATTGCCTCCTGGAGGCCGTTGGTGCCCCCGTGGGTCAAAAACAGTCTGGTTTTGGGATGTCCTAACAGGTCGTTCTGTGGGAACCACTTGACCAGTAGAGTGTTGTTGCCCAGATTGGTCGGCCTTTGGCCTAAATACCTCCATATGACCTTCTGGGGCAGCTGCGCGAAGGCTGCAGCAATCTCCTCAGTGACATGTGGAGGGAGCTTGGACACTAAGGTCCCCATACTCATCAGTATAACACCGTGATCACCTGAGCTCTGCACAAACTCCTCTAGGTCAGCAGGGAGCGCTTTAGGAGGCTTGCACTGAAAACCACTAATATACACCACATTGGGCATCGTGGGACGAGGGTATTCAAAAATAAAATCATTTCTCATCAGCCAAATATCAGCATCTGAGAAGAATGCAGAGTAATCTACATCAGCACCGAAGTACTTCTTCAGTATTGGTTTGTACACAGGCTCACAGATAATTGCCATTGTATATCTTCCTAGGACAGAACTAATGCAGTTTTTCACTCTTTGAAGAAATGTCATTTTATCTGTCAACTCTGTGGCAGTGAAGGGCACATAGGACAGAGGTGATGGTGCAATGTCAAAGTGAGCCTCACCCTGAATAGTCCACCTGGCGTTATAAACCAGAGGAACTTGGAGGTGTTTAGCCAGGATTGTCCCTCCTGCATGACCTGGGTCAGTCAGAAACAAGTCATATCGGGCATTTCTAAGCTTCTGGATCAGGTCTTTGTCTTCGAGCACCTTAATAATGAGATCTCCAACCTGCTGATGGAAAATATTGAACTGCTCCACCATTAAGGACCGCATCTGCATATTAGCCCACATACGAGACCAGAAAGTTTTAGCCTGTAGCCTTATCTCCAACTGCTGAGACACAAATACTTCAAAACTTTCCTCAAAGCTGGTGGTGGGAATATCAATGCACGTGTAGAAGGGAGATTTCTCTTTGATGTACCAGCTCGGCGACATCCGCAGCACAACAATCTCATGACCTCTGGTGTGCAGAACTTCTATGATTTTCAACATGTTTATCCAGTGACTGCCTTCCACCGGGAACACCAGGATCTTACCTCCCCATGACTGGGACAGGTGCAGCAGCAGCAGAGAGAATGGGATCAATAAATTCTTCATATTGATAATGCCTCGAATGACCTTGAAAAAGTAATTAACAAACATTAGAAGAGTTACACCTAGGCCTGTCACAATAATTATTAAATTATCTTCAATAGATGACAAATGGAACTATAATATTTGGGGGGCAATATTTATTTTGGGTACTTTTTCTTTGCATTTGTGGGAAAAGTTTGGTTATTTTTCGGTTCTGTGATGTAGAAGGTTGAATTATGAACTTCTATGACTCATTATAGATACCAGCTAAATACTTAAGTGTTGCATTCTATTATTTATTTGGTTATATTGTACATTTTGAATAAATGCTTGAAATACTTCTGCTTTATGGTTTGGAACAAATATTATCATTTATTGTATATATTTGCTTTAACAGTATACTGTACTCTAAAATTTGCTATTGTGACAGTTACACCTGGGTTTCTATGTCATGTATCCTATTTACATGATTATTACACTTTTCTCAAAAGTCTGATGTACTGCATCTCTTTCAATCATAGGGGTCTGGGGGTCCCTCATTAGGATATTCTGCAAAAAACAGATGTAATTTCCTGTAATCTGATGGATTACCTATTTTATTTTTATCTGTGTAAACCCTCAGTCGTCCAGGTCTGATCCATGGCAAGACGAAGTTCAAATCTGTCAACTGGACAAATCGTTGTAGGAGTGAAGACGTTTCGCTGCTCATCCAAGCCGCTTCTTCAGTTCTGATCAGATTGCTGGTGAACACTGCTTTATAATCTATCTCCAGGGGCTAACTCTTTCTGTAGGGAGGGGCTAACTGTACTGAAACTGTAAACACCTATTGTCTCCAGTTTCAGCTGAAACTACCCTATTCAGCCCTAACGGTACGACCCTGCTATTGTTCCCCATTGTTCTGGGTCTAAGAATGGAGTTGTAGATGGGGGAGAGATTATTATGTCTCAAGCCTCCATTCCTGTTAAAGAAGGATTCTCTTTCCTAACAAAAATAGCTTCTTTAACTCCCCTCTCAAACCATTTCTTTTCTCTGGCTAAGATCTGAACTTCACTATCTTCAAAGGATGTGGTTAGTGGCTTTCAGATGTAGATGCACGGCGGACTGGGGTCCAGAGGAACTCTCACGCCGATGTTGGTACATCCTCTTGTGTGGAGTAGCTGTTTAGTTTCTCCAATGTAACGCTCACTGCACTCTTCACTACACTGAATAGAATAGACTACATTACTTTGTTTGTGGCTCGGGATCTTGTCCTTAGGGTGAACCAGTTTTTGTCTTAACGTGTTTGTAGCTTTGAAAAAGACAGGAATCTCATGTTGTCTGAAGATCCTCTGAAGTTTTTCAGACACACCTGATGTGTAAGGAATGGTAAACCCCTCTCCTTCTAGGTTCAGATTCCTGTTGTCTTGTTTTTTAGCTCTCTTAGATCTATTGAAGGCCCATTTTGGATATCCACAAGCAGAGAGGGCTTTCTCCACGTGTTTGCTCCTCCTTCACTTTTCCCTCTGAGTTTGTGGGCACCACTTGGGCTCTGTGCTGTAAAGTACGGATAACTCCAAGTTTGTGCTGCAGTGGATGGTGTGAATCGAACAGCAGGTATTGGTCTGTGTGAGTGGGCTTCCTGAAAACTTCTACCTGGAGACGTCGGTCCTCTCCTATTGTTACTGCACAGTCTAAGAAGGCCAATTTGTTCTCTTTGGCTTCTTCCCGTGTGAACTTGATGTTTGGATCCACAGCATTAATATGTGCAGTAAAGGGCTCCAGATCTTGAATTTTGATTTTAGTCCAGTTATCATCCACATATCGAAACCAATGTGTGGGTGGAGTACCTGGAAATGAGGCTAATGCCTCCTGTTCAAAACGTTCCATGTATAGATTAGCCATAATAGGAGAGACCGGAGAAGAAGCGGCTTGGATGAGCAGCGAAACGTCTTCACTCCTACAACGATTTGTCCAGTTGACAGATTTGAACTTCGTCTTGCCATGGATCAGACCTGGACGACTGAGGGTTTACACAGATTTCTTCTCAAGAACTACGGGCCTACCACCCGTCAAGCTGACAAGAGAGCTGGAAAATATTGCCAAGAAATTAGCAGAGAATAAGAATCACCTACGGTTTAACCTTAGATGCAGGCAGAACCAATTAATACCGAAGGTACTTCAGAAGAAAGCACCAGAACCAGGGCAGAGAGCAGCAAGCTTAACTCAGCGCTACCTCAGGAAGATGCGTGGGCTTAGAATCAGCCGTCTGCATTTTCTTATTGATAACCTGAAGTTTAAAATGGATAGCTTAAGAAGCAGGGTAGCCACGTTAGTCCCAGAAGAAATAGCCCAGAGAATCCACAATTTTATAGCCATAGGGCAGTTGAAACGTCACAAGGACACCAAAGAACGTCACATTAGGAAGTTTTTGCAACTACAGGAACAAAGGAATCAGAGAGACAGGAGAAAGGGGGATGGGCTCGGCCATCCTGGGAACGGGAAAAAATATGGGTGAAGAACTTGTCAGACCGTGAGCTTACCCAATCAGAGAGAGAGGTACTTTCCAAAGGACTGAACTTCTCTGTAACATCCAACCAGATCCCCACAGTTGACTACATTACAGCAGCAGAAACGGCCATTAGGAACAATAAGCTCTCAGAGGCAGAAGCTGGTGACCTGAGATTGAAAGTTACAGCGGCATTGAGCAGTGCCAAACCTCCTCCCTCCAACATAACATCAGAGGAAAGGAAGGCTCTCATTGCATTAGAGAAGGACCACAGCATCAACATTTTGCCAGCTGACAAAGGGAGATGCACCGTGATCTTGAACTCAGCTGATTATGAGGCCAAAGTGAACAGCTCCTCAGTGACACTGCCACCTACGAGTTGCTGAAACGAGACCCTACAAGTGGTTACAAGAAGAAAATCATAGACTGCTTACAGAAGCTGGAGAAGGAGGAAGTCATTGATAGACAGCTGTATTACAGACTCTATCCTGGTGACTCCATTCCCTGTATCTATGGACTCCCAAAGATCCACAAAGAAGGAGTACCCCTCAGACCCATTGTATGTAGTGTGGATTCCATTACTTACAATGTGGCCAAATATCTGAAGACCATCTTGGCTCCTCTGGTGGGCAACACGGAGCACCATATTGAGAACACAGCAGAATTTGTGAGCAAAATCAAACATCTCCAATTTGATTCGGATGAGACGATGGTTTCATTTGATGTTACCTCTCTTTTCACTTGTATCCCCACGTCAGTAGCAGTGGAGGCTGCAAAGAACAGACTACTGCAGGATACCAAGTTAAAGAGAGAACTAACCTGACACCGGACCAAATCTGCAAACTGCTGGAAATTTGCTTAAATACCACATATTTCCAGTTTAGAGGAAACTTCTACAGGCAAATCCACGGCTGTGCCATGGGCTCACCGGTCTCTCCTATTATGGCTAATCTATACATGGAACGTTTTGAACAGGAGGCATTAGCCTCATTTCCAGGTACTCCACCCACACATTGGTTTCGATAGTTGGATGATAACTGGACTAAAATCAAAATTCAAGATCTGGAGCCCTTTACTGCACATATTAATGCTGTGGATCCAAACATCAAGTTCACACGGGAAGAAGCCAAAGAGAACAAATTGGCCTTCTTAGACTGTGCAGTAACAATAGGAGAGGACCGACGTCTCCAGGTAGAAGTTTTCAGGAAGCCCACTCACACAGACCAATACCTGCTGTTCGATTCACACCATCCACTGCAGCACAAACTTGGAGTTATCCGTACTTTACAGCACAGAGCCCAAGTGGTGCCCACAAACTCAGAGGGAAAAGTGAAGGAGGAGCAACACGTGGAGAAAGCCCTCTCTCTGCTTGTGGATATCCAAAATGGGCCTTCAATAGATCTAAGAGAGCTAAAAAACAAGACAACAGGGAATCTGAACCTAGAAGGAGAGGGGTTACCATTCCTTACACATCAGGTGTGTCTGAAAAACTTCAGAGGATCTTCAGACAACATGAGATCCTGTCTTTTTCAAAGCTACAAAACGTTAAGACAAAAACTGGTTCACCCTAAGGACAAGATCCCGAGCCACAAACAAAGTAATGTGTAGTCTATTCTATTCAGTGTAGTGAAGAGTGCAGTGAGCGTTACATTGGAGAAACTAAACAGCTACTCCACAAGAGGATGTACCAACATCGGCGTGAGAGTTCCTCTGGACCCCCAGTCCGCCGTGCATCTACATCTGAAAGCCACTAACCACTCCTTTGAAGATAGTGAAGTTCAGATCTTAGCAGAGAAAAGAAATGGTTTGAGAGGGGAGTTAAAGAAGCTATTTTTGTTAGGAAAGAGAATCCTTCTTTAAACAGGAATGGAGGCTTGAGACATAATCTCTCCCCCATCTACAACTCCATTCTTAGACCCAGAACAATGGGAACAATAGCAGGGTCGTTAAGGGCTGAATAGGGTAGTTTCAGCTGAAACTGGAGACAATAGGTGTTTACAGTTTCAGTACAGTTAGCCCCTCCCTACAGAAACAGTTAGCCCCTGGAGATAGATATAAAGCAGTGTTTCACCAGCAATCTGATCAGACTGAAGAAGCGGCTTGGATGAGCAGCGAAACGTCTTCACTCCTACAACGATTTGTCCAGTTGACAGATTTGAACTTCGTCTTGCTATTTTATTTTTAGTATAACTATAGATACTCTTATTAAACTTAACATGTGTTTTACACAAGCTGCTGATCAATTGTGTAGAGCTCCTGTGCCAGTGGTAGTGGACCCCCAGCCCTCTGCTGCCTCCCTGTGCTCTGCTCCTTCTTTCCAGAGTCTTGACAAAACTAAAGTGTCAAACATCTGTTAGGATACCTGACCTTACATTTTATGTTGCTTTTAGTGCAACCGAAATATAGTCAAACTACCAGTACTCCAATATGAGGCACACTTTGAAAAAAGTGACTAAAAGCTTGGGGTTTGAGTAACATCTTCAAGTGTCCTGCTCACAGCGTCTGGAGCACATATGGAACAGGCTTTGGAGGGGCTCAAATGCAATAGCACTCAGTAAAACATCACTGCTTCTACAAAATGAAAGTATCCACAAATGTCTTTATCTGTCAGCATTCATTCAAACATGTGAATAATGTAGGCCAAGTGAATCATCTGTAGTCTGATTATTAAGGGCTAATTCAGATCTGAAAGTCCACCAGGGTCAGGAATAAGAACTTACAAAGTGTTGGGTGCTAACAAGAAATGTATAACAAAGAAATGGTTATCACAGGCAAGGCCAAATTTGCCAACATGGTGGGAAAACACAGACATTTATAAAATGGAAGAGATGACAGCATTTGTAAATAACAAACAAGGCTGGTTTGTGTCAGTAAGTTGATTTATAAATGTAAAACAAAGAAATGGTAAACATTGTTTTTTATATTTCAACATTGTTTTTTATATTTCAAAAACATAATAAAAAGAGTTTTAAAAAAATAATGTATGTAAATAGATAAATAATGTACAATTTGTGGTCACTCCCTATTGGTCCATCTTCTGTATTCTATGTTGAAATGATGGGAATGTGTACGTGTAAGAAGCGGAAACACTACTGAGGAGTGTACATATATTTGTACATGTTAAATGTACTTATCATTGTAAAACGTTCAACTTTATAAATGAAGAATTAAAACAGAAAAAAAAAAAATACTTACAAAGTGCTCTATTATTTTTGTTCGTTCACAACACCTTCCTCAAATCCAAACTATCGGGCTTATCCTGGGACTGTCTCTACTGTCGTCTTGACAACAGGAGGGCACCCCATGATCGATCTGTTAATACTGTTATCTGCAGCAATGATGGCTAAAACTGCAAAATATTTAGTTTTTATGATGTGGTGATTTTTGTTTTATTAAAATGCACTTTACTGTTTAAAGAAAGTTTGTATAAGTTGGCTCCAAAGCTTCAAGTGATGCTTATTGATGCTTATGGACCCGCCAGCATCTGCTGTGTCTGACCGGCTGATTACAGTCGACAGCATCACAGAACTGTGACCTATAATCTGTACCTCTGTACAGTAGAGCTTATATTGTGAGCTGCACACAGAGGCTCCTCATGTCATTTTGTGCTCTTGGCCTCTTGCACAGTGCATGGACTGGGTCTTTCCATACTGGGGCACAGCTGATTTATACTGGGGCACGTTCTCCAGTAAAAAGGGTCTAGTGACGTCCCTGGTCGATACAGCAAAAAAAACCCAAAAAAACAATCACATTAAGAGGACAAAATTGGAGCTTCCCTGAACAGTTTTAGTGTGTATTTGAGCTTTATCAGAATAAGCATAAGATCTCATGGTAACATGAATACGGTACAATTATTTTGTGTTGAAAATTACATTCTATCTCTATTGTGGTATCATAATTGGTATTGAGTATTGTGTCATTTCTTTAGTATCAAAATCAAAAAAGTTTGACATTTTTGCATTGTGACAACAATAGTACCAGTAAAACTGATGGACTGAATAAAAAAAAAAAAATCTACTGTGCAATAAATGTATAGTAATGTTAGAAAATGTGTGTGGTCTGCCAAATTGTTCTCTATTGTAGTCGCCAACTATAGAGGAACTGTTCCCCCTCAATAGGCCCTACTGAACAATTTACTATGAACCACCCAAATGACTCAGTATTATTTGCAAAGGCTTTTATCCTATATTCAATTATGCTACATATTACATAATTTGGCTTTCACTTGTAGCAAACAACAGATAAGGCAAACTCCCTTATCTGACCCATGCACAGACTTTCATACAATGCCTTAGGTTACTGAGGGCAGGAAGACCTCATGTGACTTATGTAAAAGACATGAAAAGAAGTAAGAAAATGGCAGCATCCTGGACTATGGCGTAATAAGAGAGTTTGGCAAAGAAGTTAGTGGTGATATAAGTTTTATTTAAGCTTCCAGCTGTAGTCTTCTCCACATGATTGCATTGCTTATTGAGCTAGACTACATACCTTTACAGATTATTACTTCTTTCCTCACACTACATACAGTCATTTAGCCATAGTATTTTCAGTAAAACACAGACCAGCTGCAAAGTGATATTTTGTTTATGCTGTGAAGTCTTACTTACCCTAATCCTCAATTCAAAGCTCAAACTTCAGCTTCAGTTGGAGGAAAAAAACGTTCAGTAGGCTATTTCACCTCGGTTTGTGTTTTACCCAGATAAAAAAAAAAAAAAAACAAAGGGGAAAAAAAGCTAGTGTTTGGGGTTTAGTGTCAGCTACTTCAGATCTGATCAAACGCTAGAGAGAGAACTTGTTCCCGGTTCATCCCCCTGTTATAGGCGGACTTTGGGGTGTCATTCATGGATCTATTGATGTAATTACGTAAATATCTGACGCCATCTAGTGGACTGTTTAGGTCAATGCACCCAAAGAGGAGGCCTAGGATTTATAAAACTAATACGTGATCTGTTTGCGTGCAGTAAGCTTCTCTTTGCCTGGTGCTACCTTCCCGTTGAGGTTGAATAAGTAAAGTCTATGATTTCAACAGCCTATTAGTTATTATACTTAAGTAAAACTCAAAGGGCTCATATTATGCCATTTTCTGATTTATGTTATAACTGTTTCCTCATCAAAACAAAACATGGGGTTCTGTTTTGTTTCATTCACACATGTTTAACACACAAACCTGCAGATTTAGATTTAGAGTTCTTCTTTAAAAAAGGGAAAAAGCTCTGTTCCACCTTGTGATGTCATTTTGAGTTTTGGAGTAAACAGACTAATAATAAAGGGTTACTCAAACATGTGTGACTGAGACAAAACACAACTCCAGATATGTTTTTGATCTGTATTACATAAGCTTCTGCTAGATTTAACTGTGAGAAGAAATACAATTTTACAATCACTGAAGATAACTGACACCATGACAGTGAATTATGGGATTTATTTTCATGAACATCCTCTAATAGATCGCCATTTATGGGACCAGCTTTATGAAATCAAACTTTCTGAATGGTAAAGTAAAATTAATGTGCCACTAAAAATGCAGCAGAATGAGGAAGCAAATTGTCATAGTTCATTACTGGTTTTCCCCTCCCTTCTGCTTTTGAGCCCAACTCTGGTTCGCTCCTGCACCTATATCATTTAGGTTTTCTATTATTGAATTGATTTCATTTAATTATTACACAATTATTATTTTAGTACCTATGAGGGTATAGACCCTATTGATTAACCACATAATCTTGACATCCTTAATGCAGACCTATGCTGTTGCATGTCTGCTCTACTGAGATTAAGTGTGGCTTCGTTTATTTTTATTAGTTTGCAGGAAACTGGAAGCCTAATTGAGAGCACGACACTGACAGTTGTTCACACATTTGATTTGATATCCTTTTCCAACTGTATTACATAACAATAGTAAATTGACTAAGAAACAAATCAGAAGTTATCATGGTCAAACTTATGCAAACAGACCAACAATATTACAGTAAACATGAACTGGGTCACAGTAATCACTTTTATAGGTTGTTTACAAAACAAGTGAAATGTTTGCAGTTAGCATGCCAATGACAAAGAACAAACATAAGGATTACCAAATATTGAGACCTTCATAGGCCCTTACAGATAGAAAAATACATGTGTAGTAAATAAAGTCAAGATTCAACAGCATGTTTTGCAAATCTGTAAATACAAGTAACAAGAATGTAGAAAATCATAGTCGTACACTAAATACACAAGTCCTAAAACAGGGCCAAGTAAAAACAAATCTGTAGGATTTAATTTAGATTCTAATAGAATACTTCTTAAGCCCGGCACACACAACAGGTTTTCATTCTTACGATTTTTAAAATGTGCAACAAAAAGTGCAGAACAAAGACTGCAGCAAAACAGATATAAATACTTTGGTTTCTTTGGGATTGGAAATGACTCAAAGCTTCGAGATGTCAAGAGGAATTCTCCAAGGGTGTCCGATTATTTAATTATTTATTTTGACCACCCAGATGCTTATGTTGTTATTAATGATTGATCCAAATGTACAAGGCCTCCGAATTTAAGATTAAAACTGATGATTCCTTTTAAAAAACAAAAATGTGAGCACTTCAGGTCTGTCCCTAAACCTTAACAAATGTGAATTGCATTACACATTACATCAGACCCTGTCTTTTGGATCATTTCCTGAATACATCCCACTCCAGACCTCCAGGCTACTACTAAAGGTGAGTTGCTGTATGCAAATTAAACTACACATTGACTCACAAGAGATCTCACAATTTTTGGAGTTCTTTTGTCCAGAGGTGTGACAAAGATAATATACCCTTGTCATTCTATTTTTATCTTAGACTATAGCATTAAAAAAAGCCAATGAATTGTTCAATTTATGTGGAGAAATAAAACACATTACTTAAATAGATTCTAATTGGTCAAAGAATACGAAAATGATGGCATAAAAGCTTTAGATCTTAACTAATAAACTAATACAAGAATCACATGCATGTGTGATTCTTAGTCTATCAATTTAGATTTCAGTCTCTCAGATGTGAATGCTGCTGCATTTGCACAGGATTCTGCATTCATGTTCTGAAATGCATGGGATTCTTGTATTAGTTTATTAGTTCAGATTTCAGTCAACTCCATCTCTGATAAGACATTCTTGCAATCATCCAAATTCACACGATTTTGTTTGTAGCTTTAGCTCTGTAATATACTCACTATATGTGGCCCTCAGACCAATTTTTTTTGACCCACAAGCTTCCAGGTGAACGGTCCCATATTACCTTAAACAGTATTTTTTACTCTACATTTCTGAAAATCTACTTTAACAAGCCCATATCAAATATTTAATGTGTCCCATTGAGGATGTAAGCATGAATAAAGGTCTAGTGGTTCAGTCTAACTTGTAATAATAATGCAGATTTGAAGTATTCACTGTATTTGAGACCAGTATATGGCCCTCAATTGGCCCTCAGCTTTGTCTGTGTTTTTATATGTGGCCCTTAATGAGAAAAGTTTGGACATCCCTGATCTAAGCTATATAGGTTAATGGGCGCTACTGTCTTTGCTCTGTCTTATTTCTGAATACAAAAATCATCAAATAAATGAAGATCCAAAGCTTCTTGTCACTATCCATATATATTAATTAGTAAAACTGTAAACAATATATAATCAGGAAAAAAAAATACAAACAACGTAGACTAGATAAGATGAGGTGCCATGCTGAAATAAAAGAGAGCAATGCTGCTACATAGTGGTTTATTTGTGAACAAAATAGATGGTGTAGCAAGGCAAAAACTCAAACAAATCACAAATTGGAAAAAAATATACATGCGAGAAGTAATTAAACAGTATATTGGTTTAAAAAATTAAATATTTGATTAGATATAGTGCTTTATGTTATCATCCTTGTTTGACTTTGTTTCTCTTAAAAATCCTTCTCCACACAGCCCTCGCCACATAGACACATGTGCATATGAAGAACACACAGACACAGAGCAGAGCGCTGATGACGTCCAGAGAGTGGTAGACAGCCCAGGACAGTGTGTGTGAGTGGGACTTGAGGTGAGGAGCTCCTTTGTGTCTCATCACAAACTCAATCCAAAACACAGCCTGGTCCATTGGGCTCAGAGGCTGGTCTTTGTGCAGCCGGGACAGCCTCCTCATGTTCTCTGTGTAGGACGCTTCATTTAGGACAGTGTTTAAGCGTGTCCCAGCACCTGCCTGTCCACATCTGCAATGTCCACTATAACTGCCCCACCCTTGGCACGGATTCGTGACAGGTTTTCAGGCTGGTCAAAGAATATAGGGATACCTACAATTGGGACTCCATGGTAAATTGCCTCCTGGAGGCCGTTGGTGCCCCCGTGGGTCAAAAACAATCTGGTTTTGGGATGTCCTAACAGGTCGTTCTGTGGGAACCACTTGACCAGTAGAGTGTTGTTGCCCAGATTGGTCGGCCTTTGGCCTAAATACCTCCATATGACCTTCTGGGGCAGCTGCGCGAAGGCTGCAGCAATCTCCTCAGTGACATGTGGAGGGAGCTTGGGCACTAAGGTCCCCATACTCATCAGTATAACACCGTGATCACCTGAGCTCTGCACAAACTCCTCTAGGTCAGCAGGGAGCGCTTTAGGAGGCTTGCACTGAAACCACTAATATACACTACATTGGGCATCGTGGGGCGAGGGTATTCAAAAATAAAATCATTTCTCATCAGCCAAATATCAGCATCTGAGAAGAATGCAGAGTAATCTACATCAGTACCGAAGTACTTCCTCAGTATTGGTTTGTACACAGGCTCAGAGATAATTGCCATTGTATATCTTCCTAGGACAGAACTAATGCAGTTTTTCACTCTTTGAAGAAATGTCATTTTGTCTGTCAACTCTGTGGCAGTGAAGGGCACATAGGACAGAGGTGATGGTGCAATGTCAAAGTGAGCCTCACCCTGAACAGTCCACCTGACGTTATAAACCAGAGGAACTTTGAGGTGTTTAGCCAGGATTGTCCCTCCTGCATGACTTGGATCAGTCAACAACAAGTCATACCGGGCATTTCTAAATTTCTGGATCAGGTCTTTGTCTTCGAGCACCTTAATAATGAGATCTCCAACCTGCTGATGGAAAATATTGAACTGCTCCACCATTAAGGACCGCATCTGCATATTAGCCCACATACGAGACCAGAAAGTTTTAGCCTGTAGCCTTATCTCCAACTGCTGAGACACAAATACTTCAACATTTTCCTCAAAGCTGCCGGTGGGAACATCAATGCACGTGTAGAAGGGAGATTTCTGTTTGATGTACCAGCTCGGCGACATCCGCAGCACAACAATCTCATGACCTCTGGTGTGTAGAACTTCTATGATTTTCAACATGTTTATCCAGTGACTGCCTTCCACCGGGAACACCAGGATCTTACCTCCCCATGACTGGGACAGGTGCAGCAGCAGCAGAGAGAATGGGATCAATAAACTCTTCATATTGATAATGCCTCGAATGACCTTGAAAAAGTAATTAACAAACATTAGAAGAGTTACACCTAGGCCTGTCACAATAATTATTAAATTAACTTCAATAGATGACAAATGGAACATTAATATTTGGGGGGCAATATTTATTTTGGGTACTTTTTCTTTGCATTAGTGGGGAAAGTTTAGTTATTTTTCTGTTCTGTGATGTAGAAGGTTGAATTATGAACTTCTATGACTCATTACAGATACCAGCTAAATACTTATAAATAAATACCTAAAAGTGTTGATTCTATTATTTATTTGGTTTATTGTACATTTATATTGTACATTTAGAATAAATACTTGATTGATATATTTACTGCTTTGTGGTTTGGAACAAATGGATTATCATTTTATTATTGTATATATTTACTGAAACTGGGTGTAATTTCCTGTAATCTGATGGATTACCTGCCAGTTATTATTAGTGTAACCCTGTGGATACTCTTATTAAACTTAACATGTGTTTTACACAATATATATGCTGATCAATTGTATAGAGCTCCTGTGCCAGTGGTAGTGGATATATATAGCCTCTGCTGCCTATATATATATATATATATATATATATATATATATATATATATATATATATATATATATATATATATATATATATATATATATATATATATATATATATATATATATATATATATATATTATATATAGTGCAGAGGAAGAGGAGCTGGAGGAACCATCATGGAAGGACAAGCCCCTGCATGGGATGTACCACCGGAACATAACTGAAGTGGCTGATATCAAGAAATCCTACCAATGGCTTGAGAAAGCTGGACTGAAGGACAGCACAGAGGCACTCATCCTGGCTGCACAGGAGCAGGCCTTGAGCACTAGAGCAATAGAGGCCCAGATCTACCACACCAGACAAGACCCAAGGTGTAGGCTGTGCAAAGAGGCCCCTGAGACAACCCAGCACATAACTGCAGGGTGTAAGATGCTGGCAGGGAAAGCATACATGGAGCGACATAACCAAGTGGCAGGCATAGTGTACAGAAACATCTGTGCAGAGTACAGACTGGAAACCCCAGGTCTAGGTGGGAAACACCTCCAAAGGTAGTGGAGAATGATCGAGCCAAGATCCTGTGGGACTTCCAGATACAGACTGACAGAATGGTGATAGCGAACCAACCGGACATAGTGGTGGTGGATAAACAACAGAGCAAAGCCGTTGTGGTGGACATCGCAGTACCAAGCGATGGGAACATCAGGAAAAAGGAGCATGAGAAACTAGAGAAATACCAGGGGCTCAAAGAAGAGCTGGAGAAGGCCTGGAAGGTGAAGGTTTGTATAAGTTGGCTCCAAAGCTTCAAGTGATGCTTATTGATGCTTATGGACCCGCCAGCATCTGCTGTGTCTGACCGGCTCATTACAGTCGACAGCATCACAGAACTGTGACCTATAATCTGTACCTCTGTACAGTAGAGCTTATATTGTGAGCTGCACACAGAGGCTCCTCATGTCATTTTGTGCTCTTGGCCTCTTGCACAGTGCATGGACTGGGTCTTTCCATACTGGGGCACAGCTGATTTATACTGGGGCACGTTCTCCAGTAAAAAGGGTCTAGTGACGTCCCTGGCTGATACAGTAAAAAAAACCCAATCACATTAAGACAAAATTTGAGCTACCCTGAGCAGTTCTAGTGTGCATTTGAGCTTTATCAGAATAAGCATAAGATCTCATGGTAACATGAATATGGTACAATTTTTTGTGTATGAAATTACATTCTATTATTAAAAAAGCTGTATTTTTTATCTTTATTGTGGTATCATAATTGGTATTGAGTATTGAGTAAATTCTTTAGTATCAAAATCGAGTCAAAATTTTAGTATTGTAACAACGCTAGCACTAGTAAAACCGAGGGACTGAAAACAAACAAAAAATCTACTGTGCAATAAATGTATAGTAAAGTTGGAAAATGTGTGCGGTCTGCCAAATTGTTCTCTATTGTAGTCGCCAACTATAGAGGAACTGTTCCCCCTCAATAGGCCCTACTGAACAATTTATTATGAACCACCCAAATGACTCAATATTATTTGCAAAGGCTTTTATCCTATATTCAATTATGCTACATATTACATAATTTGGCTTTCACTTGTAGCAAACAACAGATAAGGCAAACTCCCTTATCTGACCCATGCACAGACTTTCATACAATGCCTTAGGTTACTGAGGGCAGGAAGACCTCATGTGACTTATGTAAAAGACATGAAAAGAAGTAAGAAAATGGCAGCATCCTGGACTATAGCGTAATAAGAGAGTTTGGCAAAGACGTTAGTGGTGATATAAGTTTTATTTAAGCTTCCAGCTGTAGTCTTCTCCACATGATTGCATTGCTTATTGAGCTAGACTACATACCTTTACAGATTATTACTTCTTTCCTCACACTACATACAGTCATTTAGCCACAGTATTTTCAATAAAACACAGACCAGCTGCAAAGTGATATTTTGTTTATGCTGTGAAGTTTTTCTTACCCTAATACAGGTTCAAAGCTCAAACTCCAGCTTCAGTTGGGGGAAAAAACGTTCAACAGGCAGTTTCACCTTGGTTAGTGTCTTACCCAGATAAGAAAAAATAAGATAGTGTTTGAGGTTTAGTGTCAGCTCCTTCAGATGTTATCAAACGCCACAGAGTTGTTCCCAGTTCACCCCCCTGTTATAGGCAGACTTTGGGGTGTCATTCATGGATCGATTAATGTAATTACGTAAATATCTGTCTCCATCTAGTGTACTGTTAGAGTCGATGCAACCAAAGAGTCTGCCCAACAGGATTTATAAGTCTAATATGTGATCTGTTTGCGTGCAGTAAGCTTCTCTTTGCCTGGTGCTACCTTCGCGTTGATGTTGAATAAGTAAGTAAGTTCAATAAGTCTGTTAGTTATTATGCTTAAGTAAAACTCAAAGGGCATATTATGTTATTTTCTGATTTATGTTATACCATTGTTTCCTCATCAAGACATACATGGAGTTTTTTTTTGTTTCATTCACACATGTTTAACACACAAACCCTGCATATTTAGGCTGAGTTCTTCTTTCAAACGAAAAACACTCTGTTCCACCTTGTGATGTCATTTTGAGTTTTGGTGTAAACAGACTAATAATAAAGGGTTACTCAAACATGTGTGACTGAGACAAAACACAACTCCAGGTATGTTTTTGATGAGGTAACAACATTTTAACATGGCTTCAAGTTTACAAGAATCAATTTTGTGTAAAACAGGACTTTTAATCAGTTCAGTCTGAATTATGAATTGGCCTGTTTTAATGGTATTACATAAGCTTCTGCTAGATTTAATTGTGAGAAGAAACAAAATTTTACAATCACTGAAGATAACTGACACCATGACAGTGAATTATGTGATTTATTTTCATTAACATCCTCTAATAGATCGCCATTTATGGGACCAGCTTTATGAAATCAAACTTTCTGGTAAAATCAAATTAATGTGTCACTAAACACACAACTGAATGAGGAAGCACCTATTGTCATAGTTCATTACTGGTTTTCCCCTCCCTTCTGCTTTTGGGCCCAACTCTGGTTCACCCCTGACACCTATACTATTTAGGTTTTCTATTATTGAATTGATTTAATTGAATTATTACACAATTATTATTTTAGTATCTATGAAGGTATAGACCCTATTGATTAACCACATAATCTTGACATCCTTAATGCAGACCTATGCTGTTGCATGTCTGCTCTACTGAGATTAAGTGTGGCTTCGTTTACTTTTATTAGTTTGCAGGAAACTGGAAGCCTAATTGAGAGCACGACACTGACAGTTGTTCACACATTTGATTTGATATCCTTTTCCAACTGTATTACATAACAATAGTAAATTGACTAAGAAACAAATCAGAAGTTATCATGGTCAAACTTATGCAAACAGACCAATAATATTACAGTAAACATGAACTGGGTCACAGTAATCACTATTATAGGTTGTTTACAAAACAAGTGAAACTTTTGCAGTTAGCATGCCAATGACAAAGAACAAACATAAGGATTACCAAATATTGAGACCTTTATAGGCACTTACAGATAGAAAAATACATGTGTAGTAAATAAAGTCAAGATTCAACAGCATGTTTTGCAAATCTGTAAATACAGTAACAAGAATGTAGAGAATCATAGAAACAGTCCAGCGTAAGGGCCAAACGCACTGTGGCATTTGGAGTCATGATAAACTGAAGCCATGTGGTATTTGCATAAATGGCAGCACTGATGCTTCAGTCTCACATTCTGTGGATGGAGGCACGTTACCAACAGTGATCCGACAGTAAATGTGGATTATTGTATCCACACTGTGACGCCCGTCAGAGGGTGTCCACATAGACTCCGGGCGGATCGAGGTTGTTACGACCCGGGTGGATCAAACATATTAAAGAGACACAGGAGTCACATGGGATTTGAAAAGTTAAATAGTTTATTTTTAATTAATTTTTATTTACTTTAAAATGCCCTCTCCCGTGCCCCAAAACAAACTAACAACAGAAAGTTGGACCTGATGAGCCAAACATTACAAAAGGATAAGGCACCGGGACAACATCGTACAGGGCCTGTGCTGACATCACTGACCTAAAACCAAAAACCATCCCCAAACCAACCTGATCAAACAAAAGAAAACAAGACAGCGCGCTCCAGGTGCGGCAGGCGAGGCGGTGCGCAGTGAGCTAAGATAATGGGGCAAAGGGGCGTCAGCACGTAACACAGGTACAGAAAATTCACAAGCCCGCGACATGCAGCGGTTGTTGCGCAGAGATCAAAGCTTCATCTATGGACGCAGCACCGCCGATCAGCGAATAGAGTCTTAGTGGGGAGTCCTGCATAAACAATGCATTCAATTTTGGATGGACATCTTTCAAACTCTTAAGGAACAAACAACAACAAATCCTCTCTGGATATCCTGTGTGAAAGCAGGATCCTGCATTCACACAGGATCCTGCATTTATGTTCTGAAATGCATGTGATTCTTGTATTAGTTCATCAGATTTCATTCTCTCCAATGTGAATGCCACTGCATTCACAATGCAATCAATGCAACCAAATCCTGCTCCTGTTTTTACACAGCATCCTGCAGTTATACAGCATCCTGATCCTGCATTCACACAGGATTCTGATCCTGCATTCACGCAGGATCTGGCATTCACATTTGAGAGAAGGCATTTCTTTGCAGCATGCTTACTACTGATACAAGAACTTGTGTGAATGCATCAAGGCATAAAATCTTTAGATCTTAATGAATAAACTAATACAAGAATCACATGCATTCATGCTCTGAAATGCATGTGATTCTTAGTCTATCAATTCTGATTTCAGTCTCCCAGATGTGAATGCTGCTGCATTCGCAAAGGATCCTGGATTCATTTTCTGAAATGCATGTGATTCTTGTATTAGTTTATTAGTTCAGATTTCAGTCAACTCAAACTCTGATAAAAGATTTTTGCAATCGTCCAAATTCACACAGTTTTGTAGCTTTAGCTCTGTGATATACTTGCTAGTTGACATGTCCCCTTGAACACAAGTCAAAAACTTGTATCTTTCATAGGTAATGTTATTTTTAGGATTGCAATATTCCTCAAACCTTTTCATTTATAATGTTTAGTTTATGCCAGCAATGTGAAGAAAAAAAAAAAAAAAACACTGTACTTTAGCTGGCTTGTTAGCTGCCCTGATCGCTGCTAAATACAGCTCAAGCCTTTGTTTGAACAGCTGCCAGTTTTCAGACAGATTTCTGTACTGCAGCTCGAGTCCAGATGGTGGCTTTAGTCCTTCCATTGTAGTTTTCTTGAAATCAGATTACATTTTTAAATTCTGACACCATGTTTTGTTACTTATTGTGTCCAAGAAACATACACCAGGTGGAGAGTTTAGCCAGAGGCAACTGAGGCATTTAAAGCAGAACTTAGTAATCATGATTGGAATGAGGTCTATGCTAAAGATACAAATGATTCCTATAATGCATTTCTTGACACATTTATGTCATTTTATTGTCCAGTGAGGAAAGTCAAAGTTAAACATAAAAGTAGACATAATACATGGATGACAAGTGGTCTGGAAAAATCAAGTAGAAAGAAAAATCTATCATATAAAAAATTAGGAAAATGAAGAAAGTACAAACAGTATAGACTAACTATACTAACTACAATTATAAGAGAACAGAAACAGTATTATTATAGCATATGTAAGAATTGTTCATTTCTGGTGCAAGCGTCAAAGAGGACCAAGTGTGTGTGTGTGTGTGTGTGTGTGTGTGTGTGTGTGTGTGTGTGTGTGTGTGTGTGTGTGTGTGTGTGTGTGTGCGTGCGCGCGCGCGCGTGCGTGCGTGTGCGCATGTGTGTGTGTCTGGTCAGCATTTTGTCACACATTAAGAAACCTTTAGGCAAAGTCAAACAATGTGATTGTTTTAAAATCAAACAATGTGATTGTTTTGGTGAATAGGGGCTACAGATAAGAAGTGGCTTTAATCACAAGACCAGATCATAGGTGTTATCTTCTTGTCCACAGTCCTTGTTGTCCCCCACACTGCTCTGCATCTGATGTAGTGATGCATTGCTAAAAAATACCTTACACATACTATTGGGAAAGTTTAAGACAGTATCACTTCATAAAGCATTAACATGCGGAATTCGCCAAGGTTTTGTTTTGGTCAAAATGATTAATTCTGTATTTGAATAGGGGGAGGAGCTAACTACACTGAAACTGTAAACAGCTATCGTTTCCAGCCTTAATGACCCTATTCAACCTTTAATGGCCCTCCCATTGTTCCCTTTTGTTTCTTTTTGTTTGCTTTGAGTCTTAGGATGGAATCATAGATCTGTGAGAGATGATTTCTCAGGCTCCCACGCCTTAAGAAATGATTGTCTTTCTTAACAAAAATTCTTGAACTCCCCACTCAAACCATTTCTTTTCCCTGTTTAAGATCTGTACCTCACTATCTTCAAAGGAGTGGTTAGTGGCTTTGAGATGGAGATGTACGGTGGACTGGGGTCCAGAGGAGCTCGTGCGCCGGTGTTGGTACATCCTCTTATGGAGTAGCTGTTTAGTTTCTCCAATGTAATGCTCACTGCACTCTTCACTACACTGAATGGAGTAGACCACATTACTTTGTTTATGTTTATGTTTTGTCCTTTGGGTGAACCAGTTTCTGTCTTTAAAGTGTTTGTAGGTTTGAAATAGACCAGAATCTCAAGCTGTCTGAAAATTCTCTGAAGTTTTTCAGACACACCCGCTGTGTAAGGAATGTTTGCGCCTTTCCTTCTAGGTTCAGATTCCCTGTTGTCCTGTTTTTAGCTCTCTTAGGTCTACTGAAGGCCCATTTTAGATAACCACAAGCAGAGACGGCATTCTCCACGTGTTGTTCCTCCTTCACTTTTCCCTCTGAGTTTGTGGGCACCACTTGAGCTCTGTGTTGTAGATGTTGGCCACACACATACACATACACATACACGTACACGTACACGTACACGTACACGTACACGTACACGTACACGTACACGTACACGTACACGTACACGTACACGTACACATACACATACAGTGTGGCCAAACATCTGAAGACCATCCTGCTCAAGTGTTGGCAACACGAGCACCATATTGAGAACACAGCAGAATTTGTGAGCAAAATCAAGCATCTCCAATTTGATTCAAATGACAATTTAAAAAACGGTTTGATCTAAATAAGTTACTGTTAAAAGAGAAGAAGACAAAATTCATGATTTTTGGATCCAATAAGGGAAATTCTAATATAAAATAGTTTTGTAATGGAATCAAAATAGAGTGGGTTTATGAGACAAGGTTCTTGGGAGTGACTGTAGATCATCAGATATGTTGGTAACCACATATACAGAACATCAGGAGTAAAATATCAAAAACTATTGATATACTTAAAAAAAAGAAAAAAAAAATCTGTATTGAATAAGAAATGCCTACATATATTATATTCATCACTTGTACTTCCCTATCTATCTTATTGCTCAGAAATTTGGGGAAATCCTGTGAAACATACGTAGATCCTATAATTAAACATCAGAAAAGGGCAATAAGAATAATTAGTAAAGCAGGATTCCGTGATCCTACTGATGAACTATTTATAAAATTGAATATTTTAAAATTTACGGACATAGTTAAGTTAAAAATGTTACCAGTTCTGTATTGCGTTGCGTGAACAAGAATATTCCTGTAGGCATTCAGTCCTCCTTTAAATTGAGAAATGTTTGCTATAAATGAAGAGGTTTGCTTCAGTTTGAATCTAGTAAAATCAAAACTAGTGTTAGGCAAAGATGTGTGTCTGTTTTAGAAATTAGACTTTGGAATGATCTTGATGATGAATTTAAGTCAACTAAAACTCTGTCCAAATAAAAAAAAAAAAAAAAACAAAACTTCAAAACATGGATTGATTCATACATATACATTGTTGTAGGTTTGTATGAGTCAAGGCATCTGTGTCTAAAATACTGATTAAAGTAAATGGATTTTGTTATTTGACTGTATTGTGGGATTGTCATGTAATGGTCAGGATGGGCTTACATAAGAAACTTGCTACAGTCCAATCTTTTTTTTTTTAGTTGCAACCAATACAAATAGAGTTTTTATTTTTTAAACCAACCAAAATTAAATCGGGTCCTAAATTGAGCAAATGTGTGACGGGCTTTACTGTATTTGCTTTTTGAACCAATCCAAAATCCAATTCCTAACTTTTTAACATTTACTTTATTGTAAAATTGGACAATAATTGTACCTGACTTTGCAAACCCATGACTCATAATCTCCCAGATCTAAATAAAATGTCTCATAGTCATCTTTACTCTTGCTTTTATTTTAGATTCAAAGCATTTGTCATTAAACTTATCTGCCAGCCCAGCCCATAAACACGTGACAAAGGTTATTTAAAAATACAGCCATTTACATCTTGCCCAACGGAAGATACAAGTTAGTAATCATGATTGGAATGAGGTCTATGCTAAAGATACAAATGATTCCTATAATGCATTTCTTGACACATTTATGTCATTTTATTGTCCAGTGAGGAAAGTCAAAGTTAAACATAAAAGTAGACATAATACATGGATGACAAGCGGTCTGGAAAAATCAAGTAGAAAGAAAAATCTATCATATAAAAAATTAGGAAAATGAAGAAAGTACAAACAGTATAAACTAACTACAATTATAAGAGAACAGAAACAGTATTATTATAGCATATTTAAGAATTGTTCATTTCTGGTGCAAGCGTCAAAGAGGACCAAGTGTGTGTGTGTGTGTGTGTGTGTGTGTGTGTGTGTGTGTGTGTGTGTGTGTGTGTGTGCGCGCGCGCGCGTGTGCGTGCGTGTGCGCATGTGTGTGTGTCTGGTCAGCATTTTGTCACACATTAAGAAACCTTTAGGCAAAGTCAAACAATGTGATTGTTTTAAAATCAAACAATGTGATTGTTTTGGTGAATAGGGGCTACAGATAAGAAGTGGCTTTAATCACAAGACCAGATCATAGGTGTTATCTTCTTGTCCACAGTCCTTGTTGTCCCCCACACTGCTCTGCATCTGATGTAGTGCTGCATTGCTAAAAAAATACCTTACACATACTATTGGGAAAGTTTAAGACAGTATCACTTCATAAAGCATTAACATGCGGAATTCGCCAAGGTTTTGTTTTGGCCAAAATGATTAATAATAATCTCCCAGATCTAAATAAAATGTCTCATAGTCATCTTTACTCTTGCTTTTATTTTAGATTCAAAGCATTTGTCATTAAACTTATCTGCCAGCCCAGCCCATAAACGCGTGACAAAGGTTATTTAAAAATACAGCCATTTACATCTTGCCCAACGGAAGATACAAGTTATAATAAGTTTTATCATCATAATAGAGGGTTATAAAATGTTTGGACATAGTCTATCTTTTTGGATGCCAATTTAGAGTTAGAACCAAATGCAACACTGCAGGAGGAACGCTTCAACTAACTTTCGCATGAGTGCAATGTGTAAAGTGTGCGTGACTTTGATATGAATAAGCATTTTGGTGTCTATGGATTGTTACAGTGAAATTAGTGAGGCTTTATTTTGCACTAGGATGAAGAAAAAGACAATCCTGTGCAGCTCTCCAGGCGCTTATGTGATCTGAGTGAGCTACGACACAGTCCTGGACGTAAAGTTCCCGGTGCTGCACTTTTCTCTGTCTCTTTTTAGCGAGTTAAAGCCCAGTTTTCCTCTCGGGGCTGGGCAGAAACGATGTGGCGCAGTTTTATTATAATCTATGATCGTAAGTGCACAGCTTCATTACGTATGTTGAATCTGTCAGTAGTTATCCATAAAATCCGCAGCGATACTAATCCAAAACTCCTCCGCAGTTTGAGAAGTAACAAGTAACGTGTCCAAACAAAATAAAAGCTAATGTCTGATGTCAAATTTACAGAAAAAAGAGAGAAACTTATTGTGAATCAGGCAAACGAGCACGAGAAGATTCTGCAGAGGAGACAGATGATTCAAATTATGTTTAAAAAAACAAACAAAAAACGATTACATCAAACTACTATTGATTTAATATTTTTCTAGTAAGGTGCATTCTGCTAAACTATTACTACTACTTTATTATTCAAACACATTGACTCTTTTTAAGTGTCAATGTCAGTGTAAACAATCATTGATAGTTAAAATAGACAAATAGGCGTCTGTGTGCAACATTATATCTATTAAAATACTCTCATATTTGAGTTACCCAGAACCTCTTAAAATGCACCAGAATGCACGAAAAATGTTCTGCTACTGTAAAAGATGCCCGTTTAGTACATACATGAATGATGGCACAGCACAAATGCCGATACACACCCAACTGTGTGGACTGAGCACCAGATCTCACCAGATCATAGAAACGCCCATGTGTGTGTGTGTGTGTGTGTGTGTGTGTGTGTGTGTGTGTGTGTGTGTGTGTGTGTGTGTGTGTGTGCATGTGTGAGTGTGTGCGTGTGTGCGTGTGTGTGAGAGAGAGTGTGTGAGTGTGTATGTGTGTGCATGTGTGAATGTGTGTGTGAGTGTGTGCATGTGTGTGCGTGTGTGCGCATGTGTGAGTGTGTGTGTGTGTGTGTGTGTGTGCGTGTGTGTGTCTGTGTGAGTGTGTGTGCGTGCGTGAGTGTGTGTGTGTCTGTGTGAGTGAGTGTGTGTGTCTGTGCGTGCGTGCGTGTGTGTGTGCATGTGTGTGTGCGTGTATGTGTGTCGTGTCTGTGTGTGTCTGTGTGCGCATGTGTGTGTCTGCCTGTGTGTGCGTGTGTGTGTGTATGTGTGTGTCTGTGTGCGTGTGTTTGTGTGTGTGTGAAACTTTGCAGTAACCAATATTGTTATACTATACAAAATTGAGAAAATATCTGAAAGCCTAGGCTATGGCCTTATGGTTCTGCCTCCAGGAGAAAAAAGTTAGATTATCCTTAAATGAACTTTGGTTTGAGTAAAGTGACTGCTGATTGGTCCAAACTCCGAAAGAGACGAAACCAGTTCCGTATTATTGCCACAGAAGACGCTGCCCTGCACCCCGCAAGAAACACAGACTGTGGTCTGAGCGACTCCTCACTAAACACAGAGCTCGTCTAGATCCAGTCGTGTGGCCATAGGCTCAGTTATTGTGTCGACGAGTAATTTGGGTGAGTAGTAGCCTACTATCCTTGATGTAGACGACGTAGTGCATTGGTACGCACAAAATCCGCCTCCTGCACCTTTAACGGCGCTGCACGCACAGTGCCTGTATGTTTGGGACTAGGACAACTAACTTTGTAGTCTATGAGGTTACTTACTAGCATGTTACTGTTGTTTTATAGGGAAGTGATAGGCTAGCGGATTACAGAACGTACTGCGCCATCATGTATGGTGCAATAACAACGTTATATTTTGTCATTTAAACCTAATATTGTGGAAGATTGTCGCTTGTAAATGATCATACCGTCGTTAGTTATAATAATGTAAATATAAATTTCACACTCAGGCAACAATGTTTGACCCATAGAACTTATAACAGGTTTTGAAAGTAACTGATTTAAGGAGGATGGGCTGTCTTTAATTTAAGTTTATTTTATGGCAGTTACTTTGTGGGTAAAAGGCCAGGTCATAAAGTCCATGTTTTCTACTTCAACCAAAGAAATCTATAAATTTCATTACTCACACATTAGTTCTAAAATAGTATTAGTTATAGGTCATTTTAGGGGACTCTTTGATTTTGTTTTAGAGTTTCATAATTTTTATGAGCACTCATATTGCAGTAGTTTTAATGGTTTTCAGTGCAGCACTTGATAATGTTTCAGTTTATAAAGTGTGTTAATAAAGTGGATCAGAAGATTCACAGAATATTAAGTTAGTATCAATAATACTTTGTTTGTTCTTCATGTTGCTAGACCCAGTATGGCTGCACTGCGTCGATTACAGAAGTGCTATTCCATTAGGACTACTGCCATCTCACATGTCCACACAAGCAGCTCTGCCTCTGCCAACATGCACTACAAAATGCTGGTGCTGGGAGGAGGTAGTGGTGGCATTGCTATGAGTGCCCGCATGAAGAGAGTGTTGGGGGCAGAAAATGTGGCTGTTGTGGAGCCCAGTGAGGTATGAGCCTTGCACTGCCAGTTTATTGAACTCATGCGCTACCATATAACAAAGAGGAGCGCAAAGAAAAAAATCAGCGTAGCAAAAGATTTGTTTGAAATAAGATTTAATACATAAGATTTGTATACGTAAAAGTAAAATGAAATGGTAAATATAAAATATCTAAGAGGTGGGGTAAGAATTTCCTTACCTTTACCCCCACCTGGTGGCTTTAACACGTGATTAGATTATGTACAGTTGTATGGAGTATGGTATGAATGTAGTGCTGTATCATTCAGTGCAGGAGCGGTGCTGTAGGAGCTGATAGATGGATTAGAGCGCTTCTGATTCTCTAGTCCGGTGGAGTGGGTGAGCAGGAGTGATCATATGATCAGCTTTACGGATCACTTTGTCAGCACAATGTCCCTTTTGCTGGTGCTTCTTCCCCACCAGACCACAGCAAAGTACAGGGCGATGCCCACTGGTAGAAGATCTCCAATAGCTTACAGCAAAGACTTGAATTTTCTCATAAAGTAAGGTATACTTATGCCCTTCTTTCACAGCTACTTTCATGCGCATGTCGGGCAGTTCGGGAAACATTTCTTTAATGGCTGTGCTTGTTCACCCAACCTGTGTGTGGTCATATACTCTTGTTTGGATGCTGCAAACACACTCTATACCTGTGATTGTTTTAATATTTTGCACAAAAACTATTTCTGAAGTTGCTTAAAAAATGCTCTCCCAAGCTTAATGTTCACTTGATATAAAATATGTTACAATCCATCTCATTTTGTGAGAACTCTGGTTTGTTATCCAGCCAATCAGAATGCCTGTGCAAACGACTTTTGATTGAAACCACCTGACTATAGGGCCACGTTATCTCCCTAAAATATAGATATATTTATGCACCATCCTGTCTATACCATCTACTGTTTCTATTCCAGGCACACTACTATCAGGCCATATGGACCCTGGTTGGTGCAGGTGCAAAAAAAGCTGCCTCTTCAGTTCGTTCCACTGCAAGTATCATGCCCTCTGGAGTCAAGTGGGTTAAGTCAAAAGTCCAGGAAATAAACCCAGACACAAACACAGTGCGAACAGATGATGGCAAAGAGGTATGTGACATTTTATCTTTAAAATTGTCACATGACAGCTGTGATATTTTTGTGATATGATGTACTTTTCACTATAGATTTCCTATGAGTATTTGATTGTCGCTTTGGGTCTACAGTTACACTTTGAAAAGGTGTGTGCTTTGTTCAATTTATGTTGTACATATTGTGGTGGCTCAGATGTATGCCCATTCTAATGTGTACAGTTGTATATTATTAATACATTGACTGTTTATGTGTGCTCGCAGATTAAAGGCTTGCCAGAGGGATTTGAGCATCCAAAGATCGGCTCAAACTACTCAATCAAAACAGTGGAGAAAACATGGAAGGCACTACAGGATTTTAAAGAAGGAAATGCTGTGTTCACTTTTCCAAACACACCAGTGAAATGTGCCGGAGCCCCACAGAAGATCATGTATCTGTCTGATGCATATCTCAGAAAGGTAGCCTACTTGCAGATAATTAACTTGGCTTACGGTCAGAGGTGAGTGAAGTAGCATTTTTACTTGTATAATGGCATTGTTTAAGGTAAAAGTAAAATGTCAATTTATTCACAAAGGTTTGATGTCAATAAATACTAGTCCTACAGCTTTCAATTGTTATTGTAAATACAATACACATTTACATTCACAAGTCTTGTACATGACAGGTGCAGGCATTTAAAATCTGATTTTTGTGTTGTTATTTTAGACGGGGAAGAGGAATAAGGCGAACGTGATTTACAACACCTCTCTCCCAGTGCTGTTTGGCATCAAGAAATATGCTGACTCATTGTGGGACATTGTGAAACAACGTGACCTTCAAATCAACTTAAGGCAAAACCTGATTGAGGTGCGAGCCGACAAACAAGAGGCTGTATTTGAAAATCTGGACAAGCCAGGCGAAACCACAGTTTTTGAGGTAAATGTCTCCATATCGAAGCATTTAACTTTATACATAAATCAGTGCGCAATTAAGACCAAGTAAATGCTAAAAATAACTTTTGACAGTGAGGTGCAAGAGAGAAAAGATGCAGCTTAATTAAAATGCTCTTTGTGTTCCTAGTATGAGATGCTCCATGTCACACCACCAATGGGTCCCATTTCAGCCATTAAAAACAGTCCTTTAGCTGATGAGGTCGGGTGGTTAGATCTGAATAAAGACAATCTCCAGCACAAGAAATATCCAAATGTGTTTGGGATTGGAGACTGCACCAACCTCCCAACGGCTAAAACTGCAGCTGCCGTGGGTAAGTTTACATCTGTGAGATAGCTTTAGTTCATTAGTGCACAAGTGGAAATAATAGACCCATCTAAATAATAGCCAAAAAATAAGACATTTGCAATATTATTTTTAACCATATTCCTCCTAACAATTATAATTCAACTCTTTTTACATTTTTTTTTCTTTTTTACATTTTTACTTGAATGTATTGTTTAGATTTGTCCACATTTTATAGAAGCAGCCAGTTTAACTTGATTTATCGTGAACTATACACACATTATGAAGTAAAAGAAATTCTACCTGCTCACTGCACATAAGAAAACATATCACAACAACACATTTACACATTATTTATTTATTTTCAGGGACAGACACAGGTACAGGTACAGGACAGTAGGAGTCAGTGAGAGCAGGTGTAATCAGTTTTTGTTTTTTGTTGTAGCTGCTCAAACAGCAGTTTTGAATCGAACTATCAGCAGGATACTTAAAAATCAGAAGCCTGACAAAATTGTAAGTTGTAAGTTATAGGGATTTATGTTAACATTTGCAATATTTCAAATGTTGTTGTGTGTTTTTTGTTCTTTGCTTTAGTATGATGGCTATACCTCTTGCCCATTGGTCACAAGCTACAAATCAGTAATTTTAGCTGAGTTTGACTATGATGGGCAACCACTGGAAACATTTCCCATAAACCAGGCAAGAGAAAGCCGTATTATGTATCATATGAAAGCAGATGTGATGCCCCATCTCTATTGGCATGGGCTTCTAAGGTAAACATTTCACCTGATAATGTAGGCTATTTGTTATATTCTATCTTTGTCATTGTAGTTTCACTTTTTCTTTGATTTAGGGGACTGTGGGGAGGGCCAGCACCATATCGGAAGCTTCTCCACCTTGGAATGAAATAAACCAGTCTGGCATAGGAACCTTTTAATTGTAAGAAGGAATGAAATTTGTATTTACATTTTCATGTAAGTACTCTCAACCGTCTAGTAGAGTAGAGGGTGCAGGATTTTACTGGGAAAAAAGTGAACTGGACATTAAAGCCCTTGCCAAAATGTTTTCTGTCAACATTAAACCTAAGGTAAATGTTTTGCACTATATTGTATGTGTTTTACCATTGTTGCCTTTTCACTTTGGAGTTCACTTTGAATGTAACTTGATAGAGGCTATTGTATTATTGTCCCATTGAATGTGTTTCAAAGTTACTATGTCTCATTTTGTTAAACATCTGTGTAAATAAGATATAGGCCTACTTAAAATACTAATACAGGCCTACACAGCAGGTATGAAGAATAATTATAACATGGTTGTTCAGAGTATTTATACTTTTGAAAAAATGTTTATATTCTTCTCTGACAAAAAAATGTTTGCAAGAAAAACTTTTTTTTAATGTAAATACTTTAAAATGTGATTGCAATGCACGGGGTTGAGGCTATACACCAATGGCTACGATAAAGTCATGACTCTCGGCCAAAATTAAGTTTAATTGTGCTATTTTCAATTGATAATGCAAGACTTGGACAAAATATCTGCAGTGGCGTCTGTGAAGCCCTATAGTCACATATTATTATTGTGCTTTACAAACGTAAATGTCGTGACAGCTTTCCACTAAAGCCTTCCTTTCCTTTTCTTTCAATCACTCATCTCTTTCTAATGGCATGTTGGGTCTTGCTCAGTGACATGTTACAACTAAAGTGTGGCTTAATAGATCAGGCTTCAAACCGCCATCCAAAACTAAAAGCTAAGAGAAAAAATCCTGCTTAAACAAGTCATCTGGGACACTTCCATGACTCCAGTGGCATCCACACTGGAGCAGCCTACCTCTAGTTGCCCTGTTGCTGTGCGCTCTTCTTGGCCACGTCGGAGCCTGTGCGCGAGTGTCGCATTCTGGTGCGCAGCTCCAGCTTCTGTTTGTGACGAGGCGGGAAATGGCGTCCGCTCTCGGGCTTGAGCTGTGACTGTCGGAGCAGCAAACGCAGCAGACAGCGACAACCACGGCCCGACCGCTCTCCGGGGCCGCCTCGGCTGCGGCCAGAAGCTGACATCGAGGTGTGACTGAGAAGCGCTTCCCAGATCATCGGTAAGTAGCGACCGACGTCAACATGTAAACAAAACAGGTTTGTCCCCCTCAGAGCTGCTAGCTGTGGCTAATGTTAACAAGCTAGCGAAGGGGGCGTAGTCAGGGCAGAAAATAGATGCAGTTAGCAATGAGCAAAATGACTAACCTGTGGGTCCTGCTAAATGGATTGGCACGTTCATAGTGATAAAGCACAGAAAGACACTTTATAATGACAACACACCGGGGAGGTTAAAAGGAGCGGGAAGCAAATAATGACATGGCTTTGCTTTGGTGATTTCTGGAGGTTTGCTAGCATTTTAGCTAAATAGTTGTCATCTGAATGTTAGCTAAAAGACTAATTTATTTAAGTGGGTCTAAGACATGCTTCTGAATAAATGGTATTTGTGACTGTATTTAGACCTCTAAATGTGCCGTGCTTGACCAAAAATAATAACGCAGTGTGTTGTTTTATTAGCGAAAGGCTAATGTTAGCTATATCTGACGTCGAAGGTGTTAACACGGGCTCCTGATGTTACATAACAAAGAACAACACTGTTATGATATTAACTAAATGAAAAAGACGTGATTCGGAGCCTATAACTGACAGAAACCTCCAACGTAGTTATTATATTATTTTGTGACAATTTGTTGTTGTATTCACGTCCGTGATGGAGCATCATATGATCTCCGCCCACTCACTGTCAGACTGCGTTTGGTTTGTCATATGACTGATGTTTATAATAAGTGACAACTGTTCATAAAAGGGAAACTCACTGATACAAATACAGTCACTGCATTTTTTCAGGATGGTTGTTGTGGATTGTAAGTAGCTGTACAAATAATTAACTTTGAATCAATAAAACGTATGTAAAACGACAGAAGTAGTTATAATCATAAAACCTGTCATATCTGTAGGTTAAAACAACATTCATGCTTGTTGCATAATGTGTGCATTTTGTTTTCTTTAATTCTTTCAGAGTTTCTATGTGACGTTGGGGCACAATGAGGCTGAGAGTGCGTAAAGCTCCTCAGCAGCCAAACTTGGGCCTTCGCTCCCATCTGCCCCAGGGCAAGAGGAAGCGCTGTGCAGTGGAGCCATCACCTGTGAGAAACCGAGGCAAGATGCAGAAGAATGAGACAGGCCTCCTCTCCACCATTAAAAAAATCATCCGAGGGAACGCGGTTAAGGTGAGCAGGGAGAAAAGTATTTTGAGTGTGTTCAGTTTTTGTGCTGTGAAGGACTTTGTTTGTAAATGTGCTATATGAATGTAATTGATAGACGTTTGTGTACAACATTTTATATCTGTATTTGCAAATCAGTATGTGGGTTTGGATCTGTTTTTAGATGGAACAGGAAATCCCTACCAAGAAGAGTCGCATTGATTGTAACTCTGACAGTTTAATCACTTCAACACCACAAACTAGAGGCCTTGCCAACAAAGGAGTCACCAAAGTTTGTAGGAAAAGTCCCAATAAAGGTACTGTGATATTGTATAGTGTACAGTATAAATGTTTGTATCTGTACTTATACTTCATGTATGTTTTAGATACACTCGCCCTAAATAATAAACCTCTAAAACCAAATGGAAAACTAGAGGCTCCTGTTGAAGAAGAGAACAGTCCTCCTCGTACCACTTTGCTTGGGACCATCTTTTCTCCTGTCTTCAACTTTTTCTCACCAGCAACAAAACTAGGTGAAATATAGACACTGCTCTTTAAAATACATTTCATGCATCTTACACAAAATTACATTGTAGTCATTTTTTGAGTCCAGCCACTCCTGGGTCAGACTCTCCGGGCCAAGCAATGGAGGCAGAGGAGATCATGAAGCAGCTCGACATTGAGCCAGCAGAGGAGATGCCAAGTAGCACTCTCACTTCCACAGAGAGCATCACTCTTTGCCACAGTAACACTGCATTACCCACAAGGCTCCACATCAGCACTGACTCCATTGAAGAAGGGGAGATCGTCACAGAGACGGATATGCCTCCTCTAACGGGTACAATCACTGTGAACTTAACCTTACATTATTAATGCTGAAAAGACAATCAAAAGAAACAGGTCTATTTAAAATAATTTTAAGAATTGCCTACATAGAATACTTAGTATACATATTCTTACCATATTAGCTCATCTGTAAGGAGTAACACTGAGTTTCCTTTAGCTCCTGGTTGTATCCCAGAAGGAGGCTATCCTCACCCTTTATCTCCAGTTCCTGTAGAAACTTCATATGAGGATGACTGGGAAGTATTTGATCCGTAAGTTATTATTATATTATTTTATTTTTTATCTGTTTACGTTTTCTATTATTCAAGTCTGTTCAAGGTGACATTGTTCTTGGTGCTAGTAATAGTCATGCCACTGGGTGTCAGCAGAAACAATTTTTTCACAATAACTGAAACAACTGAATTGAACTGCCACTATTGTAATACATGTCTATAGTGATGGAAGCAGACTTACTACTTATTGTATATTTTACCACAGAAATATTTTTGTCTGGCTTTATCACATGCCTGTTATTTATTTTTCAGCTACTTCTTTATCAAGCATGTGCCTCCATTGAATGAGGAGCAGTTGACGCGTAAACCAGCACTACCTTTGAAAACGCGCAGCACTCCTGAGTTTTCCCTCGTTTTGGACTTGGTAAGTACTAGAAGGTTTTACTAAGTTTTTAATTAAAATGTATGTATTACAGGTTAAATATGCTCACAGGATGAAACACTGGTTCACTGTAGTTTGAATGAACTTGAAGATGCAGCTCTTACTTTTCCTGTGCTCTTTCAAGACGTCATATACCAGGTGCGATACTTGCACTGCTCATTTAAATTTTAAGTGTTTATGATAAGGCTTAGAACTTTTTTTAATAACTCTACAGGTATATGTTCGGTTAAGGCCCTTTTTCCGTGAGTTTCTTGAACGCATGTCTCAGCTGTACGAGGTGAGATGAGTTTTCCTAGTAACATTTGATATACCAAGAGTAAATATCCCGATCACAGTTTTGTCTGTTTAAATTCCTAGATAATTCTCTTTACTGCTTCAAAGAAAGTGTATGCAGACAAGTTACTAAACATCCTGGATCCAAAAAAACAGCTGGTGAGGTGAGTGCCAACATTTTATCTTGAACATTGCAGACATTAAGAAATTTAGACATGTTTTATTTAACGCTATTCCTTTAACTTGTATAAGGAAGTTTTTGTGCAAACTTTAAGGCTTGCTTTTCATTCATCAGACACAGACTATTTCGAGAACATTGTGTGTGTGTCCAAGGAAACTACATCAAAGACCTCAACATCCTTGGACGGGATCTGTCCAAGACTGTAATCATTGACAACTCACCCCAAGCCTTTGCCTACCAGGTAAGACTCTGATATATGAGTAATAATATTAGTGTTATAAGTGTCTGCTTATAACTCTGTGCTTTACTGCATTTTAGCTTTCCAATGGGATTCCTATTGAGAGCTGGTTTGTTGATAGAAATGATAATGAACTTTTGAAGTTAATCCCTTTTCTTGAGAAACTTGTGGAACTGGTAAGTACATTTTTGAGTAATTTAAAATACAATTATTGAAATATAAATATTTAGCTGTAAATTAAGTCTCTTTCTGATGCAGAATGAAGACGTCAGACCGCAAATCCGGGAGCGGTATCGTTTGCATGACCTGCTTCCCCCAGACTGAGGTCCTTAACTTTTTCTGTGCATTTTAAACTGTTGAGAAAATTAACTGAAAATTCAACAAAATTAACAATGACTTGATTATGTTTTTTATTTTAAAGATCATGCAAAAGAACTGAAAGTTATGTTTTAAGTCAAAAGCTGTGGATGTTTTTATACAAATCAGAACAAGCAGATGTACTTTCTCTTTGCTCGTAACTTTATGTGCGACCTTGAAGTCGAAGAATGACAAAACTGAATGTCAAGTGTTGGGTTTTATGGACCTTGTAGGCTTCAGCCTGACATTGAGCGGCCAGTCAAACCTGTAAAATATTCACTATTTACTTGTAAATATGTGTAAATAATGTTTTCTTCAAGGTTTCTAAGTCTTTTTATTTTCAAAATTTTAGTAGCTGTTCTTTAACTTGCTTTTTTAAATGACAAATGTGTGCATTTTGTTGAAGTTGCTTGTTTTTGTTGTATGCCTGCGACGCGTTATTCCTGTGATGCTGTTCTCCATTACATGCAGTTGTCAGTGATCAGGTGCAGTTTAAAAAAAAAAAAAACAACAACAAATGTATATTTTAAAAGCTGTAATGTAACATAGATTAGGTCTCAACTGAATACCAAGCCATAATGGCCCAAAATTATTTTGTGGGGGATTTGTATGGACAAGTTTCTGAAGACCTTATGACCAGTTTGAAGGGTTTGGGACTGGGTGTGGGATTTGGGGGAAGGGGGGGGTCAGACATCTTGCACTTTGACATCCAGCCCTTTGTAAGTTAATGTAAAATCTTGTCATTTTATACACAGGTGTGCATCACCTCAACTTTGTTATGAGGTTTAAAAAAATAAATTGTAGCACCAGCAATTGCCAACAGCTTCTTGTTTTTCAAGGCGACTTGTTTGTGGGATCTTTACGATGTAGGACTTTTATTGACTATTGAATGAGTTCTCCAGTTGTATTCAGTGTTACTCAGTGGTTTCCTTGAAAATAAATAACATTTTATACAAGTCTCTCTCTTTTTTTTTTTTTTTTGTGGAATGACGGCACTATCTGAACCACAATATGCAATTCTGCTTTTTGTTTTGTGTTGCATTAAGACTTAATTGGAAAATGCCAAAAGCAGCCTCTATTGATACAATTATTAAGTTATTGTATTTGTCCAACTTTTCTGTGACCATCAAATAAGATCATTTCAAATGAAATGGCCAAAATTTGTGATGTCTTCAGTGTTTGTTGCACATAATATTAATACTATTTCCAAACATACTATTGCAACTTTTTCAGAATAGAAACAAGAATTCAGCATTGACAACACAAAAAGCCATTCTTTTGATCCAGATGCTCTGCCACCCTAGTTAGTCTACAAGATTATGAGATATCCATCCCACTGATACAGTGCTGCCTCAAACCTTTTGTTGTTGTAGAAATAGGTCATTACCTGATTGTTAAGTGTGCTCTGAATTGCCCCCTTTCTGGTCATGTGACTTCAAATACAAAGGGGACCTGTGTTTTTGCCATCACTAGACTTATCTAACAATGTGTCTTGGAGGGACAAATTTCAAAACAAAATCATGCCATTGATAGTGTAAAGATAAGAGATCCCGTCTGTGAAACCCCCATCTATTGGCTGTTGTGGGGGGTGGAGATGATGACCCATAAAGTCTACTTGTGGTGTGTATATAAATTACATTGTTACATTTGCGCTCATTCAAAAACATATAAAATGTGGATGTGTTTCTTGGGAACTTTGGTGTTGGGGGCACTGGGGACAGCAGGTGGGTAATAATTTATTTTGTTGTAATAACTTGAATGAAGTGTTGTTGAACTTGAGTAAGCTTAGATTTTTTCAACTCTATTCACATAATGTTATAAAATATTATAAATATGGTTCAAGGCCACAATATGGAAGGCTTTCAAATGTTTTGTGTGTGTGAGTGTGTGTCTCACCAAACAAACTGAACAAAAACATCTAGCTTTCAAGTTTGAAGTTAGGCCTGTATTTTATGCCAATAAAACTGAATAAATGCTGTTATAAATAATGTTTGGGTTATTAGTAGTCCATTAGTAATCCATTAATCAGCATTCAAAATCATTATATAAACAAAAAAATAAGTGCGGGTTTTCTCTATGTCTTGGGGCCTGATGTTATCATTCATCTTACTTCTATAATATAAACTGCAATATTTTGAAATTACTCAGGGGACTCTCCACCACAGGACGTCCGACATCAGCATCTTAAGGCCCTCCACTGCCCCCCCTGCGAGCGCATCCACTGCTCCCCCAGACAGGCGCTGAGGCTCAGGTGTAAAGGGGGGGTGACCACAGGTGTGTGCGGCTGCTGTCCCGTCTGTGCCAGAACGGACGGGGAGACCTGTGGGGGGGCCTGGGACTATCTGGGCAAATGTGATCAGGGGCTAGTGTGCGTCTATGGGGAGTTGGGACAGGACAAAACTGAGAGGACTGGAGTCTGTAAAGCAGGTAAGACTATAACTGTATGCAATTTTCAGTGCTTTTAAACTATTCTGCAAAGACCGCATTAAGATTGCAAGATCTAAAAAAAAAAAAAAAAAAAAAAAAAAAATGAAATGAGAGCAGGAAATGTAGATGATGCTTATTTTTTTATGTTAATAGTTTTTCATGTTTTGAAATGAAATAGTTTGTTTCCTGTTGTAGCCAACGTTATGCCTAAAAATTTAGTAATTAAACAAGCAACTTAACATTCAGATCATAAATATACAAATAAGATGGTGTCACACAGCATCGTCATATTTCTTAAAGTAATGTAATATTTTTAATTTCTTAAAATAAACAATTTTCATTCTATAGACTTTTCTTTTTATTGGGAATGGTGCCAAAGTAGTAAACGTTTTATGAGCTGCTCAGACTGATAGTGTGGTCAAGGCTTCCTTTGATTCAAAGCATTCGGCTTCACAGTTAGACACAATTATGACTGTTATCTGTGAGCAGTGAAAAGAGCTGTCACCCGGGCTCAAACTGCATCTGAAAGACATGATTGGACTACTCTTTGTTGTCCATTTAATGTCTCAAAAGCTTAAAATCAAAATCATCATTTCAATTTTCTGTTGTATTTATTTTATTGCTTTTTATTAATATTTATACGTTGGTTTTTTTACAGTTATGGAGCCGCTGGATTCAGAGAGCTGTCACCCCGAGTGCACAAAGGAATTTTGCAATGAAAACCCAACTAAAATCTGCTCTGCCAGGTATCGATCCATTTTTGTTATATGCTTGGTATTTATCACAATTTTCCTTTTTTCGCTATATAATATGGATTAGGAATGAGAAACATTATTTGCAAATTAAATAGCAAGAATATACACCAAGTGAGTTTTGATTTTCAAATTTTGCTCTGATTTAGCATCAACTCCTATCTAGTGTTATTCAATAATTTCCAAACTTTTCTGACTCATAATTTTGGGAAAAAAATTGAGTTTATAACTCAATATATGTTTAATATGGGAATCACATTTACCATTTTATTTGCTTTTATTTCTTTGTATGTTTTGATTAGACACTTGGTACCTATTTATTGTATTGTTTTGTTTTTTTCTTGTTAAGTACTTTGAGTTGCAAAAAAATATTTATCATTATTATTATTATTACTACATGTGTTATTATTAATAAAACCTCATATAATTTGTAACTGACCAAGAAGCATTAAAATAGGTCTTGATTAAACTTGGGCTAACTAATATTATTAGAGGAAATTACCAACTTTAAAAGTAAAAAAAAAAAAAAATCACATAAAACCGAGACCTAACTAGGACATAATTAAAAATTGCTCTAAACACACCAAATTTGTGGTGTTATGATGGCTCACTTCTTCACTGATTTCATTTAGGCTTGTGTCTCTGGAGAGGAGGCCTTGCCAGGGCTCTTGTCAGCACACCTCATGCTCTGCCTGTGTCCTACTCGTGCCCCCGTCCTGTCCACAGACCTGTCCCTCCTCAGATGCATCCTGTCTGCAACACTTCGGAAAATGTGTTCACAACCATCTGCTCACATCTCACAACCAGCCTGTGTGCCACCATAACATACAGGTAAAGACTGCTTATTTTCCTGTTTTTCAATAAAAGCCATAATACACTACTGCTTCTTCTTCACAGAGTAACAATGGAGGACGCCTGATGTGTTTGGTCCCAGACTGTCCAAATGCATCAAAGTGAATTCTTGTGAGACTAAATTGTGAAAAACAAATGTATGTAGCACGAGCACCAAGGCAGCTATTTGTACAGATATATACACTGTATTTGCATTGTAATTCAAATAAATAATCTTACTGAAGTATGGTGGTGAGCCGTGTGACCCCTTCCCCCCTCAGCAGGCGGCCCCCTGTGACGTGAAAGTTATTCAATAACAGTTTATGAGGCAGCCGATACAATGATCTGCTATGAACAGGGCCAACAATGGGCCTTCTGTGTGGTGTCCTTCAAATATAACATTTTCAAAATAAAACGCTTTATCCATTTCACAACAATCACTTAGACTTCTGTTGATTTATGTTAAGTATCTGATGTTTCATGATATTCAAATCCATATAAGCGTGTACACTTGTATTTAAACTTGTACTATGATTTTTTTCCTGTAATTCATTTCTGTAAACTAAAACACAGAGATTTATATCCTATTATTACAAACATAAATCAAATTAATATTTTGGGTAACACCTTATAATAACTACACCTTAATTTGACTTATAAAGCATAATCAAAGACTTAATTCAAAATAAACAAATTATTTGAAATTATTAAGGCTTAGCACTACTTTAATTAAGGGGCTATGGTTAGGGTTAGGGTATCAGGTAGTTACTAAGTCTGAATCATTCTTAATAAACTATTATGAATTAAGTCTCTCTTCGTACTTTATCCATGCAAAAAATGTTTAGCTATGGATAAACATCTCATTAAATGACATATCTCTATCTGGTATCTGTCTTCAAAACAGAACACACCGGTTATCAACACCTATAGAGCTCCTTCTCACTTCTACTGATAAACAAAGCGGTGTGTGCTTCCCAGCCGCAATAAATCTGCTTTTGACAGAGAACTGGTTGATGTTTTAATATGACCCAGACAAAGGGAAACAATAGAAAAGTTAAATAAGGAATATTTTTATAACAAAGGCATAGTCTGGGTAAATGTATAGACTAGACATAGACTATTTAAAGAGGCAACCTTTGAAGAATAAGTATAAGAAAGAATGTAAACAAGCATTTGTCAAAAAATAATTCTACCCAGTTAATGCATGGGAGGGTACAAATACACAGTATGAGAAAATATACATCGAGAGAACTTGAACCTAACACTTCAATGTGTCAGTAACCTTCCTTATTTTGGTTATTAAAAGAAAATTACACTTCTTGTACCAAAGTAAAAGTAATAATTTTCTTATGCATGATTTTAAATGAAACTATAACTAGCAGCCGTAGCTACTGTATAAAATATATTTACTTTCTAAACAATAGATTGGGTAATAGTTTAACTTTGTTTATGCATAAAAATAACACGCAACACGTTTCAGAGCTTCGGTCTGAGGAAGGCACTATACGGAACAAGTGTCATGAGGTCTCATCACCTGAAAAGTTTTTTCCAAAAAGAAACAAAGGAGCTGGAGTTGAAGGCACCAATCAAGAGCAGCAGCAGAAGATATAGAATCATCATGACGGCAAAGTGGTGTCTGAGCAGCCATGAGGAGCTCTGGGAGTTTCTACAAAAAAACAAAAGTTACATACTTTATTAACAACAGCAACACTTACGCTTATTACATTGCAGTTCAGTTGATAGGGAAATCATATGGTATAAATATATTGTTTAAAGACTAAAAACAAGAGTTACAAACTTTTGCTATGGATCAGACCTGGATGACTGAGGGTTTACACAGATAAGAGTTACAAGGGTTAATGATTAATTAATGTTTGGCTTTAAAGAGCGATATGAGAGTTTATCCTTCTACATTGGATTGTTTACAAGACTGATAATATTGCCACCCCAACCTTTTACTAACACTTACCTCGATAGATGCCTCTTCTGAGAGTAAACCAGTAGATACTTGATCCGTAAAAGCTGATTGTTGGTGACAACAAAGTATTTTTGGGGCACGTCTCCTCCTTCACTGTTCTTTGCTCTGGATCTCTGCCGGTCGATGATTTCTGAGTCTGAAAGGCGTTTTTTGTTTTAGTTTTAATATGTAAAATGTAACTCTAGAAGGTAGGTTCTAGGTCTTATTTATATATATTATTTATTTATGTACTAGTATATTATTTTTGGAGTGTAGCTTACATACAAAATCAGATGTGTTTGATTCTACAATTGTAACTTTGGAAATACCTCTAAAAACTTTAAATTACCCTTTTTCTTGGCTTGACACTTGACATCAGGGTGGTCGATGACCTCACACAACGCTACGCAGCTGAGCAGAGAACCCAAGAGACTCTCTCTCCACCCACTGCTGTGTGGACTGTACAGAACCGCCATGCTGAGGTCACTGGTCAGGTATGTGCCCTCTCCAAACACAGAGTTCTGTAAACAAAATTAAAAGGAATGGTATGCAGAATTTGTATTTCAAATTCTGATCTGAATCCTCCCTACCTAAACTTCAGCACCAGTATCCAATCATTAATCTGTGTTAGTGCAGCCTCTGCAGCTCAATGAGTGAATATGGAGGTTCTGAGCCTTCACATGAGGCATGACTATATACAGTGTGTCACAAAAACAAACCTTGTTGAGGTGACAGTGTAGCCCGTTGTGAATGATAGAATGAAAGTTTTCCAGACGGCTCCCGTGGAATGCATAGAAAGTGTCTCGTCCTGCCCTAGTCTTCTCGAATCGGGCATTTTGCTGGTCGTTGTATTCAATCTCAAACAGGAAGTCTGGAGCTGGTCCCAAAAATCCTTCATTTTTTGTCAGGTTGCACAGATGCGCATACTAAAGGAAATAGGTAAAGCTTTATTTTTTAATTTTGTAGTCTGCTATTAGGCATCGATTTCAAGAATTTGTTCTGTGTACCTTTTCTTTCTCCAGTGTTTTTATAGCAAAACTCTTTGAAGAGAGGATCCAGTGTGTAAGAGCTAAATGATGAGCTCCTTCTCCAGGTCGCAATCTCACCAGCTCCCTCACACCAGGCAGCGATTTCACATCAGCCAACTGCAAAAGATAAATCTAATAAATTAGAGCAAGATAACAGATAATGATACACTAATAATATGATACACATCATCAATATATAAACATGAAATACATACAATATACAGTTTAAAATCACATTATAACAAAAGGAGAATGTGTAGGGGTCTGACCAGTTCCTCAAAGTCCTTGTTGTCACCACTAATGTACCGAGGGGGAAAGGGTCTAAGCAGGGAGTCCCTCTTGTAGTTCTGAGCTGCTGCCACAAACAGGCTGCAGCGGAGGTCCGCGGCCACTGGGTCCCGGTGCAAACAGGAGCACACCAGCTCTCGAACCACATCGACTGGGACAGGCGGTTGCATCCCACCCTGCAGGGACAAGCAATAAACTTACTTAAGATATTTACAACCAATGAGTTATTGCAAAAACATAACATATTATTTAAACAATTGAATGTCTGGGGTTCTTTGAGGTTTTAGCAAAGAATGATGTGGGATATTTACCCCCACAAGAGTGGGAGCTTCCACTAACTGCCTGCCCCGCTCTAGCATGATATAGGGACACATATTCTGAAATATCTCTAGGTAAGCTGGTTAGGGACCCTCAATAAATTACTATTACTATGGCATTTGATTAAAAAAATGAATCCCTTGAAATGATCATACACAATTATGAAAAACACTTCAAAATAATGAAAAAATATTGCATGTATTGTGCACATGTATTTCATAAAACATTTTATATTTTACTGTATTAGAATGTATATTTTATGGTTAATTAATGTATTTTTTCAATAGCTTCCAGGTCAAGTGACCTAAAAAAAAAAATAAGTTATTATAGTAGTCCTAGTTCTTAGGTATCATACACACCTTTTGATTTCCAGAATTAACCCGTTGTGGGCTTTTCAGAATTTTTTCCCCTTAAAAATCTGATTTATTTATTTTTTTAAATCCCACAAAGGGTTAATTCTGGAAATTATTTGGTATGAGTGATACCCGAGATTTAGAGAAATAACAACTTGGTATGGAGTTTTGAAAAATACACTAATTAGTAACTTTAAAAAATACATTACAATACAATAAAATATGTCAAAATTTAAAAAGTAAACTTTACAGCGGTATGATTGCATTAATGGACACATTTCTTCAAATTTCTTGGTTCATCATATAGACATAGATAGAACCTCCTCAAGTTTCAAAAATTAATCTCACTTATCACATTTTAGTAAAAAGGAAGCAAAGGAGGCATAAAAATAGAAACGTATCAAACGACATTTTAAATGTATTCAGATATGGAAACGACACGGTGCGATGCACCATATTTTTAAAACTGCAGTCCAACTAATTTGTGTGTCTGTATTTGTCTTCAAAACTTTAAGGGGAGGTCTAACTGTGCCAAGACCCATATGCTATCATGCTAACGACAGACTGTCTATAATGCTAACACGAAACAAAAAAATCGTGTCCACATTTATGAACAAGATCAAATAAACATGTATGCAAGCACCTTATGTACAACAGTTGTACTCGTGAATATACTTTGCATGTTCAACAAATAAAAAATAAAATGAATAAGTTGTATTATATCATACCTTCTGTTGTCAACTCATAGCACTCGGTAAACAGGAAGAGCTAGCGCTAGCATTTAATACCGGGGCATTCATGGGATCTCGGAGAAACAAATTTTAAGAAAAATATAAGGAATGTTAAACGGGGAAAAATATAAATCGAACGTGTATATTTTTATGGAATAATGCTATGTATTTTATTTAAAAGGTCTGTATACATTGTGCAACAATTAAGAACGTGCGAGAGATGTTTAAGTGTAACTTTTATTGACAGTTATAAGTCATCGGCTGACCTTTGAACGCACCGTGTGGAACATAGAGCACGGACTGACGGAATGTGTTACCCACACATATAACAAATACACGAAATCGCGAGAAACTATTGACAAAACATGTCGTACATATTTTCCGTATCTCGCTACCAGTCACACTCAACTCATCATGCCTCCTCGTGCTGTGATTTTTTGTTTTGCTTATTAATTGATATGATATCATAGTACTACTGAGAATATTTAACATAGTTGTAACATCATTAACACTGAACCACAAACAAGATAAATAAAATAAATATATACAACGAATTTAGATAAGATATATAATAATATAATAATATCTTATTTCTACTTACTGTCAAAATTGTAATTTTGTAATTATTACTTACAATAACTTATTATAATTTATTTACTGTTTAGCTGTGTTTTCAGTACTCTGGACAGCGTCGGGCAGCGGCGGAAATGAAGCAACATCGTCTCTCTGTGATTGGTCTGTTTAAGGCCAGCAACAAATCCCGTCTCTCTCCATCTAGGCCGTGTGTGCTCTCGGGCTGGAGGTAGGCAGGGTAATATCGGTAGTGGAGGGTTTTGTGTGTAAAATAAAGACCAAACATCACATCGATTTATGCACACCTCTATAATTTGAGGAGAGATATTTCAGCCACACCAGATTTACCCTATGTGCTTTTATCGCTGTTTCTTCAATGCAGACGAGTCCATAGGATGCTAAAACAGGGAGGCTTTTAGCTACGCTGTGAACGAAAGGTAAGATTTCTTCTCCAGATATCTTTTTTCAGTTTATTGCATTGAATGTGCATTGAATTAACACGATGGACACAGTATGTAGGTTCGTGGTTGCGTTTGGATGTGCAGTTTGATTCGTGAGGTTTGACCTGCTCGATGTCCGGATGGAGGAGCAGTGGAGCTGAAGGACGCTCTCTGCACGATGCCCACTTGCACCGTGTCCTACTGTTAGCATCTCCGCCCTAAAATCCTAGTAGAAAGCCGTTATACCCCTCAAATTGTCTACAATGTGAATAAATAACTATTTATGGATGGATTATAGATCCTTGTATAAGAATAGACAATTTTCTTCTCTTCAACATCTTAAGCCAAATGCCCTCCTTGCCTATGGGTTGCAGCATCTTCATGCTATATCTCTACAATCAAGATCAGACACTGAATAATGAAATGTATATATGCACTATTTATTTATTTATTTATTTATTTGGCTTTTTACCCTAAAGAATCCCATAGACAAGTGTAGCATGTGTACAGAAATCCTACATTTGAATGTATTTTGTTGCTTGTTGCATGTTGCAACTTTTTTTTTTTTTTTTTTTTTTAACAAACTCTGATTTGTTATTACCGAAACTCCACTCAGAAGCTGTGTGTGACAGATTAATGCTCATTTCTGCTCTCCTCTCTTTGCAGAGGTGTGTTTAGGAAGCAAAGTCAAATTTGTGTGCAAGTTCCCCAAAAAACCCTGAAGCATCATCATGGCTGGTAAACTTTTACAGTAACAATTCATTCAAGCTGCATATACTGCTTCATAACATTGGTGTAACAACAATAATCAATACTACAATGTTATTACTACAGTCTTTTGTTTCTCTGATACACTGCTATAAAATCTATTGTCTGATTTAGAAAACAACTTCCCCCCACTGCCACGATTCATCCCACTCAAGCCCTGCTTTTACCAAGACTTCAATGAGATCCCAGACCAGTGCCGGACTATGTGCAAACGCCTCTACTACCTATGGATTTGTGAGTTACATAACTAATTAACCTAGTTACCTATTTTCCTCCTCCATATTATGTTGGTTATTATGTTATCTCATTCACATTTTAAGTGATCTGTTAGTAGGGGATTATTTGTAGTCATTGTCTGCAGCCTCTTTGAGCAACAATGTTGACACAGAGACAATAGGAGCTATTTTACAGGCTCCATTTGACCTACAAATCTAAATTTGAACTATTTATGTTGTAACTTTTTGATGTATACTGATAGTCACGAGTCTGCCGTTTGTCATTTCTGTATAGGTTCTTCCACATGAATCTGTAAGGTTTGTCCAAACGTAAACGTGTGTTTTTCCCAGTAGTCTGTAGATGCCTATTTGCAGAGGTGGAAAAATTGCAGCCAATTTGGTTGCATTGACATAAAAGCTCAGGACAATAAAAGAGTTTTATATATATATATATATATATATATATATATATATATATATATATATATATATATATATATATATATATATATATATATATATATATATATATATATATATATATATATATATATATATTTTACCGGACTACTAATTGTACTTGTTATTGCTACTCCTCATTTTTAGCAATTGTAACAGTAGTTAGTAGATATTTTTTAAGCTTTCACCTTATGACCAAGTAGCAAGTTCAAATCTCGCCTGAGGCCCATATTGTTGTTGTCTCTGGAAAGCATTACCAACATTGCTCAACGTAGGTACAGTAGTCTGACTAGTTGAAGCAGGATTGGCATGTGCTATGAAAATGTATTAAAAAGGTAACCACTGAAAAAACAAGGAGCAGCTTTTTGAAAAGTATAGAGATCTACTTAATTTGAGTATATGACTTCCACCTCTGTGTATTATTGTGTGGTCTACAATGCAATAGTAAAATCATAAATGAGATTGTTAATTTAGATGTTAGCTGGTGTAGTAGATTGTTTTTAATGCCTTTGAGGTACTTATACATTCTATGCAATCGACAGTGAATAGTGCCACTCTGGCAGTGAATCTGATTGGTTGTCTGGCGTGGATGTGCGGTGGAGGTGGAGCGACTAACTTTGGCATGGCTATCCTCTGGCTCATCCTCTTCACGCCTTGTTCCTACGTTTGCTGGTTTAGGCCCATATACAAGGCATTCAAGTAAGTTGTTTTTCTACATGTCCTGAAGTGCTGTATCTGCCGTTTTGTTGAAGTTTTTTTGAATGCATATGTTTTCTTGCAGGACTGACAGCTCCTTCAACTTCATGGCTTTCTTCTTTGTTTTTATGGCTCAAGTTGTGATTACTATCATTCAGACAGTTGGGATCCCAGGCTGGGGAGTGTGGTAAGTGCACAAACAAAATCAATGCAAGTTATGAAAAGCTGAACGTTTATTATTATTGTTTGTTTTGGGGATCTTTTAAATTCTAGCATCTTCTTCTGTTATCCATTTATGGATAATAAAGGTTTTATATTTGTATTCATATTCATAATTACTTGTTACATGTTTTGTTATGATTATTATCTATGAGGTCCACTCTATGGTTCTCTTCATTTGTTGTCTTAACCTTCAGGGTGTTGTATATTCTAAATTTGGAGTGCTTTAGTCCTGCTTTAGTGCTGCTTTAGTTCTTATTTTTTCTTGTTTAGGACATGCATAAACTAAATTTAGATACAAATTATTAAAGGATAAACAATATGATGTATGTTGATTGTGTGTGGTGGTACATGGTGTGAAAGAAGAATTTACTTATATACTCATACTGCTACACTATACTCATTGTATCATAAACACTTTTTCCCCCTTAGTGGCTGGCTGGCAACCATTACCTTCTTTAGCACCAACATCGGCTCAGCTATTGTGATGCTAATTCCCACCATCATGTTCACTGCAGTGGCTGTGCTCTCTTGCATTGCCCTCACAAAGGTGAGACATTTTTAGTATAAAAAAAATAAATTTAATTTATCTAGTGGTCGCAACAACCTGAAGGTAAATGGTTCAAACCCAGCTATGTTGTGCATGTGATGGATTTTGAGACAGTTAAACTTCATATATGAAATACCAAACTTTCTAACTATCTAAACAACATTTAACCAGGAACATCTCAATGAGATTCACAGAGTTCCGCTTCAATAAAGCATCAGCAAGACAAGTAGACATACAAAACAAACAGTTGTATAGTAAAACAGACAATAAAAAAATAGAAATTGCTTTTATATATGCGTTACAATTGGTAATATATATTATACTTATGTGTGACACAGGTTCATAACTTCTACCGTGGCAGTGGAGGGAGTCTGGGTAAGGCCCAGGAGGAGTGGACCACTGGGGCCTGGAAGAACCCTCACGTCCAAGTTGCAGCTCAACAGGCTGCAATGGGGGCTGCTCAGGGTGCCATGCAACAAAACCAATACTCTGCAGCACCCACCTACAACTACGACGAGCCAATGTAGGACAGAGGAGCAGAGAGGGAGAGATAAAAAGGGATCAATTAAGAATTCATAATTAGGTGCCCTTCATTTCAACAAGATTCTGAGAGAACAATGGGTTGCATTCATGTGATGTCATTCTACACATATACATACATACTTTTATTATTGAAGATTAATTGACTTGATCATTATATTTCACTATAATATCTAAACTGGCCACAACTAATCAAAACAAAATTAATACTCTGAACACATGTCATTTAAACCTATATAGATTTCCATTTTGTCTATGCAGTGTAGAGTGGTAGTAGTGCTAAATTTAGATAGGGCAGGCATCTGTTGTCTCCATCTGATTGGATCACAACCTTTTTGGATTCTTCATCGTGATAATGTCTTATTATTTAGACGGTGTTGCCATCATGTCAAAGTCAATAAAAAAATTGCCAAATTTATGTATGTATATTAAACATTTCAAGTAAGGACACTTGTAATAAACATATTATCTATAACATTTTGCTTGCCCATAGATGTCTTAAACACAGACATGTGATGAAAACAACCATTTCATATTGTTCTCTTACAGAATCAGGTAATCTGTAAAATGTTAAATGTATTTCGACACATGTAGTTGTCCATTAGTCCAATATCACGCAGAAGAACAATCTTTTTACTTTGCTCATTATAATGTGTTTTACTCTAACTACAGACATAGGAAGTTCCCTAAAACTTTATTGAAGTATTCTAAGGTGGTCCACAGCAAATCACAGTCTGAACTATAATGCATTTGAAGGATTAGTAATAGCCATATTCTATTATATTATGAGCTTCCATTTCAAAATTAAAATGAATATATTATGACCAAATAGTGGGCAACATATTATAATTATCCAAAGAAGATTGATTGATTAACAGATCTGTCTATAATATAATTGTGTGTTAAACAGTATTTTACATCTCAGGTAAGAGAATTTTAATGCCCCTCTGGTCTCCTTATGTTTTATGTCACTTTGTCCCTGCTTTTTGACGGCAAGGCATACCAGGTTCGGCCATTCTACACACAGGGTGGTAGCACTTCATTGATGGAAATTCTTGACCAACTCAAGGAGCACATGCAAAATTAGGATTTTCTAGATAAACATTCCAATTTGTACAGGTCATAAAATGGAAGAACCAAAACATGTGAACATACAGTAAATATATCATTGTTGTTGATGGTGGCAGTGTTGTATGATGGATGTTTTCCCCCTTTGGAAACTCTCCCACTAAATGTAACTATTTAAAAGACTGAATTTCAGGCCTTAGCTTGTCATTTTGTGGCTGTTGGTGTTACTCTGTTATAATTAGGTATACATGATAAAGATATCTATAAAGAAAAATACATTAAACTTCACTTCTTATGAACAGAAGGTAAACAAGAGACATTTGTGTGTTGTAGCCCTTGTGTGGCTTGATGTGTCCATATTTTTTTTTCAAATCCTCAGAATTCACTAGATGGTTATAACAATAATTCTGTATTAGACTTGAAAATGAAGTGAATTGTATCTGAATGCTGCTTATTTGAAAACAGTAAGTTGTCTTGTCCGGTTGTGATCGTGTGGTATCATTAGACAGTTTGTCGGGTTCCATTATTTGTATCTTTTGTTTTTTTAACCTATTTATATATATTTTATGGATGATGTGTGTATGAATTTGAAGAAGTTCTGTGTCTCTCCACAGCTGAGTTAGTTTGCTGTTTTATTTGTGTTTTTTTGTTTGTTTGTTTTTTTAACAGTAGTCCAGTATTTTGTAAATTTGGTAAACATTTGGATAGATCATTCCAAAATTATTCCAAGACAACTGGTCTGGAGAAGTAGACAGAAGCAATGACACTAGTTCAGTTGGGTTATGAAATTACATTTTTAATGTGTTTATAGCATAATAAATACATACCAGATTTCATACAGTACACTGGGTATAGGATAGGAAGTCTGCACCTGTTTCTCTGATCCTCTAGTTGGTTGGTGAAAGCCCAGCCCAGCCCAGCCATATTTTGGACATGGATGTATTCAACTGTGGAACTTAAAGTTAAGACCTGTGTTTGAAATCAAGTTGTTGTAGTGTTTTGTACATCACTCCTGTCGGCTTCCCCAATTCAAGTAAAGAATAAATCAACTGTCCAAAAGTTGAACTACTATTACACAATTCTGAACTATTTTGAAATCTCACTTTCATTTCTTATGCCATATTTGCCAATATTATGATGAATCCTAGAGGAGCAATACTAACAAATGTAAGACATTAAAACAACCATGTTATAATTGTTATGTAAAAACTTTTCACAATTTGTCACTTCACCAGCACACAGTATTTATGATATATAGCCATATCATTTTGTGCATTGTAATTATTAAATGCACAGGGTTTTTGGTTCCATAATCAATATGCACAAATTCATTCATTCATTCATTTATAGTGGTGGTCTATGGTGAATTTGGGACCATATTTTGTACATACAGCACAGTTATAAAATGGTCATTGATGCTGGTGTAGTTGTTGTGTAGCAATTCATTGTACTAAAATTAGGCATCACACTATGACCACTGATAGAGATAAGATTAAAATTTCAACTATATATAAGTATCCTTAGCACCAGATAGTAGTTGGATATATAATAGGCATTTAGTTTTATTTAACTTTACCATCTGTAAAAATAAGATCAAAAAGCAATTGGGTTAGATCTCTAAAACAGCAGCTTTTGAGACTTGTTTTTAATCTGCAGTGTACAGCAAGTTACTCAAGGAAACTGACGAAAAGGAAAATCACGACCAATTTTTTGGTGATCACAATGTGTTGCCTCATGTTATTATTCCTGTAATTTGTGTTCCATGCTGTATCAATGCTTTGTATGACATCCCTCATCAAGGCCCCCAACTGAATGTTTGATATGTATTATATTATGAGTAGTAAAAATGTATGACATGAACTGACGTCAATATATGCTGATAAACATGCTTAAAATTAATGGGTTTGTTGTTTGAGGAGGCTGTGTTCATGAGTGAAGTAAATGAGAATACCTTTTTGTGTATTACTTTTGTATTATTTGATCTTATCCTAATAGATATTAAATTGTTCTTGTTGCAGTCTTGTGGTTTACTCAGATTATGTTGGCTTGAAACTAAACATGTAGGTCTACAGAGATTTCAACTGGGTATTTGTACTCATGACCGCTATGAGGAAAATAAAGTTTTATTTTAACAACTCAAATTTTATGGCAAAAATGTCACTTGTGGCTTTTGACACATTTGGGGTTAAGACACAACAGCTTCAACTGCTGACGTATGATGCTGCATCTTTGCAGAGAGAAGAACAGGAAATGGCCTATTTTTCAAGAACAGAAGGAATGCATCCTCTAAATTTAAAGCATGGGTCTTCATGCATGTCAACGCAAATATAAAACCTCAAACATAGCTTGGACCCTATTTAAACAATTTTGAATTCTTTGTGTATATCTCAGCGAATAACATAGCAGGTGGCATTGACTCCAGAACTCCAACTCAGAATAATCCTGGATTTGCCTTTATCTGAGATGTGAGCTAAAAAGGATTTTAACTTTTACCTCAAAATCCAGTATATTATGTCAACAACCATTTGTGGCTTTTGAACATAAAAAATAAAAATAAATTACCACTCCCAGCAGCCGGACCACTTCTTCTCATTATGCTACAGCATGTCTCTCAATAAAAAAAACCCAAAAAAACTCTCAGTGTGCTTTATAAGTGAATGCATTATCACTACTCAGTCAAACTGTAAACTACTTTGTTTGATAGCCAACTTGTCACTGAGGCAGAATGATGCAGAGGAGACATGGCTGTCATACGCATATAACCTTTCAATCATCATTCACACATAGCGCGCATGCAGTAATCTTAAAATTCTTTATTCATAAACTTGATGCAAGTTTACAAATTACTGTACACATGGTCAAAATGTTTTCAAATGAAAAAAAAAATAATAAAAAGAAAAAACAAAGCCAAACCAACAACAGTGCTAGATTTTGCCATCTGTCACACTTTTGTTGGCATGAGAAAATGAACGTATTAACAACATAGAACGCCCAGTCCAGTTTGACAATTCACCCCAGAATGTCCAATAGCCCAGTCTAGAATGCCTCTGACTTTTGGCACTGAAGGAGAGGACACAATTCAAGATCTACCTTTTTAGCTTTCAATACCTTTAGCGTTCCCCCTCAGCTTCTTATGCGTGTCACGACATTAACATTGAGCAGTGGACATTGGAATATATTAGTTGTTAGGATGATGACAACCTCTGTTATTGACCTTTGCAGGCACACTTGTAGCCAGCTGTGCAAATTCTTATATAGTTCAGATCACACATTGTTATGAATCTCCCATGAAAAAGGCAAAATTATAATGCAGGTACAGTTTTTGAGAGCCCCATCAAGCAATAGCCATCTGGTATCCTGTTTTATTATGCCAATCATACAGACAATTTATCTGTAATTTATTTACCTTTGCACATTTCCATAAAGCCTCAATTTATTTTACCTGAGTTGCCATTCAAACATACTTGTGCAGTTGCATTTTAAACTGCAAAGAACACCAATGCAGTGAGTGTCCCTAGTATGCCAAACAGTGCATTGATTGATAATATATTGCATGATCAGTGTAGTTTATATTGGCAAAGGAATTCATGCTGTACAGCCATGTGCCTCTAACCCTACTGAATGACGATACAAACATCTTTATGTAGTTGGGTCCATAAATATTTAGACAGTGAACGAATGCAACTTAAACTTAATATGATTCCCCTACAAATTTTCTAAGGAACCTCAAATAGCGGAAGATAAATTAGTATATTAGTTTGTCCTGTAAAATATAAACTGTGCATAACCATTTTGATCCATTGTTTCCACATCTGTAAACAACTAGACTTGAAACAAAATCATCTTAGATGTGTACTTTACCTAATAATTAATTTCATGATGTTCTTTGTACCAGACAGTGACTATTTGGTCACTGTCCAAATATATCAGGACTTCAACTGTGTACAGAAATTATCAAAGATTAGATTCATCAATGATTGAGACAAACTATATGCACGCCTACATATGTACCTAAAACTCAATTATCTATGTTTGCCTCAGGTTACCATCACACATGACGGCTTCACAGACAAAAATGAGAATCTGAATAAAACAAGTTTAAAGATGATAAGGTAAAGATCTTCAGATGGAGAGATTCCACAAGCCTTGTTTTTGAAATCTGAATTCTTCCACTATATGACATGTGGGCTAGCTCCTGTGAACAGTTTGATTCTGTGTGGCCCATTAGCTTGTTAAAAACATACTGAGTGGCATGTCATCTCAATTTAAAATATATAAGCCTTCAAAAATATAAAACTGGCTTGTGTAGTTTGTCTAGGCTTCTCAAAGAATAAAAAATAAAACAATATTTCTAAAACAATATTTGTGTACCTGTTAATTTCCCGGCAAAAAACAGAAAAGAGTTAATAGAAATAAACACAGGTTTGTGAGGTGTCACTTAAGAGCTTCAGTATCACTGTCCATTTAAATTCCTGTTTCACATTGGGATAACTGGCTCTTTATGGAACCCAGTTTGTCAAGCAGCAACAGAAAAAAGCATTTCCCCTTGAAGAGAAGTGTTTTTAAAAGACAAATGAGCATTTGTATAAAACAGGACTAGTGATCGCCTCACGTCACCCACCTCTTTCAGACCATGAGGCCAAGCAATGCGTTTTTCAGATCATAGTCCTTCCCCAAGCAAACAAAAAATACTTGAGCCAACAAGATGTTTCCATGAGAAAAGATGATATAGTCCCAGTGAGTCGAAGGGGAAATCATGGTAAAAAAAAAAAAACAAAACTAAAAAAACTTTGACCCAAATGCATTTCCCAGTGCATAGCGGTAGGAACTTCCTATCCATCCTCTTTGGGTGGTGTGTACCAGCCTGGCAAAAAACAAAACATCTTTAGTTTTTTACAATAGAAAGATAAAGAAAAACGCTGCTTCTAAAGGCATAACATTACAACCACCTATGTCACCATTTGTACCCTATACCCAACAAACTCTGTCGCAAGGTAGGAGGTCACTTTTTAGACTTCTTAGCCTCATCTTCTTAATGTGTTTTTTAAATCTTTTCTACTCCCTGCTTCAAACTTTACTGAACTTCACATTTAGGAGTCATATTTTTAAACCCTTTTAGTCAGTGGCCAGCTTATCTGAACATATTATATATAATTTATAAAGTCACTCACCATTCTTTTCATGAATCTGCACAAGGGATTTGTATGACTGTTGTGCTCTGGCAAGATTGTACTGGTTCTATAAGACAATAGGTAACAATAGGTATATTTTAGAAAACCTTGAAACACTGTAAGACATATGTTGCACTTGTAATAATAAACTGACTCACCCTATTGGCTCCAAACTGCACCCTGGCTTTACCTTTGACCAGGGTTGCATTTATTTGCATGATGACAGATTCTATGGAATAGGCACTGCTCCAGCCCTGAAAGATTGTACAGGCTCATTCCTTCTGTAAAATAATTACAGTGAAGAAGATGCAGGATAGTTTTCTTACCTGTTTAGTGAGAAGTTCCATACAAAGGGCCCCTCCCCCTAGGACATAACTAAAGGAAAATACATTTACATTATTGAAGAGCCACAGTGGCAAATATATGCAAACAGCATTGTATTTAATCACTGCTGAAATATTTTCCATACATTTACAAGTAGCCACAGCTCCCTTACAGATTCTCATACGGCCAGACACACTTTTATAGAAATCAAGGGCACTATCAAACTTCCAGTTATATCCCAATGCTTTTTAGGCCGATCGTGGGTTAGCAAGTTCCTTTACTAAGATTTATTTTGGTCTGACCAGGACTACACCAAAACTAGATCTGTTATATATCAGTGGTAACCTGCCCACCTTTTAAGAACTCCATCTGGACAAATTCATGTTCTGTGTGTAACTGATACAAAAACTCACCCTCCAGAAAGCACAGGAGACACTACCCGTACAAAAGGTGGGTCAAAGGGAAAATTATCCTGAAATGGTAAAACACATGTTAGAAACTCTAGAGGTACTGTTTAATGAAGAAAACTCTGTCACATTACTCACTTTATAAGAGAAATTTAGCAGAATGTAGTCAACTCCCTCCTTTTCTTTTAAGACCTGCAAGTCACTATGTAAAGGACTATCTGGATCTACCCTGTAAATGAGGAGAATGGGTCAAAACACATACACATAAACTATGATGATAACGATTAAGCATCTGAATTGGATTCCTTACGTTCTTAATTTTACGTGCCATTCATATAAGCTGTCATTAACTAGTTCAACTGAATAAATACCTGTGAAAATGAATAGAGATGAGAAGAGATGAGATTACTGCTTTGGCGGTAATTAAAAAAACAGTCGAGTCAGATATGCGTGTACCTGTCTTATAACTCTGTGATCTGTAAATCTCCCTGAGCTCCTTCATCAGACGGTCGGAGGCCTGCACTGATCCAGACACAGCCCCCTGAAACAAAAATGGACAAAGTAGGGTTAGTAGTTACTATAGGTATATTCGCATCCAGCTGGAGCAGTGCAATTAATTGAATTTTTAATCAAGATTGAGGTTAAAGTTGTATGTTTGCTTTGATTAAAGCCAGAGCTAGTGTCTTAACCGTATTAATAACTGCATAAGGATCATACATACATTTAAGTGATCTTGTCTCTGGTTCTTGCGGATCTTTTCCAAAATGGCAAGATTTTCTTTTTCAATGCCGTCGTCTTCAGACTTTTTTCCATCCACAGGCTCCTCCTCTTTCATATCGTAATGGTCCAGATCTTGGTCCAGGTCAATGTCCTGCTGCCACACATCATACATAAAGACTTCTGTACAAACCTATTAGCACCTTTTTGAAAACCAGGAAAGCATCACCAGAGTTGCATTATGGAAATACTCTGATCCAGTTCACCCACCAGCTATCGCAATGAAATTATCACAGTAAAACTCTATCTTTATATGTTCATTTGATACTTGAAATACTGTAAATTCATTCCAATCCACTAACAAGTGTAATGATGACGAAAGATATAACATTATATGCACCTGTTTGAATTACATCTATCAGTCATGACACTATTGCCACAAACTGTCAAAAACTTCAAACCTCTCCCATTTCTTCCTCCTCCTCTTCCTCAGATGTCACTTCATCAGATGGGCCATGCTGCAAAATTAAACAATGTCAGGTCACATGAATTTTAAATTCATGACTAAAAGAGTGACTGAAGCTTACTTTTCGCTCTTGTGTAATTGGACCAGCTGGTAAAGGCTGATCCAGCATTTCCACATCTGGATGTTGTGGCAAGTTGTACAGTCGACACAAATCACATATTAGCCTCTTTAACTGCTGAAGAAGCTGCAACAGAATAAAAAACACTGTTACTATGTATAAAGTAAAGATAAAAATGTCCCATTTACTCCAGAAATAGTTCTAGTAATAGATTTAGTTAATTAACAACTTAATCCTGGTGTAGTTATGGTTCTAAACTTTCTGTTGTTCAGAACTGGTTCTCCTTGCATCATCCTTTTTGAAGTAATTCAACAAACCAATGACCATTTCCCTCTGGACCATATTTTTAATAGTATTTTTGTCCCAGGTTTGGCCTGTAACTATACATTCAGTCAGATTTGTTTTAATCTTGATTGAAACTGGTTACAATATGACCAAAATACTTAAGTGCATAATGTTTTTTTGTTTTTTTTTTGTTTTTTGTTTTTTTCAATTGGGAATGTAAAAAAAATGTATTGAAGAAAAGGGGGGGCAATGCATGTTAATGTAAATATGACAGATTATAGCCTTGTGCTAATTTCCATCTGGCACGTTGGGTTACAAAAAACAAAACATAAATGCACACAGACTATGTACAGACAGGACAGGTGAGCAAAGACAAGAACAGTAATTACAGTTTCATGTTAGTCCAGACATTTAGCAGCCACATGTTAAATAAGCCAGAGAGATATAACATATGACAATTATATGCACATTTAGATTTAGAAGAATACTCCATTGTATTGCATGTACCCCTATAATGCACAAATTCATTTCTGTGTGAACTTACCAGTGTGCTTCCTTTTCTAACATCTTCTAGTCGCTCCAAAACTTCAGCCAGGCTCGGGTCATCCGAGTCAACAAACCATATTGGTGGTGTAGATGGGTAGGATTCCTGGTAAACAATAATACATTGAAAGTCATTCTGTCAAGCATCTCATACTACAGTCTCTTGCCTTCATTACAAAGAAATATTTTACATAACAGAAATATATGCGAGTTAATGTAATAAAGTTTGAAAGGCAAAAGCAATGTTGAAATGCCATAGCCCACACAGACACCCACTGCAGACAGGCACATGAACACAGAGATAGGCCCTCAGTGAGAAGCATTTGATTTATAAAGTGTTGTTTAACAGTCAAAGATGCTAAACATTGCATTATTATTACACACCTGTTAGTGATAAGCTACTTCAACAGCTACAGTTACCCTCAGGTAAACTGAAGCAAGACTGCCAATGTGGACCATTGGACCCCCAGACCAGCACCAATTACTCGCATATCACATTTATACAGTGAGGCAGTGTCTTATTCACCCATGAATGTATGCGCTGGTCAGAGCAGGAATTGATCTGAAGACCATCACATTGGTCAGCCTCTACCTCCTAATCGTATTAATAACACTTTCCTGAGTTCAAGAGTCATCTATATACTTTATATCTGCAATTACAGGCTTTAATCTCTGTCTTTAACTATGAGCAATTTACAATTACTGATAATCATATAAATGTACTGCATAGAGCTACTGAATGTAGTTTGTACATGAAGGAAAAACTCAATAGACATTATAGAGGGGTCTGAATTTAAATAAAGAAGCACTGTTGAATGTACATAACTATGGGGATGTGGGCATTTAGTTCTGGTGAAAAGGGCAGTGTAAATGTAAATTAATGGGCTGTCATCATATGCATCAAACGTCAGGTCTGATCCCTGCAGCAGTCACTAGACACCTCACATAATAACACAAAAAATACAGGCTGCCTTAACATGTGGGGATTTAAAAGGCCTTTGACAGAATAAAGATGATCTTGTATTGCGAAATAATGAACAATCTAAAATACAAAAAGAGATGTGTTACATTTATCCAGATATTAGATTTCTATAGTGATTACATCAGTCAGACTACGGTTAATAAAAACAAAACGACAGCAGCGCCACAGGAGAACATAACTGATCAGGGACAAACTTTGACAAAACATTGTTGATACCAAGTTCTCATGTCTTACTGTCACATCACTAGACATTATGACAAAAATGTGATGTCGCTGATAGAAGTTTGTTGCTGTCATATACATATAATCAATTATAACGCAGTTATTTAGCTAACAATCTGAGCTAGCCGCATCTTCACTTTAGATGAGGCTAACAGCACAAGCTGCTGCGACGCTGCTCAGAGTCGACGCTTTATTGTGCACTTTTGGGTCAGTTTATAACCCGAAGCCTCATCAGTGTGTTAAACCTACGATCGTCCTGAAATCCAGTCGGTGCTTGAATTAAAGAGGAAAGGGACGGTTTAATCGCAGCTGATGGTAAACACGGAACCGTCCGTGTACAGTTGTGTTAGCAGTGCGCAGAGCTGGCCTGGACTCACCGTAATGTTGCAGTGAATGATAAGCAGCTTCTCCCCTGTTACGTTAAACTGGCAACTGAGTTCATCTGGTTTCCAATCTATTATTCTGAATCTTTCGTGATTTGGGTCAAATATTGACTCCAAAAACTTCAATTCGGCCTTCAGCCCCGACACCGACATCTTCTGCTCATTGCACACAGCAGCAGGCCGCGGGGAGAGGGGAAGTCAGGGCGGAGTGCGGCCGCGCAGTAGAGTTCCTCTACGGATCTCGCATGTTAGCGTGAGAACAACAACAAAGAGCTGCGCTGACCGGGCAAATCTGCACCACTATGTCTCACTCAACCTTAAAAATTATGTTGGCTATTTTAATTTAAATGTTATCCTTGTGTGTTTTATTTATTTCACAACTTCTGAGTATTTTTCTGATTAACCAAATAATAGAGTTGAATTTTCATATTTTCCTCTATTATAGAAAAGTGAGCAAAAGTTATTATTTTGTAAATCTGCACTTTATCAAATGTCTGTCCTAAGAAAGCAGGTAAACAATTCTGGGACAGATACTTGTATGTTGGGGTGATGTGACACTAACTGGACACTAGGTGGCTCTACGCGCCCTTTGGCTTCATTGTAATTGTCCTAAACTATTGTGCCTCCACTCCACAGACCTTCAGCCTGTGATGCACGGATCTGACTCTGAGCAGCTCTCGACTGGACTGAGCTAAAGCATACAACACTTTTTTTGTTACTTAAAATACAATGAAAATGACCTTGTTTTGATTTTACAAGAGAAAACAACACAACTGCAGGTCTTTGAGAAATGACTATTGAACTGCAATAAGGTAAGTGTGTCTACCCTAAACGAATGTTGTATTTTTTAGTAGCCTAGTATTTTCGATAAATATAGCACTTGTATACCCCTGTAGATTTGTATATGCAATTGTATACTGTAAAAACTTTGCTTCCATGAGGTGTTTGATACTGTCCTCTATGTTGCCCACCTTTGTTTTTTTTGTTTTTTGTTTTTTTTTTTTTTTGTTTTTTTTTACTAGCCAGGCCAGTGTCCAATTGGTGAATTTGTTTGATCTCAGACTTATTTTCTTTCTATTTAAGGTAAAGACACAGACTTTATTTATCCCCTTTACTTTTCTGCTCCTACACCTGTCTCAATCATCACATGGTAAGCTCCTGGTGCACCCACTGGACGGCAATCACTGCATAAACCTGAAAACTGTCATAGAGGAGCTCCACACCAGAGGTCATGAGCTCACTGTTGTGCACATGGCTAAGAGTTGGTGCATAAAAAAAAAACCCTCTCTATACTACCATTAGTTTACCTAGCACCAGAAATGAGAAAGGGGCAGAGGAGGTTTTGTTACGACTGCTGGAGATAAAGCTGCAGGTTCATTCAGGGTTTTTTTGCTCCCGAATCTGGTTTCATATACAAATAAATATTTTAATACTTGAGAAGTTTAAGGTTTTTCATGAACTGCCAACATAATTGTTCAGATTCTCGAAGACAAAGATCTGATCCAGACACTCAGAGATGCTCAGTATGACTTGTTTTTGACAGACCCAGCACATGCAGGAGGGACGACCCTGGCTAAAAAATTCAAAGTTCCTCTGATTTATAACGCCTGGTGGACTGCTCAACGTGAGGCTCACTTTGACATTGCACCATCACCTTTGTCCTATGTGCCCTTCAATGCCACAGAGTTGACAGACAAAATGACGTTTCTTCAAAGAGTGAAAAATTAATTGCATTAGTTCTGTCCTAGCAACTTATACACGGTTAATTAATGACTGTGGGGTTGTTAGTGTCCCAACTCCCTCCTCTTGTCACTGAGGAGATTGCTGGCATCAAGACTCTGCTGGTCAAGTAGTTTCCACAGAACGACCTGTTAGGACATCCCAAAATCATAGAGTTTGTGACCCACGGGGGCACCAATGGCCTTCAGGAGGCAATTTACCATGGAGTCCCAACTGTAGTTATCCCTATATTCTTTGACCAGCCTGAAAACCTGTCACAAACCCGAGCCAAGAGTGGGGCCGTTATAGTGGACATTGCAGAGGTGGACAGGCAGGTGCTGGGACACGCCTTAAACACTGTCCTAAATGAAGCGTTCTACACAGAGAACATGAGGAGGCTGTCCCGGCTGCACAAAGACCAGCCTCTGAGCCCAATGGACCAGGCTGTTTTGGATTGAGTTTGTGATGAGACACAAAGGAGCTCCTCACCTCAAGTCCCACTCACACACACTGTCCTGGGCTGTCTACCACTCTTTGGACGTCATCAGCGCTCTGCTCTGTGTCTGTCTGTTGTCCATGTGGGGAGGGCTGTGTGGAGAAGGATAGGAGAAAAAAAGTTAAACAGGAATGATGATTTTTTTTTTTTCACATGAAACACATGAAATATACATGCATATACATGATCTGAACTATTGCCAACAATAACATGTGTTTTTATATATTGTTAAAATGCTTCAGACATCCATCTGTACACATAGCAGGCATGTAGACCTATATGCTAATACTGTATACAGTATACTTAAATATGTATGTGGCTGTTCTTGTTTACTGATTAGCCTATAATTTGTGTAATTCATTGTACATGTACCACTACCATCATGGGTCCGTTAGCCGAGGATGACCCCAGTACAAAGTACAAAGCCACTATTTATTGGCTTTGCACTTTACCTTTGTGCTGTTTGGTTTATTGATGGACACCAGCAGAGAGCGCTCCAAACACATGCGCCTAATGTTTGATCAATAATAATAAACACCCAGCCTTTGCGCCCATAATACAAATCTACTGATGGCTCTCTGGGCCTGGCTGACTTAAATAGTAAGCCTAAATCTCAAGCTAGTATAATAGGCCTAACATAACCACAATAGGGGACATTTACATTAACTCAGAGTGTTTTTGGATCCCCGTCTTGTTTATTGAGTTATTGAGTGATTGTTGCACACACACATGCACCACACCTCATACACCATACACCTGGAGTTGCCCCAACTGGATACTGTGGTCTCTGGGGCATGGCAATGGGCGGACCAAAGTGGCGCATGTGTTTTGGTTTTTTTTTTTGCCTTGCCTTACCTTGCTCTCTCTCTCTCTTCTCTCTCTCTCAGAGTTTATTACATGGGTGTTATGTGCATCTTAGCTCATTTTGTGGAGCGCTTTGGAGAGGTTTACGGCATGTGCTTGCTGTTTAATGATAACGGAATCACAGCAGGATATATGGAAAGAGTAGTGGACTGGAGCCAACTAGAACAAGGTAGAAATTTAAACTCATTACTTGAAAAAGTTGTTTTCTACCACAGCACAGAGACAGACATTTAGTTTGAACTATTCACTCACACAGTACATTGTCTATTGAAAGACATACACATGGTGTATATGGTTTTAATTTAACTTTATTCAGTTGAAAACCTGGATAATCGCGGTGTTTGTCACCTGTGTGTTCAGGTTATGAATGCCCTTTGTGTTGCAGGGTGTCCTCTAGGTGTCCCCGTGGAACATGGCATTCTGGAGGAGAAAAACAGACATTGGTAAGAGAAACAAATGCATATTACATTTTTGAAACCATGGTGACTTAAGTAAACACACACAAACACACACGCATCAATATTACATTTCAGCCCAGATGAAATGCATGTAGACAGACTTAAAGCATGAATAACCTATCAATAGTACACTTAAAAAACATTATGTCAAATTCAGATACTGGGTTAAGAATAATGGAGTAATCAGGCCTTTTTCATAAAATAAAATAGTAAAAGCCAAAGTGGATCAGACCTGGATGAGTGAGGGATTACACAGACATAAAATAAAATATATTTGTTCCAATAATCATGTTTGACTGTGAACAAAGGATAACAAGGAGCACTTTATGGACCTCCAGGCAGTGATTAAAAGTAGTAAAGAAGTAAAAATAGTAAAAGCGGTGCTCTTTGGTAAAGGGACTGCCAATACAAAAATACAGAAAACCAAGGCACTCTTTTACAAATAAATCAAGTTTGACTGTGTGTAATAATTCACTTGAATTTTCAAATCGAAAGGCTTCCTTTATGATGGAAGAAATCACTCAGTAAGTTCTGACGTTTATGGACCTGTTATTGCAAAGCAGCCTTAGCCTGAAGGGGATCAATGCATTTAGTGTGTGTATTCAATGGTTTTTAAGTACACACATTTTTGCGGCACTTATTTGTCAAACAATTTGTCAAACCTATCTTCTGAATTTCACTTATTTTAGTAAATTCTGTTTCTTTATTGTCTACAAGTATGCTTTAAATGCTCACGTGAGTGTTTAAAATTATGTTTGTCAGCTGTCAGGTAAAACCATTACTCACACCTGGGAACCATTTTGGCTATACTACATTATTTTTATAGAATAATCTTTCAAACTTCCCTGTGACGTACCAGAGCAACACATAATAATATGTTTAAATAGGTCCGGCCCATTGGACTCTTTGAATATTTTAGTTTACTGTAACTGATCTGCTGTTTGTTGTGTGAGAAGGTTTGGCTTGTTGTTTGCTGGTCGCTCGGGTGATTTATGCATTATTCAACAAAGATTTAACCTGGGAAATGTGTAACTAGATGGTCTTGAGGCAGTCCAGTGCAGACTTGAGGTAGTGCTAAACATGACCAGACATGACAGTTGAACTGTGATAGAAGAAATGTATTTTGTAGAGCAGTGTTTTTTCCTATTAAGAGGCAGGTCCAGGCATTCTACATTTTTCACTGGAAGACATGAAAAGTTAACAGACACAGCTACTGAAGTCATTAAAGGAGCACTATGTAACTTTTCAGGATGCTATTGCTTTGCCTGTAATGTTCCATGGTATGGTATTAAACTTATCGAGTGCAGTTTTAAATGATTTAGTTGTAGTCTGTGCTTTTACTGCTAACGCTGATCAAACTTGAGCAGAAGACCTTTCCCCCATACATGCCATATGAGCCCTTTACCACAACCACCTAACCAAGCAAGATCAATATGGTGTCTAATAAAAGAAAGGGAAAGATACCAGATCTGATTCAGGGGACAATTCAATGACAAAATGAGTAAATACAATTTTTATATGGATATTTTATTTGTAAATATATTTGTACATTGAACTACAGCAAGTCAGCAAAATACACTATATTTGTTAATGTTTTTGTTGTTTGTAGAGAGAGAACGCCGTGTAAAAGCCAATGACCGTGAATACAATGGCAAGTTTTCATATGCTGTAAGTACAATATAAGTATGTATAAGTTGCATCTGACTGCATGTTACTACATTTCAGTTTTGTTGTGTAGTTCAAAGCTAAACAAGATTAAATATTTAATATGAACACAGTGAAGTATCACTGTATTGTAATAAAACGGTATGCATATAAAGAAAGTGTAGATCCTTATAATGTGTTTTTATTTCTCACTTAGGACAACCGCATCAAAACCTCAAAGTACAACATCTTTACTTTTCTGCCCATCAATTTGTTCGAGCAGTTACAGAGGGTCGCCAATGCTTACTTCATAGTGCTGCTGATCCTGCAGGTAAGTTTGATATTACATATATGTGATAATTCTGACATATTCTTTTATAAACTAATCTTTGATTCTAGTTAATCCCTAAAATCTCTTCACTGTCCTGGTTCACTACCATTGTGCCTTTGGTGCTTGTGCTGGCTATTACTGCAATCAAAGATGCTACAGATGACTTTGTAAATTTAACTGCACATTTTGTTGAATTATTATAGATATATGATGGCGTATGTTTACTTTATCATTTTTGGCATATTGCAGTTTCGCCATAAAAGTGATCAACAAGTGAACAACCGCCAGTCTCAGGTTCTCATCAGTGGAAGGTCTGCTGAATTTCAATAGACTGACTCACTGTCCCTTTTCTATATCAGTTTTTGGTATCATACAAAATCAAACTATTTTACACCATAATAGGCTATAATTAAAAAGTGCTATCTACAGTTTACAGAATGAAAAATGGATGAACGTCCAAGTTGGCGATATCATCAAGCTAGAGAATAATCAGTTTGTTGCAGTAAGTTGTTAAAATTTCTATTGTCTTTGTCACTAGTGTTTTTACATTGAATAAGAGCACTAGATTGATTATTACTTTTCTTTTCTTCAGGCTGATATTCTCCTCCTCTGTAGTAGTGAACCTTATGGACTGTGCTACATTGAGACTTCAGAGCTCGATGGGTAAGTGTGATGCAGATCATATACTGTACTGTATACAGCAGTTTGCCCTTACATTATGGTCACCGACACTTCACAACATAATTTCATCTGGTGGTCTACTTGTCTCTATGTTTTGGAGTGAGTGGATTTTGTCCTAAAAATTCTGTTAGAATTTGTAAGAATGGGCAAGCTATCTAGATATGATAGCCAACTGCTCTGTTAGCATATCATTGTTCATGTGCATTTTATTCCGTAAGATAAGAAAATCTGAAGTCTGGAGAACTGTATGTTCACTTAACCTGTTATTTATTCTGCAGTGAAACAAATCTCAAAGTACGCCAGGCTCTGACGGTCACCTCTGAGTTAGCAGACATCCCCAAATTGGTTGAATTTGATGGTAAGATCAGTTATTATTTTAGTTTAGTCATTTGTTTACCTTCTTTCTCACCTTCACCTCTTTGTTTACTGTAGTTGCCTTTATCATTCTACATGTTCTCAGGGGAAGTCATTTGTGAGCCACCAAACAACAAGCTCGACAAGTTTACAGGGACCTTGTTTTGGAGAAACCATAAATATCCCCTTGATAATGAAAAAATGCTACTTCGGGGCTGTGTACTCAGGAACACTGAGTGGTGCTTTGGGATGGTCATATTTGCAGGTGAGGTTTGAATTTTGAATTGCATTAACCAGTGTTTACTAACGACACTGCTGCTGTGATCATGATGGTGCAAAGATGGGAACATACCTCAGACAGTAACAGTAATTCATACACATGGCTTGATTGGTTGAGAGACAAAAGTAGATTGAAGGATTCAATTGTATGTAACTGTTCACTTTGTACTTTCAATGTGTTCTTTCCACAGGTTTACAAACCAAACTTATGCAGAACTGTGGAAAAACTACTTTTAAAAGAACAAGTATTGACAAGTTAATGAACACATTAGTTTTATGGGTAAGCATTTTAACATAGCTTTTAAAAAAAGTTGAGAAAAGTAAAACAAAATGAAAAATAATTGTTGTGTCACAATTGTAGATCTTTGGGTTCTTGGTGTGCATGGGTGTGATCCTGGCCATTGGAAACACTGTTTGGGAAAGCCTGGTGGGCAGAGACTTCCAGGTGTTTTTGCCTTTTGATGACTCTCACACCAATGCAGTTTTCTCAGGGTTCCTCACTTTCTGGTCCTATATTATTATCCTCAACACTGTGGTGCCTATCTCTCTTTATGTAAGGTAAGAGCACAATCAATATATTGTACATATTATGAATCAGATTTCAGAAACTGGAGGTAGTAACTGTAATTTAGTATGAATGTAATTCAGATTTTTCCAAACAACAAACCAAATTTATAAAGCTAAATTAATAGAATGAAGGTAAAGTATTCAAAATAGCTATGTATTTATATATGTATTGTTACTTAAAAACACTATGAGTTATTGAACAAAAAACAAAGAAGTTCAATTAATAGAAACATTACTTCTCACTGTTCCCTACCTGTGCACAAACTACTGTCTAAATGTGTATTATTTGATTCTTTAGTGTAGAGGTTTTGCGTCTCGGACACAGTTACTTCATCAACTGGGACCGTAAGATGTATTTTGCTGCTACAGACACACCAGCAGAAGCTCGAACCACGACACTAAACGAGGAGCTAGGCCAAGTCGAGTTCATTTTCTCTGATAAAACAGGGACCCTCACGCAAAACATCATGGTCTTTAGCAAGTGCTCCATCAATGGACAGGAATATGGTAAATGTCAACTGCACAGTGCTTTTATACATTTTACATATACAAATGAGATTAGACCTGAGTTAATATAGATATAAAGATACTCTGTGATCTTGCTGTAAAATATTTGCATTGATGTCTAGTACTGGTTCTGGCCATGTGCTACATATGCAACAATGAGGAATGAGAATTTTTTAATATACAAAACTGAACACTGCTTTCCAATTTTAGATTAAGTTAGAAGAAACATCTAAAAAGTGAGATATTATCAAGACTTTTGATAATTAAATGTTTTTAATTGAGCTTATAAAATACAAGGGCTTCAAAGTTGTATCCAAAACCTTAAGATCTCCATGCAGACAAGCAGGTGGTGGACTGTCCATTAGAAGGTTACACTGCATGGCTTTAAGTCCTGGACTTAAATGAGAAGTTTGCTTACTACAATTATGTTGTCTTTATTCCTGCTCACCATCCCTACAAAATACGTAGTTTGTATCAGTTGGTTTTTGTGTTCTGTTATAGTAGTGTTTTAATCTTTTTCAGGTGATATTTATGATGAATTTCATCAAAAGGTGGAAATCACAGAGGTATCTCCCCAGTAGAATATTCAGAACTCTGCCTTTAGTAATTTCAGTGAGGCTGTCATCCATGTTTCCACAGAAAACAGCCTGTGTGGATTTTTCCTTCAACCCTCTTCGAGACACAAAGTTTAGGTTTTATGATGGCCGTCTGGTGGAAGCTGTGAAACAGGAGGATCCTTCGGTGCAAGAGTTCTTCCGCCTGTTAGCTCTGTGTCACACTGTCATGCCAGAGGAAAAAAGTGAAGGTACATCTACATACTATATTAACACCATTTCAGATGATTATTTTGACTGGTGTCACAGGTAATCTGGTGTACCAGGCCCAGTCTCCAGATGAGGGGGCGCTTGTGACTGCAGCCAGAAACTTTGGCTACGTGTTTCGGGCTCGGACTCCAGAGACCATCACAGTGTTCGAGATGGGACAGCCTGTGACGTACCAGCTCCTAGCTATCCTGGACTTCAACAATGTCCGCAAGAGGATGAGTGTCATTGGTCAGTCTTCTATTATGACAGAATTAATTGAAACTAAACTTTATTACTATAATGTAAAATTGTTAAACAAGGGAGAGAGAAGAAATTGATATTGGTAATATTTACAATTCAGATAGCTCTATTATTCATGTTTTATGTACAATATGTAATGACTAAATAGACACTAATACATAAAGGAACTGTGGGTAAGATTTTAGTTTCCAATTTCATAAACTTGACATATCTCTATCTCCAAATATGAGGAAAACATGTTCAAATGAAATATAGATTTGACTGATAATAATTCTAGTGCTGGTTTATTCTTAATTACAGAAACATTGGATATGAGGTCTCATTTATTTATCTTATAATTTGATGTTTTGGTTCTCATGAAGATTATCCAGTCAGAAAGCAGTGTATTTTAGTTTAGTTTAGTTTAGTTTATTTGAAGGACAATGTGCAGTTACATTAAAAAGATGGCTGCACCAAAGCTATTTTCCATCTGCAGTCCTCGACATACAAACATTTAACATATGTAAAAATAAAACATTACAGGTTAAATTCAATTACGCAAAAATGCAAAATAAAATATTACAAAATAAATTCAATTATACAAAAGTGCAAAATATTCAGTTTTCAGTGCATAGAGTAGTTACAGTACAATAAAATAGCAGCAATTTTCAAAAGTGCAAAATATGACTAAAGTGCTTCATCTTGTATTAGTGCATCAAAGACAATAGTGCAATAGCTACCGGGTGTACCCACGAGGGTAGCACCCGATAGCTACATACCCGAGTGGTACAGATGTACATGTGGCAGTATTATTACACCAACCATCTGATAATCTGATGGCCAAATACCCGTCTGGTACTCTAGTGTGCACAGGGCTGGTGCTCCAAGAGCCAGTCTTTGACGGCCCACGAAAAACTGTGAAAGTCCGCCATGTTCTTGAGATTGGAGCCCATTCCACTCTTTGATGGCTTTATAGGAAAAGGCTGATTGAGCAAAAGCAGACTTTCTTTTAGGAACATTACAATCACCCCTTGAAACAGACCTTAACGCTCTGGTGGTTAATTGAGAGCGTGGCTGTACAAAAGTTTTCAGAGGGGGTGGGGCGGCGTCATGCAGGATTTTATGCACCAGGCGGATATCAGAGTATCTGATCAGATTGTCAAAGCTCAGGATTTTTTGTCAAGAATTTTAAGAGCCTGATTATGCAACGATCTTATAGGGTTATGGGCTTCTTTGGCTTGGGACCAGGACGACACGCAGTACAGGATATGTGAAATTATCATCGCATTGAAATATCATTTTGCTGCTTCCAACGATAATGAGCTCCTAATCTGGCGAAAGTTAACAACATTATATTTTAAAACCTGACAGAGCTTTTTAACGTGCTTCTTGAATGTTAATGTAGGGTCCAAAGTCACTCCCAGATACTTAACTTCATCAACATTTTTGATCATATAGTTGTCCACATAAATATTTGGGAGAGCGCTGAGCTTTTGTTTGTTAGAAAAGTACATTGTGACAGTTTTCCCTGTATTCAGTACAAGGCTATTTCCGCAAAACCACTCCGTTGCCTTTCCCATTGACAAAGAAAGCTTGTTTGCCACAGTATTTGCATCCAAACCGTGTGTGAAGAAAACTGTGTCATCCGCATACATCAACACCTCCACGTATTCACAGATGGACGGCAGGTCGTTGATGTACAGACTGAAAAGCAACGGCCCCAAAATTGACCCTTGGGGGACACCTGTTGTCATTTATTCTTATGCATTGGTTACGGTTTGTAAGGTATGATTGGAACCAAGCGATGGCTTTGGCAGAGAGATTGAAATTAAGGAGTTTTGAAAGCAGAATCGAGTTGTTAACTGTGTCGAATGCCTTGCGTAAATCCAAAAAAACGGCCAACCAAACAGCCAACCAAACTGCATGTGATGTATGATGTAAGCTAATGTAAAAACTGTATGTGTGTTTTTGTAGTTCGAAATTCTCTTGGCCAGATCAAATTGTATTGTAAAGGTGCTGACACTATTATCTTTGAGAGACTGGATGTATGTGGTCTAGAGCTTATGGACATTACTTCAGAGCACCTCAGTGTAAGTCTTATATTAAAGATACAATTGCTGAATGAGAGTACCGTATGAACTGTAAACATTCCTTCCTTATTGCATTTGCCGTTCAGGACTTTGCAGGAGAGGGTCTTCGGACATTAGCACTAGCCTACAAAGACATTGAGGAAGAATATTTTGGAGTTTGGATGAAAAAGTATATATCTGTGAGCACTGTCATAGAGAATCGTGAGGATCAGCTGGCAGCTCTGTATGAGGAGATTGAACAAGACTTGAAGGTAAAAGTATTTTATTTTATTTATTTGGGTCAGTCAAACTTAGTGAGCTGCAGATTTGCTGTTGAAGCTTTTAGGAGCCACTGCAATAGAAGATAAACTCCAAGATGGCGTCCCGGAGACCATTGCCTGTCTCAATTTGGCTGATATTAAGATATGGGTGCTCACTGGAGACAAACTAGGTAAACGCCACATATTTTCATGAATAAGATACGCTGTACTTAATAAGATCTACTGTGTGTTTTTAGAAACAGCGATAAACATTGGATACTCATGCAACATGCTCCGGGATGATATGAGTGAGGTGTTTATTATATCAGAAAACACACTGTTGGAAGTACAACAGAAGCTCAGGTACAACTTTTATCTTCGTAGTTTTTACTGGTAAGATAGAAGTACCATGTAGTAAAATTTGTGTTAACAAAAGTTGTTGCGTTTTATTGCAACCCTCTTCTTGCTTTAAACACAACATTTTATTCATTCATTCTGTTTCTTTTTGTGGTGCCACAACTACACCATGTAGTCTCTGTACATTATCTGCTTGTTTTGGTGTAGTTTGATATAATTGTCGGTCTTGCGTCCACAGAAGCACTAAGGAGCATATTGTGGGCTTGAGTCGAGTGAGCAGTGCAACAGATATGAAGTCAGACATACAGCTGTACCCTGACTCTGTGTTTGAGGAGGCCATTATTGCAGAGTATGCTTTGGTTATCAGTGGTGACAGTCTGGTAAGATATGCATTTGTAAGATACCTACTACAAATGAATGGTCACAAAACAATGTCCTGTGTCCTCACCCAAAGCGTAATTTGAATGTCTGCATTTAGCAAAACACAAGTATTACTGTATAAAAACCTCTTAACCCCAAGACCTCACAATATACATATGATTCTAGTAATGCTCGCTGTGTTTAAATTAACTAACTTAAAATGAAATTGCAATCAAAGTACAATCAAAAAGTAAAAAAAAAAAAGGTTTAACCCTTGTTTAATCAGGAAGGCGCCAGGGCTTATGCGAGTTCTTAAAGGGCGTTCCCCTGAGGTAGATGATTTGTTGCAGAGACAAATCCACCAAACAACAAAGTGTTAATACCAGCATACCATTTTGTCAATGGCCAATCATGTGAGATCTCGGAAGCTAAGCAAGGCCAGGCCTGGTTAATACTTGGATAGGAGACCACTGGGAATACCAGGTGCCACAGTAGGGCAACAGTGGCTTTAGTGCAAACTGTTGTTGTGGCCTTTGGCAAGACTCTTCTCTCACATTGCTTTGTATGAATGTGGTGTGTACGTGAATTCTGGCGGTGGTCAGAGGGCAGATTGGCAGCCTTGATCTGATCAGTCTGCCCTCGGCTATCTGTGGCTACAATAGCAGCTTACCACTACTGAGTATGAAGTGAGTGAATAATTCAATATAAAGCTAGTGGTGGTGTTGAAAAGTGCTATATAAATCCTATGCATTACTCTTTTGCTATTTCAAATCCAAATTAAAGTATAGTTAGGAGGAGTGTAGCTTTTGCTGAACATGCAATTTGTCTGCTTACACGGCTGTCTCTGTAATGAGCTGAGAGCTGCTGGTCCTCCAGCTCTATTACAGATTTCATTGAAGACTGTTTACTCACAGAGGAGCTGCTCCCGCACTGCACTCAGAGCTCTTTGGAAATGTTACAGTCGTTGCCGGGTGTCGCCTCCACAGGGGGCCTGAAGGATAGGAATTTAATGGGTATTATTGGGGCTGATATTAATTGTACTGCAGTGCAAAAAGGTCACTATATATATATATATATATATATATATATATATATATATATATATATATATATATATATATATATATATATATATATATATATACACATATATATAATGTATATATATATATATATATATACACACACACACATATAAATGTATATATGTGTGTATATATATATATATACACACACACACACACACACACACACACATTTTTGTTTAAATCATTCCTCACAGGGGATGCCACCAATAAAACTAGAATTCTTTGTATTATGCATCACTTCAGATGTATCAATACTGAACAGATATTTTACACAGAACAATTTTGAAGCTACACAAGACATTTAAAATACCAAAATGAAAGTAATTCAAGCTGTGTTTCCCATAGGCCCACGCTCTGGACCCTGGCCTGAGGTTGGTTCTGCTGGACGTGGCGTGTCTGTGTAAAACAGTGATCTGTTGTAGAGTGACTCCGCTGCAGAAGGCTCAGGTGGTGGAGCTGGTGAAGACACACAAGAAGGCTGTAACTTTGGCCATAGGAGATGGAGCCAATGACGTCAGTATGATCAAGAGTGAGCGCTACTATGTCTGATTTCTTAATAATGGTGGCAAAATGTACCAGATAGTGCAACTGATACAAAATAGAGCCAGTGGAGAAAAATATATCTTTGATATTGCACCTTGATGCAGACTAAGTCATTAATTCTGCCATAAAGGTTTGTTTTTTTTTAAATTTATGCCCACAGTCTATTTTATTTCACTGGTCTAATATTTTCTATCGCCGTTTGATGCCACATACAGTTAACATGTTTACAGTTTACATTACATTCTTGCATTACATGGCATTAAATAACACAAATGAAAATAAAACAGACATTAAAAATATGCTTATCTTTATGCAGGTTTTCAGCACATGTCCTCCAAAACATGCATTACAGAATGTTACTTGGTTGCTACTGATTATAGTTCTATAGTTATACTATATTCTAATCTTTATTTTTTCCTGTTTTTGTCTCAGTGGCCCACATTGGTGTTGGGATCAGTGGTCAGGAGGGAATGCAGGCCGTCCTCTCCTCAGACTACTCCTTTGCTCAGTTTCGTTACCTACAGCGCCTCCTGCTGGTGCATGGGCGCTGGTCCTACTTCAGAATGTGCAACTTTTTATGGTATTTCTTCTACAAAAACTTTGCCTTCACCTTAGTTCACTTCTGGTATGGATTCTTCTGTGGCTTTTCTGCACAGGTGAGAAAAACTGCAACAATTATCATCATGTACTTTTTTTTCTCAATAATCCTAGTGTTTTTCTTTCAACAGACAGTGTATGACCAGTGGTTTATTACTCTTTTCAATATAGTCTACACATCTTTGCCTGTTTTAGCTATGGGGCTGTTTGATCAGGTAACATTGTTTATTTTATTTTATATATCTTTATTTATACAGGGGTTAATGTGTGGTTTCATTTTTCAGACACAATTAATTATGTTGTTGATCAGTATCTGAAAGTGGAGATAACAACCATTGATTAAATACAAAACTTTTTAATGGAACACATAGTTTTGCTTGGTAGTTCATTCATAGTTCATGATTAATTCTGATTTCAGCTTTGTTCAGTTGTTGTTTAGTGCTGGGTTAGGTGGTGTAGAAATGGTCAAAAATGGTTTGAGTGGTACTTAAGTTTGGAAACCACTGTTACATTTAATTTAAGTATGTAGATGTAAAAATCACATATCCAAATTACCCGCTTTTTTACAGGATGTAAATGACAGAAACAGCCTGAGATATCCGAGCCTGTACAAGCCAGGACAATTGAACCTCCTTTTCAACAAGCGTCAGTTTTTCTTGTGCACGCTGCAGGGCCTGGGCACATCTTTCCTTCTGTTCTTTATTCCCTATGGAGCCTTTTGTGTCTTGCTCAAAGAAGATGGTTCAAACTTCTCTGATCAGCAGGCATTTGCAGTCACCATCGCAACATCCTTGGTTATTGTTGTAAGCGCTCAGGTAAGCTATAAAGACTATAAAATGTGGTGAAATTGTAAATATTTAAAAAAATATATTTTTTTTTAGATTGGATGTGACACACACTACTGGACAGCTATCAATCATCTCTTCATATGGGGGAGTGTGGCTTTGTATTTTGCTGTACTGTTTGCAATGCAGAGTAATGGCATCTTTGGTGTCTTCACCAGCTATTTTCCATTTGTTGGTATGTTTTTCCATAGATTTTATGTGAGAATATGTGGTCCTTGTGCCAACCCCAAATCTGGTTAAACTGAAAGAGTAAAAAGGATTTAAGTGACATTTTGCATTTGTTTGTAGGTACATCCCGCAACACCCTGTCAGAGTTAAATGTGTGGCTGGTCATCCTGCTCACTACAGTGGTGTGTGTGGTGCCAGGATTAGTAGTCAGTTTCTTGAGAGTTGACCTCTTCCCCACACAAACAGACAAGGTATGACCACAGTGGCATTTTATAGCATATACTTTAATCAGCGGGTTTAATTCAAATTTCAGTTGACCAAGTTGTCAATACAATCATCAGGCTCTACATCAATTTTTTGATATTTTAAAAAGATATTATTATAATTTATACCAAAGTATTAACTCTGGTATTAACTAGTTATTTCTCCTCTCTCATATGTCTCATATAGGTTCGTCACCTGCAGTTGAGGAAGAGATGGGACCCTCAGGAGCAGAGCCTGAGGAGGGTTAGGAGGACCAGCTCACGCCGCTCAGCCTATGCTTTCTCACATCAACAGGGCTATGGAGAACTCATCACCTCAGGAAAAAACATGAGGATAAGCACCACTTGTTCAGCGCCCTCTGCTGGACAATTGCCACAAAACTCAAACTGGATTGAGAATGTTTTAAAAAGAAAGAATGAAGTTGCTTGTGCCCCTAAAGAAAACACTGAAGCATCAGACAATGTTGATATATAGTAATGTAGGCTGCAGAAGGACAAGCAGATAAAGAACTTTAACTAATGAACATGGACAGACAAGAACGACCTCCAACATCAGCACAAAGCACCTTGATTTATACTTAAAATATGTGGTAAATTGCTAATGATATCAAGAAAGACATAATGAACTTACTAAACTGAAAATTTCGCAGCTGCATTCAAGACAGACAAGAAACCTATTGAACTGTAAAATAACTGAATATGAGCATGACTTGCCAAAGGTTTTTAGTAATTAATCACTATAAAAAGGTAAGGTCATTATTTTATCATAGTTTAGTTTTTATACTATTTTTTTATTACACCATTTTACTGTGTTTCACCAGACATTACAGTATTACATTCAGTTAATAAAATTACATCAAATATTTGACTTTTGATTTTCAATTCACTTTGAAGAAAATCAACCCAAATGCATGATAATCTGAATATGAATATCACCAAATTAAATTTGTTTCTGTTTACTATTTGCATGTAAAATACAATCAGTGGAATGTTCATTCATCTGGATGACAATATAATAATGTATAAATAAAACAGAGGGTAAACATAAGGTACTGAGAGATAAACTGGAGAAAGAAAAAAGAAAGTAGCAGTCTGAGCTTAGTCTGGAGCAGGTGTCTCTAGACTGAGCAAACCTCTGACACTAACCACTCCTAATAAAGTTAGCACTGATCATTTACAGAAGCCAAGTGTGAAAACAGCTTTTCACTTGATTTCCAAGTGGCCTACAAACCTCCATGTGTATACCAATGTCACTGTAACCAGTTTGGACTAAGCCCTTTTGTAGCCCTTTGTAATGATATTCAGCAAGAGTCCAAGAAGAAAGAGAAGATTCTTAAAGTTTATTGTACAGTATAAAGCTCTTGTTCCCTGATGCTTCCCAAAATTAACCTAGTTTCAACTTGGTCCCTAAGTAATAGATTGTAGAAATTTGTATAAAACGCTGGGACATTTTGTAAGATTTAATTATTCATTGTGAATATAGTAATAGTATAGTAATATAGTATAATAGTTTTATATGATTAGAAAACTATTTGATTTGGTCTTTTATTTACATTGTAAAAATTTTCAGAATGTATTTATTCCAGCAGTCTTATTTCTCTATAAAAATGGTGGCCCCTCCCCCTGGTTTTGTCACAAATAAACTTTGCTTCTCTATAGCGGCTCTACGAGCATCACACATATAGTATCCCTCTCGAACAGCTTTTAAGAAACCATCCACTTTCTCCACGGGGACCATAGACACTGCACAGCCTCCCCATCCTGCTCCAGTCAGCCGAGACCCCACTGCTCCAGATTTCCTGTAAACAAAAAAATTGTTGTTTTTTTTTTTTTACATAATTCATATATTGACTGGTTGAAAACATCCAAATTGGGGATCTATAATTTTAAAGGCCCAAAAAAATAAATACACAAACAGTTTTTAAACTTAGAATTTGAGGTTTAACTGTCAAAAAACAGATATCTTGCCATGGTGGTTCAAGTATAACTGGTGGTAGGAGGTGGACAATCAATCAATCGATCATTGGATTATCAATGTAACATTGACAGTATCTAGAATGTGTGGAATACTATTATCAACACATCACTTACAGGCAGAGTTGGACAAGTTGGTCTAGCTCAGGGCAGCTGCACTCGTATAGACCTCTGCAGCTAGAGTGGCTCTGGTTCATCAGGTTGCCAAGGAGAGTCAAGGCGTCAGCGGGCTCAGAGTCACACACACGTTTGAACTGCAGCACCCGCGATGCCTCACTGTACACATGCTTCGCACGCTGGTACAGCTTGAAGTGGGTCACTGGGGAAATATGTTGGAAAAAAATGTTTTATTCCATACTGTATACAGTTATATCTTAAGTAAGCTATTAACAAAAAAAAAAACCCCAACAAATTTAGCATATTCAAATATATGCAAATATATTATATAAACTGGCATAGTAGTGGTACATTTCATATTTTCTATTATTGTATACACAGAATGCATATTGGCATACCATGTTGTGTGTTGGCACTCAGCAGCTCGGAACAGAACTGCTCAGAGGTGATGCCCAGAGTTTTGCAGATCTCCTCTCTGGTGAATGGCTCAGGATGAAGCACCTCCTCCACCAGAGCCTCCATCTCGTCCAGAGACGCCTTCAGCTCCCTTTGAACCTCAGCCAGCTTCAGTAACATGGGGCAGTCCAGGCCCCGAGCCTTCGCCAGCATCTACCAACACACAGCATTCATGAAGGGAGCAAATTATGATGTGATATATTTGTTTGCATGTGTGTATTTACTAATTCATCATTATAAGAAATCTTTTATAACTATCACAAATAAAAGAAAAAAAATCCTTCAAAAGCTGCAGTTAATTTAATATCAATTTATAGTATATACGTGCAATATACGCATACAAATCCTCCAAACTATACATAAACATCCTCCAAACTTGTATGAAAAATTTCCCACCAAATATGCTTAAGACAACAATGACAACAATTGCACTTGGAAAATGCAGGACATAGGATACCTTTGCTGCGATGCGGCATTCAACCACACGAATGTTGAAGTGAGAGGAAGCAGCTTTGTTCATCTCCACACAGCAGTTTGATATGACAAATACAGCCCCAGAAGGGAGCTTCACATCAGTGGCACGGAGAGGCTGGAACTCAATCAGCTTTGCCTTTTGAGAGACAGGATGTTCAAATGATTACCATGAAACTTACAATACACATACAACACATACAATCTGTACATATAATAATTAATAATAATAATAATAGATAATATTTGATACAGAATGAGTGGTATTAGGTTGGTCTCTTAAACATCCTAGAGTGAATCTCCACTGTCATAATCATAAATACACAACAATACAATGAGCTCAGTGAACAAACTGCCTCTGAATATAGTATACAAAATTGCCACTGCTTGGTACCTTTCCACTTTCTGCTAAAAATGAAATAGATTGGTCCATGCCTCCTCCCTCAGTGCCAATGTAGCGTTCACACTTGGCACAGATGTCAGCAAGAGCCACCTGGAATGCATAAAATAAAATAGACTCAGATTATAGATCCTCATCAACCCATCCCATTGTGGATTGAAATGTACTATGCATTAAAGTTATTTTTTCATGGTAATTATACCTTAGAGAGAGACATTTGATTTGCCTCCATGGTTACAAGCCCTGCACAACAAACCAGGGCACTGGAGCTGGAGAGGCCAGAGCTCGGAGGAACTGTCCCGTCAACAACACATGATATTCCTGCCAGATTTATAATGCCAAAGTTTTCCTAAAACACAAGAGGATATATTGATTTTTGAGTAACACTTGAGATGCTAATATGATGATAGTTAAGTTAATCAAATAGGTCTTACCTGGATCCCTTTAACTCCACAAAGAAAATAATAATACCATTTTGGATTGTCACGGTCAATGGCAATGTCCTCAGTACAGGAAACACTATAATCCCTACAATATCAAAAACATGAATTTGAAAACAAGAACTTTAAGTTACATAAAACATAATGGCATTTAGATTCTTTCTGTGAACTCTTACATGTACAGAGGATTTGTATTGGCCAGCTGGATTATCCCCGATTTATTCACAGTTACAGCTGCAAGGATACTCTGTTCAATTGCCATGGGAAGAACTGAATAGCCACAGTAATCAATATGCTCTCCTGTAAAGAAATATGATTACAAGAGTATGCATGCATTTTCTGTATACAGATAATAATTTGTCTATTAAAGCAAAATCACATTGCCTACCAATTAGGTTAACTCTTCCAGGAGCACATGCATAAAACTGAGGAGATTCTCCATACTTTTTTTCAAAGGCATTTTTTAAGGCTTGCAACCTGTATGACAGTACCAGATTAAGTTACATTGAGTGACATGCATTTAAAAATAATAATAATAATAACAAATTCTCACCTGTCATTCGCAGAAGTCAGTGCCGCTATCTTGGGTGGGTGGGAAGCCATTTAATTCATCCAAAGTAAGTATAATTTTACACGTCTAGTTAAGAGGAAGGATATATCCTGGAATGATCACATGACCATCACAAGAGGAAAACCGGTGTCAAATAGCTGACTCAAGATCAGCTCCGCTATTTAGGCTGCCAAAGAAGTGAAGCAAAGTTAATATTTTCGATCTGATTCTGAAACAGCTGCAAGGTCTTCAATACGGAAGTGTCAAGGAAATCAGAGGGCGTGTCCATATCACGTCACTTAATTTGTACCAAAAAGATATCAGGTCAAATGTTTAGGTAAAGTTGTCAATATTCCTACATAAAATATGCCATCAAATAATTTTGGCTATAGTTAGTTATGAACAAAAACGGTTGCAGACTTACTCACTGACTACATTTCCCAGAATACCCCACACCTCCGTTTCCACAGAAACGTGAATTGTTTTATACTTCCTGGCTTTGTTGAAAGAAACAACTATACGCTATTTAGAAATAGTTTAGTATACTGAGACTTCGAGGCAAATAAGACAACAGGGATTGTGTGTTACAACATACAAAAATATCTATGTTGTTTTCGCAGAGTTTTGTTTTTTTGCGTTCATTATTTGTGTGGCGATTGGCGCTGCTGCTGCGCGGGACTTTTCAAAGTGGGCGAGTCTCTTAAAGTGCACGGCTGACCCATGCTAACCCTGGTGTTAGCTTTGAAACATTTTTAATCGTACAGTTTAAATATATTCACAATTTAGATTTTTTGACCAGACAAAACATTTCCGCATTTTAATACCACGGTTAGGGAGTTTGCTTTTTTCAGACTTTTGGACCCATTGTTATGGTTGTAAACTAGCATAATAAGGCTTAAGTAGGTTAGCCTGTTTGTGTATGGTTTGTAATTGAAAGGAAAAAGATAGAGGCACCATGGAATTGTTATGATCGGTACGAAGAAAACATCTGTTATTTTTCTTCAACGGTAAACCACACGGTAAGTAATGTAAAAACATAGTATTACTTTTATATAGTAATGCGTTTACGTGTCTTCTAATATTCTTTCATTATCCTTGGAAACTGCAGCCCCTGCATCATGTCCATCGATTTCGACAGTGCTGCTCTCCAAACGCAACATGATGAGGAGGAGTACGACCAGGAGGACTATGCTAGAGAACAAGAGGTACCTTTTATGTCGTGTTTTATATGCCCGACGTTTCTCATTTATAGGGGAGAATATTCTGGCCCCCAATGATGGAAAAACACGCTGAGCAAACAAATTGCAATACACATGGTAGTTCATTTCTGTGGTATTATCATAAACATATAGAAGTAACTATATTTATTCTTTAAGCTTTTGATTGGTTTAGAAAAGGCAATAAGTGACATTTATACAATTTATACTACAAGGAGCCATATGTAAGATTTAGATTTTAGGTTCCATACATTACACCATTATGACATCTGTGTTCCCAGATACAAGGAAGGCATGTTAAAATCAAATATAGTTTACTGATAACATTAATAACGCTGATTTATTCTTAATGACAAAAACATTGAACATAATAGACAATAATGTGTTGTTATCATTTATTTTCTCTGGTACTCAAGATGATTATCCACTCAGAGAGAAATGAGCCTCACATGAGTGTTGAAATCCATCTTGTTTAAACCTTAAAGGACTCCTGTCTGAATCATCACTGCCTAAACCTGCACTCAATCATTAATCAGAGCTAGTGCACTGTTTGCAACCTCTGCAGCCCGGTGATTGAATTCTGGAGGTTCTGAGCTTTCACATGAGGCTTTTATTGTTTAAACCTCAAGTGCAAGCCATGTATAGCTCCTTTAATACTATTGTATTAAATAAAGTGGATTGCTTGTGCTACCATAGTCACAGTATAAACCTGTGGGAAACACTGACACATACTGAAATCTTACATTGAAAGGTGAAATGTGAATTGCTGTAATAGGATGCTTGCTATTGTTGAGTTTCCCAGGCAAATCTGCCAGAAATAAAAATGAATAGGTTTGCAAGAGTAGTTTTATTTACAGTGTCTTCTTATGCATTGATTTGGGATGAATACCATCTGTGCTGGTTGCTTAATCTGTTGTTTGGGAGAACACCTGAGTGCACTGTTAACACACCGACAGTCTGCTGTGTTACTCACTTTATTGCTCTATGTATGGACCTGTGCTATTATTGGCTCAAGAAAGTAGGTCCTCCTTCCAGGTGAGTCATAATGGTGAAACAGGCTTTACCTCCTTTCAGGTAATTTGGTTTATTTTTCTTGGGCTAGCTGAATACATGAAGGCAGAACCTTTAAAAGAACATTTGTTTTTGTTTAGCTTGTGTTTTCATCAGAAGTTGGTCAATTGGAAAATATTCACCACCAGTAGTTGGAATGTTTCTGCTCCAGTTAACCTTGCTATATGTTTCATCAAAACAATGGAGGGCTTTTTGAGCAAATTGCAGCAATACCACGGGGAGCTGATGACATGCCGGGAACATTTTGGATATTTCGCACACAAGGGCTTCTTCAGCAACAGTTAGGATGTGCATTGCAGCTTAATCAGAAGTGTTTGTTAAGGCTTTGTTAGAGGGGCAGTATGGGTCCTTCCGGTGTGGACACAGTGGAGGACTTAAGGGACATTCAGGTGTCATTATGGGAAGTAAGTCCAACTGTCTTTACTTTACATTTCTCTAATGGGTGAGAAGAATGTCTTCTCTTTCTGTCACTGACATTGAGCGGGGTCTGCGTGTGTTATTTTCGGGCTGTCAAAATGTCTTATGGCTGACAAAGTGAAATCAGATATTTATACATTTTATAGATGATTAACCCTGAAACTTTAGTGAGAATGGTATTGGTATACTCTCAGATGACCACTTTATGTTTGCTCAGATGGTCTTCATTTCAATTATTTCATTTAATACATTGTTAGAGTAACATGTTACTTATTGTACCTTTCACACTTTAACTGTACAAGAAGCAACTAAATTAGACCTCCATTGTCTCCTGTTAGTCAAAAACACTGGGATACTGGTAAAATATTTCACATTCTGGTGATTTGAGCATTTTCAGTACAGTAAATATCTCTTTACCTGTCGTCTCCCTTCAGTGATTATGGTTCTATTTTCATTATTTCTCTGTTGCTGGGAAACCTCAGTGACTCATTTCCATGTGCTGTTTATTCTACAGCTGCACAAACTGCTCACAGACCTGCCAGATGACATGCTTGAAGATAGCAGAGACTCCTCCCCAGAGCTGGAGTACTCTACCTGTAGCAACAAAAATACTGGCAATAGGTAAAAATAAAGGTAGTAAAAATTAAAGGATAGTGAATGATTACAAATATATAAGCTACTTTTCCCCCTCAGTCCACAGGCCCATGGAGCTCAGCAGTGGTCAAATCAAGACATGCCAACTTCTCATGAACAGGTAATGTGTGTGCAGTGTCTTGTCAACACATTAATCATATTAACTAAAATAAAAAATATGAAAAGGTTAATTGTTAATATATTTTTGAAGAACTATGAACCCAACTACAACCAGTTCCCGTTTGGAGACCGTGTTGTTAATGGACACATGAATGGACATCAAGGTCAAAGTCAGCCTCATGTATGGAACCAGCCACAGGGTCCCCAATTCAACCAAGGAGATTATTCATACAACAGTATAGGCACAGAGAACAATGATTTCTCTACTGACGACTACGGGACAAACACATACCCTCAGGCCTCTAAAATCCCTGTTGAATATAACGGAGATGGAGCATATGGGGACAGGCGAGTTCAAGGGGAAACCAGAAACCATTTTCAAGTGAGGATGTTTATTTATTTATTTATTTAATTATTTTTTCCAACAATGTACACTACCAGTCAAAATTTTGAATAGACCTTTTCATTTATGCGTCTTTATTTCCCTGATTATTTACATTATATTCTCACTGCAGGCATCACAATTATGAATGGACACATATGGAATGTAGTAAACGCAAATACTCAAAATTACTAAAATTTGTTTTAAATTATATTTTATTTATTTGACCTTTAAAAAAAGTTTATATATATATATATATATATATATAACTTTTCTTTTTTTTTTTTTTTTTTTTTTTGACTGCTAGTGTATATCTGAGATTTGTTATTTGTTCAGGGCTGTGGCTGTCTCATCTGTCAATTAGTAACATGTTGCCTGTAGTAACTGAGTGTATTCAGGTCAAATAAAACATAGCTTTGTAAATCTCATTCAAAAAATCTGTGTATACATTTGTCATTAACAGTATGAAAAATTGTTGTTTTAGGTGTTTAACTCTAAACCACATCAAGTTCAAGAAATTGATCAACTGCAAAGAGAGTTTCTTGATTCAGCAGCAAGTAATACTTAACATTTAACGTACATTCTTTTAAAATTTTGACCACTACAACAAGTTATGTCTTATTTCAGAAACTGCTGATCAGGAACAGCTTGCCCAGCTACGTGTCTTACACAAAGCTCAGCACAGGCAGATTGAAGACTTGGAGCAAAAGCTTGAGGATTCACGACGCAACATGAGATATCTGGAGCATCAGTTTGCAATTGTGAAAGGTAAATAGGGTTAAAACATGACTTGTTTTAAAGAGACCCACAATTATTTCAATATCAATTTTATCAACAGATGAAAAGGATGGACTAGCCGTAAGTCTCAAAGAATCAAGTCGAATGATTGAAGAGTATAAAGATCGGGAAATGAAGATGCAAAAAAGTGTGAAGGCATTGGAACATCAAGTGCAACTTCTAACTGAGAAAGACCAAGAGGTACTGTCCATGCTGCTTGTGTTGACAGTTTTATCAGTCTTCAGTCATATGATGCTAGTGTTATGATTGCAATCAGATTTTCTATGTATTAAAAAAAATAAATAAATAAAGGTTTGGGCCAAAATGCAAGTTTTAAACTCAGGGCAATGAACATTTGGGAGGAAATTGCTTATACTTCTGTAATGCATGCAATTCATATTATAGTAAGAGCATATGTGTAGTGGTCCAAACTACAAGGTTAGGAGACTTTTATGCCCCAGTGGAGACTGGGTGATTCAGTTCTCTAAAGAGGACATATTACTTGAATGCCGCAACTTTTGCCATTTTCAAAACACAACCAATTAAATAGCAATGTAAAAACAGTTTAAATTATTCCTGCAGCCGAGCTGATACTAGCTTATTTATTTGAACAGAACATGAAGAAGCAGAGAGTGGCGGATGCTGCAGTGGACACCATGAAGCAGCAAATGCTGGACCTGTGCCGCTCAGACACTTTATCCAGAGCTCGAGAACAACATGACCGAGACATCACAGTCTTGAGGGAGCAGCACGATGCAGTACTTTTGGCCTCTCGGCAGAAGATAGACTCTGTATCACAGGCATTTGACCAGCAGGTGTGGAGTAAAACTACACAATATTAAAACTTTTTCCCCTGAATGTATTAAGTTTTAGTGTAGTGTAATTTGTTTTATTTATTTAGTTTTTACAAAATCTTTTAGTACATTGAATACTTTTTATGGTGCATTAACATTTGCAATCAGATCTCATAAAAAGAGGCAATAGACTGAACCCTAACTTAACCCGAACTAAACCTTAAGGTTGGGGTACGCTTGATTTTTAAAACATTTTTTGGGAAATTTGTCCTCTGCATTTGACCCAATCCCACTGGGGGGGACCTATTTCCAGATCTTGTGTTAGACTAGACCAGGACTAAGCCAGAACTTGAACAGGGCCAAACCAAATCTACATCAAGACTTAGCTTAATGTGCAAAATATGCTGATTAGGGGAAGCCGGTGCAATATCATCAATGTTGAATGTTTTTTTTTTTTTTTTTTTTCTTCTGATGAACTGCATTAATTGATGTGTCCACTGTGTGTGTATGTTATGTGTATGTTTTTATAGGTGGCATCAAGGGAGACAATAAAGGATAATCTAATCTAACTGAAATAACTTAAACCAGTAATCTGAATATAACCTTGTTATGCTTTGCTAATTTCTACATGAAAAAAGTATTTTTTGTGCAGGCTGTATCCATCGCTGCAGCCAAAGAGTCTAGCTAACTATAGCAGAAAACTGAAGCCCTCAAAGAGCTGGCAAAATTATAAAAGATTTTTATTCTCACATGCCTGTAACCTAAATAATGCTTATGCGCATGGAAGAGCACTGAAGTTTTCACTGGTGTGAATTCAGTTTTAATATGCTTCTGAAATGTTGTAGGTTGAGCTTACTCAGAGGTTGCGGGAGCAGGTGAAGCAGCTGGAGCGTCAGAGAGAAGAGGACCAACTGGAGAGAGCCAGAGTCATCAACGCACTCACACAGCGCCTGGAGGAGAGCCAGCAGCAGTGTGCCAAACTGCTACAAACAAGTGAGTACAGCTGGGGGAAGACATGGTATTTCATAAGTGGGGTGTGTGTAGCGTTTAAATTCTGTGTATATTGTGCCCATTTATTCCGTCAGGTTCCGTACAAGAAATTAGTCAACTGCAAATCAAACTCCAGCAAGCCCAGTCTGCAAAGGCCCTAAGTGAAAACATGAATAAAGGCTTACAGGTTTTGAATTTATAACTATTTTTAATCATCACTATTCAGGCTAAAGTAAAAAAGAAAAAAAAAAAAAAAAAGGGGGAAAGTCCAACAGCCATTAAACCCACTTTTTTCTTTTCAAGGAGGATCTGGCAGAACTGAAGGAGCAGATCACTTTATATGAATCTGCAGTAAAACATGGGGTTATTTCCTTGGATCTAAGCAATGACCTGGAGAACCATCTTTCAGAGTCCTGTGTTGATTTGGGTTTGAAGAAGACCAACCTGAAAAATGGCACTTTACACAGGTTAATAAAAACATGGTAATATGTTTATAGAAAAATGTTAGAATATATGCAGAACCTTACAACCAAATCAGAGTTACAGTTGTTATACAGTTGTTATTAGGCTTACAACAAAATTTAAGTGTTATGAATACCCCTACTTTCTTCATGTTTGTAGTCCCTTAGCCAATCTGTCCGTCACTAAGCTGCCTAAAGACGAAGCCTTACGCCTGCTGAGAGTGGAGATGCAGCGGTGTTTGGGGAAGCTGAAAGAAAATAGACAGAAGATGGAGCAGCTGCAGGAGAACCTCCGGGTCAGTCAGGCCAGGGCCCATGAGCTACAGGCGGAGCTGGAGGAGGCTAAACTCGGCTCTACGGTGGGGACTATATTCACAATTTTCATTTAATTTTCATTTATTTATTTAACAATAAATTTGTGTACTGTACAATGTACAGTCACATGCACTGAATACTTTAATATTGAGGTTAACTTGAACTCCGTAATTTTGAACAATACAAATATGTGTTGAGTAAAATACATGATATGAATGAGTCAATGAGAGCATGAATGGGTTGTCTGTGTCTGCATGTCTTCATGCCTGTCCAACAACTTCATGCTCTTAATCACTGCGTTATATCTTTCCACAGATAAGAGAAAATGGTCAAGTAAAACTTGTGGACATGCCTGGGGCATCTCAGAAAGAGTTCAAGCAACTAGAGGAAGACAAACAACACTTGCAGGAACAAGTGGAGGTCTGTGGGTGTTAATTTGAAATCATTGTTGCTGGTATTGAATTTCTTTCCTATACACTTTGTTACTTAGCTAATTTTAAACTGTAAATGTCTTAATGAATAATTGTGATTTGATTACAGATCCTGGAAAATAAGTGTAAGGAGCTGAAACAGAATGAAGAAAAAGTGAAAGCTACAAACTTGGAGCTGTGCACTAAGATGAGAGAGATGATACAGGAGTTGGATCAAGAAAAGCAGGAGGCAGCTGAAAGGTACAGAGGCCTTTTGTATACAACCTTCAGCCTTTACTACCTACAAAAATTGCTGTTTTACTATAGCGATTACAGCAGGTCAAGTTGACTGGCATTTTAATGAAGTATTTTGTGACTTGTTTCATCTCATAGATCAGAGAGGATTCACCAGCAGCACAGGGATGATGTGGTGAAGCACATCAGGGCTGAGCTCATTCAGGAGCACACAGCCCAGATGGAACAACTTGCCCAACAGCACCAGCAGCAGCTCCAGGAGTTACAGTAAGTTTGAAATTATTTATTCAATGTTATTTACATATACAAGGATGCAATTGACACTTCTACAGATCTGCCTGATATGAACTGTAACTGTAACTGTTATATATATAGATGAGCACTTTACACTATTTATAGTAATATTTTTGATATTTTAATATTTTTATTGTTTCTACTGTTTTTACTGTATTATTATTGTGTGTGTTTGTGCAAGTGTGTGTTTGCTGCCGGACACCTGAATTTCTCCCTTGGAGATTAATAAAGTTCTTATCTATCTATCTATCTATCTATCTATCTATCTTCTCTTCTTAGAACTCAGCTGTCTGAAGCGCATGATAAAATGCTAGCTGTCCAAGAGTGCTACATTTCTGTCTGCAAAGAGAAGGACGCCCTGGAGGAATGTATTCATAACAAAGATAATGAAGAGGCTACATCAAAAGAGACCAAGGTAAATTAACACAATGTTCTGATAATAAAAGACTGATGACCTTTGAAATTGGCTGCTTTATAAAACTGACTTTAGACCTATTAAGAATATAACATGTATGTTGTTTTAGCAAAAGTTGCAAGAAGAGACTGATGCTGCTATGAAGAAGCTGAGAGCTGAGATGGAGGCTCAGCACCAGGTGTCAGTCACTGAACTCAAAGCAGCTTGGGCCAAAGACATGGAAAAGGAGATCCAACAGAAAGTGGACACACATGTGACTCAGATCAATGCAACCTGGAAGGAAGAAATGAAGAAGGTAATGACATGTTAATGCAGATATCATTCACATCACATTGTTTTTATTATGTGTGCAGGACCTGATGGCTACGCTGTCAAAATAATAATAATAATAATAATAATAATAATGATGATGATGATGATGATGATGATAAGTGGTGCATGGGTATATTGCATACATTCTGCTTCCAAGTATTACTAAGAAAAGAATTGTCACTGTTGTGATTACATTCAGTTGTCGGTTTTTCATCCTAAACAGCTTATTATGCAAAAATGTGACAAATATAAAATTATGTTATTACTTTGTCACTCTAATGAGGAAAATCTGTGCAGATGGAGCAAAGTTGGTCCCAAAAGCTTGAAGAGGCAAACCAAAAGAGACACAGAGAAACCACAGAGGTGACCAGTCAGACGAGTGATTCTTTGGACAGAAATGTGACAATCAGTGCTGAGTTGGAGTCCAGGCTCACAGCTCAGAAACTACAGCTGCAAATGGAAGCAGACAGAGCCAAAGTAAAGGCTGTGGAGGAGGCCAAAAGGCAAGTCCAGAAAGATCTTCATGAGAAACATCTGGAGGATATGGCCAAACAGGTGTGCATTCATATACCTACATGTTTAATATATAGTTTTAGGGTTTAAAATGGGGACTGTTGCCATGGCCTATATGTACCCATATTATTGTGTTGCAAAGTTCACTTACTAAATTCTTATTTTCATTTTTGCCAATGTACTTTTTGTTGCTAAAGGTTGAAGCCGCAGTAACCAGGGCCTACAATCGCTGGGTAGAAGATTTGACTTCACTACCAGAATACCAGGCCTCTCTTTTAAGTGAGAAAGAGAAATGGGAAAAATATCAGCAAAAAGTCACAGATCAAAAGGTAAGTACAGTACAATCAGAATCTTCTCCAACCAATAACAGACAGATGACTTTATATGTACCCTTGAAGATTTGTTTTGCTGCTACCTAATATATATTAATGCTTTGGGTATGCTTCTGATTATTTAACTTTATGCTTTACTTCTGCATTTTGTTAGATCTCCCAGGCCTTATGTGCAGCAGAGGACCAGTGGGCAAAGCGTCAGAGGCCCCAGCTGGAGGGGCAGTCTTCGTCTCAACTGGAGGAAGAGCTACAACAGACTGTATTGACCCTGCAGAGCCAACTGGACCAAACCAGGAAAGAGCAGGCAGCTTTGCTGAAAGCCGAACTGTCTGCCGCCCGAGCTGGCTGGAACCGAGACAAGCTACAAGAGATCAACAACGCTCAGGTGCGCAGTGAACAGGCGTATCAGAAGAAACTAGAACAAGCTTTACAGCGGGTCAAAGAGGTAGAGCTTGAGAAATCTCAGACTGAAGCCAGAATTCAGCAAGCGGTGCAAACCCGAGAACAGGAGTTGAAGTGTCGCTTTGCAGAAAAAGAGAAGACACAAATGAAGGAGATAAAAGATGAGATGCAAGCTGAAATTCAGACTGCACTGGCCCAAGTCCAAACTCAACTCTTCATGGCGCAGCAGGGATCAGAGGGAGCCAAGAAAACCAGTGGGGGGCAGTCAGAGGACACAATAACACATGTTGTTCAAAACTTCTGCAAAGATATAGTCAACAGAGCAGTGTCCCAAGCAAAGAAGGAATGGAAGAAGGTGAGTTTCATTGGTGCGATATCCATTTGGAGTTATCTATTAGTAAACATATCATGATCATCTCTGAACAGTTTTTTTTTTCTTTTTAAAATTAGTTTTAGCATGTGATATATTGTGAAATTTAAAGCAGTACATTGTCACTCCCAAACCTACATAAGTGCTGCATCTAACACAAACTCTAACCCAAATAGAAAATGTGACTCACTGACACTACTGGGCAGGTTACTTTTTTGCAATCCCAAATGACAAATCATTCTGCTCAATTGCAACTAAGAACTTTAATGACATTTCAAAATCCGCATGTATTGTTTTATTTTTTTTATTATTATAAAATGATTATCAATGTGTTGTCTTTTGTTCCTTAAGATGAGTGAGGAAAAACTAAGCTTGATATTGAAAGAAACCCAGGAACAGTATGAAAAAGAAATCAACAAAATACAAGGTATGTAAATTGTCTCCTGATGTATTTTCCATTGCTCACAGTTGGAGTGGTTTCCTGGATTGTAATATATACATGGCCATTTTTATGTCCAGCCTGTGCATCCCAGCAGGGGCAATGCAGAAGGGAGTGCACCGAAACTGTCAGTAAACTACAGAAGAAGAACCACGAGCTCCAGAGACATTTGGAGAAGGCCTGTCGCCAGCTGCAGACTGCGGTGAGAGAGCACAAGGCAGCCATGAAGAATCTCAAAGGTGAGTAAGTTAACTTTGAGAAGCACCGCTTCAATTCAAGTAGGGCTACAGGAAGACGCATCCCAACACCCATCAGACTTTTGGATGCACATTCGAACAGGCAAAGACAGTTGTTTGGAATGAAATCTCCTTAAAGAACTACAAAGTTTAATCAAACTTTCAAAGTTCCTCCTACAATTAATTGACAAGCTGAAGTAATTAAGAGGACAAATGACATAAACATAAACACTTAATCTCAGTCAATTGGACCGTCTCCACAGAAAGAAGAGGAATGTAAAGTATTTTGAGGTGTTTTTAATCCACATGACTATAGCTGATCTAACCGAAAGCAAAGCTTTCACATTTTTCCAAATGTAGAAATTAACATTTTTATATTCAAGAATCTTTTTGATTCAAGTTGATGTAGCTTTATTCTGTGACCCTTGCTGCTGAAACCTTATGGATATTAACCAGATAAGTGCCCTTCCCTGCTTTCTCAACACTGGAAGAGAGCCTCTGAGCACAGACCTCTAGACCAGTGGTCCCCAAACACCGGGCCGGGGACCGGTACCGGCCCGTGACGCATTTGCTACCGGGCCGCCGACCAGAAACAGTAAATAGTTTATCAGCGACAGTATTTTCTCCGAAGTGACTTTTGCCCGCTCCTCATGACACGCTAATAAGCTCGTCCGTAGATATATAATGAAAATCCTGAGAGGAAATCGCAACATAAATCCATTTGATATAACGACGAGTTTATTATATCTGTGCTAGATGTGTGTCCGCCGCACAACAGTTAGAGCGTCAGGGCAGAGGTCGAGGAGAGGGGCAGAGCTTGTGAGCCTTGGCATAAACAGCAGAAGCTAAAGGAAAAACGGCTGTATGTGAAATATTAAGGTTTCTTGACATTGACTCCATATTCTGAAATGTTCATGAAAATAACACTTTATAAATGTATTTGTGGCGTATCTGAATCTTTTGAAAGCTCTTCTGTGCTTTAGTTCAGTGTGGCGCGTGAGTGAGAGGTGACGTGCGCGTGCATGTGGCGCATGTGGCGTGTGGTTGAGCGAAGAAGCGACGTGTGTGAGTCTGGAGTGGTACCTGGAAAAAGACGGTGGAACTGATGTGTAATTACGGTGCAGTAGAGACAATAAAGCAGCCAACTCTTGAGCAACAGGCCGGGGTCTTTCAGCTCGCACCACACTTGAAACAACTTTCAGGTAAAGAACAGGGAGTTAAACGCCGGAGGAGAAGCGACCCTTCGGCCCTGGAGAAGACGGCTCTCCCCTGTGTTTCCCGACCACGGTCTGGGGACCGAAACAGGGAAGGTTTAACATAAACGTTACGACGTTACGTGTGCGCTGTTTGGATGACATGGTGCTATAGCGTTTAGATTTAAATTTAAACTCAACAGAAAGCCTGTGGAGGGACTCCAGCACTAGGGTGATATGTCTGTAGTTCCTGTTAAGAGCTTTGCTGCTGCATTTTCAACCAGTTGACAGCATTTTGAAGAGCTTTTAGGGCACCTGGCTAGTAGAGAATTACAATAACCTAACTTTGATGTAACAAAAGCATGGACTTTTGACTTTTAGGCAAGATTTTGGTGATATTACGCAGGTGGAAAAATGCTGTTTAATAGGCTTGGTTTATATCTGCTATGAGTGAGAGCTCTTGGTCAAACTCAAAGGGTCCTTAGCGTAGAGCTGGAACACTGCCACACTGACATTGTCCAGTATGACTACCTAGTCAGATAGAGACTAGTCTCACAGGCCTTTGGGGCCTAGAAACATGACCTCTGTTTTTTCAGGCTAAGAAGCAGATAGTTCAGTGTGATCCAGGTTTTTATGTCCTTTATGCAGGCCCCAAGTTTGTCTACTCGATCAATCTGATCTAGTTTAATTGATAAGTACAGCTGTGTGTCATCAGCATAGCAGTGAAAGTTGATGTCATGCTTTCTGATGATATTATTTAATGGCGGCATATAAAGCATGAACAGGATTGAACTGGGCACAGTCCCCCAGCTGCACACCGTAGGTTACCTTAGAACACGGTGAGAAGCTCAGGTTTACATTAACAACCTGGCACCTATCCAATAAATAGTATTTAAACCAAACTGAGGGTTGCCCCTTTGACACCTGGTGTCAAATGCTGTACTGAGGTCCAACAGAACCAGAATTGAGACCAATCTCAATAATGACTATAATAATATAGTGCCCTCTGCATCCATTGTTGTCAGAATAATATAATAATATAACAATAAATGTATTACTAGCTGTGAAGACTATAATTATAATTCTAAAATGGTCTGAGCTGTTTATTTGATGGTGTGTTTTATAGAGGAACACGAGGGGTCCCTTCAGAGAATCAAAGAGGAGCACTTGCAGCAGCTTGAAAGGACAACAAAAAAATCTGGGTTTGTCTTTACCTCTTTGTTTGAATAAGCATTGTACCATATGATGCAATATTTAAACTTGTTCTAATATACATAAACTTAGTGGTATACTTTGATAAATATTCAATTTTGTAGAACTTTTTATAACGTATTTAGAGATTGGTTTTGAACAAAAAAAAAGATGAACATATTTTACTAGGTTCTCTACATTCCACACAGATGATTTAACCTTAAGTCTATTAAAAACAACTTATCAAGTTGTTCTTGTACTTTGGAAGATAAACTTGTTTTTTCTCTAACCAGGAGTACTGATCAACACATTTTCAGCAAGGCCTGGAAGAGATGAAACGGCAGTACCTAAATACTGTTGAGAAAATCAGAGGTTTGTATTTTGCACATAAAAAGCGGACAATGAGTTCTACAATTAGTGGTATACTGAACATATTTTGAAATTGTGCTTTCACTTAAATCTTCCATTTTGATTAATAAAAAAAAAATTTTTGTTCAGTTCCCCATAAATTTCATCTTCTGTCAACAGCCCCAAAATTTTTCTGTCAACAGATAAACTACTTCAATGCCGCTCTTTTAAAATTACACAAATCTAGTCTCACCACTGACTTGTACATCTTTCCAATTATTCTTGATGAAATATAACCATAAAAATCTGATAGTTAACCCTAAAATCTTTTTCTTTTCTTTTTTTTCAGGGGACATGATGCGGTACCTGCAGGAGAGCCGGGAGCGAGCTGCAGAGATGATTCGGGTGGAGGTGCAGAGAGAGAGACAGGACACAGCCCGGAAAATGAGGCACTACTATCTCACCTGTTTACATGAGCTACTGGAGGATGGCGGCAAGACCACTGGGTAAGATATGGTTCAGAATGCACTATCATTTCTGCGTTATTTATAATACATTTTTATTGTGTTGTTTGTAGAGCTGAGAAGAAAATAATGAATGCTGCGAGCAAACTGGCAGCGATGGCTAAAGTGCTTGAAACGCCTGTCAAGAATAAATCTGGAAAGAATTACACTTTACCTAGTAAGTAATAAACTACCAATGCTAGAGTATCCAGTTACATAATGACAAGAATCAAATTAAATTTGATGGCCTTGTTTGACAAATCTTTTTACTGGCCTATATTTTTCCATACTGGTGCATTTTTAGTTTTCTGTTCCTGTTTTTTTAGCTTCTATGTGTTTCTTTCTCATTTTTCATCAAATGCACACATGGAGTTGTATTTCATTTCATTTAAGCATGTTTGGATAAATCTGCATATTAAGTTTGGCTACCCCTCCAAAGCTGAAAACACTTGGTTACAACTTGTAATGTCATTAGGTGGTAATCCAGGTCCTCCTCTGTTTTAAACATCCACACACCCAGACCACTTTTTATAATTGCAATTCAAATTGCCTTCACTAATATGTAGGGATGTAACGTTATCCAAATCTCATGGTACAATATTTATTGCAATATTGTGTGAATGCTCACAGTATACTAGAAGACCTCACGATATTGAGCTTATTCTTACAATTATAAGCATAACCACTATATTAGTCTGCATTAGCCAGTCATTTGTCTTCATTTTTCAGTGATACATTTTCTAGTGCAAAATACCAACTTATGTTTATTAATGTTAAATTACTTTGCAATTAGTAGTTTGGGTTTTAACACTTTCTTGTTCTGTGAAGCACTTTGAATAAGGCCCTACTTTGTGTTGTGCTCTGCAGCCTACATTGTGCTGTTGCTTTGTAATCTTGCCTGAACTAGACTTTATTTTTTATGAATTTGTGGATCTTTTCTTATTTAGCGGTTTTGGTCTGGGCAAAACCAAAATGCATCTGGAGTTTAAAAGCAGGGAGAGCTGCTTTCCTCTATTCATTCTCCCTTCTCAAACGCCGCAATCCGCGTGTCATTGTGTTGTTGTTAACGCCCCTGTAGAAAGCGTGCGCGTGCAGCGTGCGCGTGCAGCGTGCGATACTATTGGCTCAAACTGCGGGTGACGCGGCGCAAACGATCATAGTATATGTAATCGCAAATTTCTTTTTTCCGCTGACACGAACTCAGAACTATTATTTGGCCACAAATACTTGCCGTTTAAAACCGGAAAGACACCGCGACGATATCAAGGCAATTTTGCCATTTCGATATCGCCAATACCATTACATCCCTACTAATATGCATCTCAACTGAATCTAAAAGCTGTTGTTTTCCTTCTCTTACTGGTGTTTTTGTACAAATGATATTACATATTTTCCATAGTCATATATTATTTATATTTTTTGGAATTCAAATGAAGGGATGCCCATGCTAATATGTATACAGAATGCAGGATATAAATGCCCTGTAATGAATTTGTGTGTGTGTGTGTGTGTTTTAGATGGCAGGACAGCTGTGTCTGACAGTTTTAGCCCCCCTGTTAAAATAGTGGACTTCGATAAGTGTCCACTGCTTGAGCACCCAGACAAGAGGCTGGATTTGAGGGTCCAACCACAAAAAACAACTGATTTGAACCTTAAACCATCAATTACAGGAAGGACTAAATCTGTCAGCCATCAAGACCAGTCTGTACCAATCCAGAAAACCTCACCTTCTCAAAGCACTGATGCTTCTGTTCGGAGCAAAACCAGGAACCTTTTGTTGCAAGGGCACATAGCAGAAAGGAGCTTAGATCCAAAACCAAAAATGTTTCTTCAAGATCTTCCTGTTCGGGAGGAGAAACGACGGACGGATTGGAGCTTAAGCAGCAATGACTCGAGCACAGGTCTCCCAATCCCTCATTTGTCTTGCACTGGGAGGAAAGTCGAACCAGTCAAGCCCTTTTCAGTATCTGTAACTTCGAACTGCGATTTTGGGGAGTTTGGTGGACTGACGCCAGATGCCTCGGACCTAACCATTTATAATGAAATGGTGAAAAAAACACCCGATATGCAAAATGCAGATGTTAACAATGCTAAATTGAGTGCGCAAAGACAACCTACGCCTGGATCTGAATCTGCAAAGCAATATGATGTTTGCCCAAAACAGTTATTTTCTGAGTTAAGACAAAGGCAGCAGGACAGTGGTTTTGGGAGTCCGTTTTACCAACAGAAATTAAAATAAGAGCTGCAATGGGTAAACTATGGTGCCTTATATAATGTTGCAAGTTTACATTTCATAAGATAGTTGTCTTGTTTTTTGTCTTGTTCAAGGGATAGTATAAAATCTGGTCATTGCAGAGATCCCCTGAAGAAGTGCCAATATTACATCAATCAGCCCAGTCAAGTTTACATTTCAATTACTGTTTTGGTTTGTCTTTGCTAGCAGTGGCAGATGTGTGAAAAGAAATTTTAGCCAATTAATCTCTTAAAAGATACTACCTATTTAACTTAGGAATACATTTTACAGGTTTGCATTACTGGATAGTTTGATTAGCCAAGTCTAGTTAATGTGTTTTGTCAAACTTTATTATCCTTGTAATATTTTTGTGTAACCCAGCTTTAATACACATGTCTAGTTCCCTGTGTGAAGAACAAGAAATGTATTGGAGCGCAACTTGTATGTTTTTGCATATTTATTGCCTTAAACTACACACTCCAGTAGTTAGGCTTCCTTGTGGCAGTGAAGGCCACATAACGTGTAGTGATCTGAGTGGCTATTGTTTTGCAATTGTTTTGTGTTTTTCACTGTATTCAGTATTAAATTAATATAATGTTTAATTTTATATGTTTTTACGTGAACATTTTAAATAAATATTTTAATATTGCTTATTGATTACATGTGGATTGTTGTCCTATCTTTAACCCTAGAGCACTATCGCCGGGTGATTTTCACCCGAGCAAATGTATTTACATGATTTTCAATATGTTGCATTTTTCTGTCATGAGTCATGAGTGTCATGAGTCCCTGGGTAGCTTCACCATTGTTTTTGACATCTATGAAGGCGTGGGTGTTTCCCTACCCCAAAGCCCACTTTTTCCTACAGGCTTGCTTTCGGGTGATTTTCACCCAGCAATAGTGAAAGAGGGTAATGTACGTTTTGGCACGGCACAGGTGCCATGTCTGCCGTCGACCGGTGTGTCCACGCCATTACTACCCTGCGTCTACTGACTGCATGTAAGGAATAGGTAAGAAAGAATGTTCTTGGAATGTGTATGCTAGCCTTATTTAGTGCAGTGGTTATGAATATATATCACAAAGTGGTGATTTCAAAGTGAATTTTTGTGAAAACAATATTTTAATCAAGTGGTCATTTTTACACACTGAAAAAATTCAATTTTTTTGTTCCCCCTCTCCTGTAGCCCTGTAGCTGTTTGCGTGCCAAGGAGTCTGTGCCTTCACCAGGGAAGTCTCACATGTCTCAGGAATGGGTTTCCATCCATCTATCCATTTTCTTCCGCTTATCCAGTGCCGGGTCGCGGGGGCAGCAGTCTAAGCAGGGACTCCCAGACTTCCCTCACCCCGGACACGTCCTCCAGCTCCTCCGGTGGGACCCTAAGGCATTCCCAGGCCAGCCGAGAGACATAGTCCCTCCAGCGTGTCCTGGGTCTTCCCCGGGGCCTCCTCCCGATGGGACATGCCCAGAACATCTCCCTAGGGAGGCGTCCGGGAGGCATCCTGAGCAGATGCCCTAGCCACCTCAGCTGGTTCCTCTCGACGTGAAGGAGCAGTGGCTCTGTTCCGAGCTCCTCCCGTGTGACTGAGCTCCTCACCCTATCTCTAAGGGTGCACCCAGCCACTCTGCGGAGGAAACCCATTTCGGCCGCTTGTATCCGCGATCTTACCCTTTCGGTCATGACCCAGAGCTCATGACCATAGGTGAGGGTAGGAACGTAGATTGACCGGTAAATCGAGAGCTTTGCCTTTCGACTCAGCTCCTTCTTTACCACAACGGACCGATACAGCGACCGCATCAGTGCAGACGCTGCATGGATCCGCCTGTCAATCTCACGTTCCATCCTTCTCTCACTCGTGAACAAGATCCTGAGATACTTGAACTCCTCCACTTGAGGCAAGGGCCCACCACCCACCCAGAGAGGGCAAACCACCTTTTTCCAGTCGAGAACCATGGCCTCAGATTTGGAAGAGCTGATTCTCATCCCAGCCGCTTCACACTCGGCTGCAAACCGCCCCAGTGCCTGCTGCAGGTCCTGGCTCGAAGAAACCATCAGGGCAACATCATCTGCAAACAGCAGAGATGAGATCCTGTGGTTCCCGAACCAGACCCCCTCCAGCCCCTGACTGCGCCTAGAAATTCTGTCCATAAGTATAATGAACAGAACCGGTGACAAAGGGCAGCCCTGGCGGAGTCCAACATGCACCGGAAACAAGTCTGACTTACTGCCGGCAATGTGAACACAGCTCCTGCTCCGGTTATACAGGGACCGGACACCCCTTAGCAAAGGGCCCCGGACCCCATACTCCCGGAGCACTGTAAACAGTGTTGGTGAAGCACTGCTTCCCCCTCTTGAGGCGCCAGAATTTCTTTGAGGCCGTCCTATAGTCCTCCTACATGGCCTCCCCGAACTCCTCCCAACCCTGAGTTTTTGCCTCCACGACAGCACGAGCTGCGGCACGCTTGGCCCGCCGGTACCTGTCAGCTGCCTCAGGAGTCCCACAAGCCAACAAGGCTCGATAGGACTCCTTCTTGAGCCTGACGGCATCCCTTACTTCCGGTGTCCACCACCGGGTTCGGGGTTGCCGCCACGACAAGCACCGCAGACCTTACGGCCACAGCTATGAGCAGCCGCATCGACAATAGAGGTGGAGAACATGGCCCACTTGGAGTCCATGTCCCCAGCCTCCCCCGGGATCAGAGAGAAGCTCTCCCGGAGGTGCGAATTGAAGACCCCCAGACAGAAGGCTCCACCAGACGTTCCCAGCAGACCCTCACGATACGCTTGGGCCTGCCAGGTCTATCCGGCTTCCTCCTCCGCCAGCGGATCCAACTCACAACCAGGTGGTGATCAGTTGACAGCTCTGCCCCTCTCTTCACCCGAGTGTCCAAAACACGCGGCCGGAGGCCAGATGACACGACTACAAAGTCGATCATCGACCTCCGGCCTAGGGTGTCCTGGTGCCACGTGCACTGATGGACACCCTTGTGTTTGAACATGGTGTTCGTTATGGACAAACTGTGACTAGCACAGAAGTCCAATAACAAAACACCGCTCGGGTTCAGATCAGGGAGGCCGTTCCTCCCAATCACGCCCCTCCAGGTGTCACTGTCGTCACCCACATGGGCACTGAAGTCCCCCAGGAGAACAACGGAGTTGGGGTGGGTGCTCGAAAGCGAGTGCCTGGTGGCCGGGCCTTTCCCCACAGGGCCCGGCCGGGCTCAGCCCGAAGGAGCGACGTGGGGCCGTCCTCACATGGAGGATCTGTAAGGGGCCGGTGCAGAGAGATCCGGGCGGCAGTCGACGGCGGAGGCCTCGACGACCGGATCTCCGGACATGGAGACTAGCTCTGGGGACATGGAATGTCACCTCGCTGGGGGGAAAGAGCCTGAGGTATGGCGTCATTTAACTATCTTTAAGTTAAGAGCGCGTACACAGAAATCGAGGGCGCGGTAACTAAAAGTGAGGGGTGAAAATGTGAAAGCGAGCGCGCCGCGCGCTGTTTACTCTCCAGCGCCCGCGCTCTTTCTCCCTGCGCCATTTTCTTCAACAGAAATACGTCATCAAAACAAGACTTGAACAGATGATCTCAGATTCAGGTTATCGGGAAAATCATGGATCTATTAAGAGAAAATCCATAATATAAATTTAATGGAACAATAATTATAAAGGATTAAGCCATATTTTTTCATACATTTGAAAGAATTTTTATTGTTTTTTCAAAAAGTTCTATACCATGAATTTGTATTATAAAGTATATATCTGTACACTACAAAATTAAATGACTATTTTCTAAATTACATTGGCGTAATTATATTGAAAAAAAATACCCCAGAATCTTACAGGTAACCCTGGAGATCACTAAATTACAAACTACTAACGTTGGTTTTGCATAATAACCCCCCTTTAATGTTTTGCAGCCTTGTATGAGGGCTGTCAGAAGTATCAAAACTATCAAATCTGTATAAGAACTTTGTAAAAGTAACGCTTTGTAAATAAATTGCAGTATATTGTTAAAAAAAAAAAAATTGAAATTGGAATCAGTTCTATTCCGTAGTAAGATGATGATGTTTTTTATTATGACAAAATGATTAACTGTACTACTCAGTGTAAACATTTAACTAAAAGTTATAGAACAGGACAACATCAATGGCAGTAGGTGCAAATATGCAAAACATTGCTAGAACAATTAATATTGTGTGCACCTCTTAAACTCTGCCAAATGCATTTCCAAAACGCACAGCTAGTGATAGCACATGTTTGAATTCACTGTATGTGAGCATATGTGCAACTGGGAATGTTATGGTCCTAGTGCAGGCACTAACTACAGGAAAGCATATTTCATGATCTTGTTGGCAGAAATGGTTAAACTTCACATTAATCTCAAACATTCTTCTTTCACTAGGCAGTACTGGCTTGTGTGCTTGGCCAGTCATCCACTGCAGCAAGGCTGGCACTGTGAGTGGTTTGGCGTTTATCTCTTCATTGTCTTCTTCACTTTGCTCAGTGTGTCCAGGAACCTCATCTAATAGTAAATAAAATGTTTTTATTGTTTAGATAACAATTTGACAATCACAAATGCACTGGTCCCTTACCATCATCTTCCAATTCTTGAAGATAATCCTGGAAGTGGTTAATAATGTCTTACTCAAGAGTCTGTTTTGTTGTGCCTTCCTCACTGAACTTGGGTTTGCAGCTTTCCATAATAAAGTTGGCATCAGGCTAGACATGAAAAATAGCAAAATATATATTTAAGTAATATAATGAGAAAGGTTTTACCATTTTTAAAAGTTAACCTTGTTATCCATAAGAGGAACAAATAGGGGGCGACATAGATCCACATTTTTTTTAATGAAATGTATTAAGTTGTACAACTGCAAGCCTTTCCGAAGTTGGTCTAGTAAGGGCAGAAGTCGGGCCAAAGAGTGAAGGCTGATAGTTCTAAAAATTAAGACCAACATTAGGACATCAAAAATATCAGTTTCAGTATGACAGATAAATGCAACTACTGTTACCTTATTATGGTGTCCTTTTTGTCTGTGTTTATCAAACCTGTATATCCACAAGCGAACAGACAATCCGACAGACCAAGGAGTTCTGCACTTATGAAATGAATAAACCTATAAACAGATTAGAACACACCATTATAAGAAATTTACCTCTGCATGACTGTGGCCATCTGTCACCTCCAAACTCCTTTTTCCCAGTCCTGCTCGGATGAGTTTGAACTCATCGTTTGCTTGTGGGGTTTTAGTTGTAACTTTTGGGAGGAGGAAAAAAGGGACAATCACCTCCTTCACAGCTTTTCTTTTTGCTGCAAACCTGGATTTGCCACGGGATTTTGTGAATGCACCAGGAAAAGATCTAAAACAGTACACATAATACACATATTTGATTATTTCAGAAGGCTTTGTGCAATATTTCTTTGGCAATGGCAACTCTTTGAGCTTATTGGAGACTACTGTCATGGCTCAATTTGGAAAAAAATTTTTGTAAATGTACATAAATATACTGGGACAAATGCTACTGCAGACAAACCTTGTCATTTCTTGCAGCACAGATGGTCTTGGCTGGTTGCTCAGGAATGGTAGCCTTGAAGATGTAGCTTGGGTCTGAGGAGGTGGGGTCTGTAGGGTACTGTTTATCACAGCAATCAAATTTTGAGCAGTGCTCACAATTTCTCTCATAGACATCTAGGAAAAACAAATGAAATACATTTTCAATCATCAACACAATAATGTAATATATAGGCCTCTACAGTATGCATGATTCTAGTCTTTTTGCTCATCTGTTCATTTGTATTATTATTATTTTATTTTTTTTTTTTACTCATTAGCCGTTCCCTGTAAATCCCTCTATTCTTCAAATTTCTCTTATTCCCTAACAACTATCCACTGTGATTTAGATGGCATAAGTCTTCTTTTTCTTATGTAACTCTGCATACTGTAACGTTAAGTGGTAGTGAAAAAGCAACAAGTTCCACCTAATAGTAAGTACATAATACACAGATATGTCATGTATTAATCCTTATTACCACGGATGTAGTTATTGCACTGAAGAAGAGATACATTACAGTCCGTGCATCACCTAATAGATCCATGACTCTTACAAAAGTAATTAGCTTATGGCCTTACAGGCAGTACAATCGTAAACGAAGCGCCACCTTGTGTCAATAAAAAGTAACAGTAAGAATAATAGTTTTCCATTTCATCATCATCAAATTTAGAATTTAGTCTTAAAATTGTCATTGATTTTAACATTTAGGCTGAGATGACTTAATCCCGACCTCAAATAGCCTTGGTAGACTTAGTAATAATACTAATACTACTATTACTACTAATACTAATAGTAAAAATAATAACAATAATAATAATAGCCAAAGAGGAGCCTTGGCCTAGTTCATATTCGGACCATAAGCGATATATATTTATCTTTATACAGTCTTTGATTCCAACTGTCGCAAACTGACACTGATTTTTTTTAAATTACGGACTAATAAGTACCTGGATGGCTGAGGGAACACACTGGCTAACACGATAACGTGTTCTGGCATAAAATAGGGATTTAGAGATGTTCAGTAGTGATAATTTATGTTGGAAAATAATCATTTAAAAAACCCAAAACAGTTTAACTTACATTTGCGTTCTCCATCCTGTCGTCCCAGCAGCTCCGCGGGCTTTATTTATTTTATTTAAATGAATGTACAAAAGCAACAGGCCGACACAGGACAATCTGACCTGTGCATAAATCAATATAATTACGCCAATGTAATTTAGAAAATAGTCATTTAATTTTGTAGTGTACAAATATATACTTTATAATACAAATTCATGGTATAGAATTTTTTGTTCTTTTGTTTTCTTTCAAATGTATGAAAAAATATGGCTTAATCCTTTATAATTATTGCTCCATTAAATTTATATTATGTATTTTCTCCTAATAGATCCATGATTTTCCCGATAACCTGAATCTGAGATCGTCTGTTCAAGTCTTGTTTTGATGACGTATTTCCGTTGAACAAAAAGAAAAGCGAGCGCAGGGAGAAAGAGAGAGAGGGCGCAGGGAGAAAGAGAGAGGGCGCAGGGAGAGAAGAGAGGGGCGCAGGGAGAAAGAGAGAGAGAGCGCAGGGAGAAAGAGAGAGAGAGCGCAGGGAGAAAGAGAGAGAGGGCGCAGGGAGAAAGAGAGAGAGAGCGCAGGGAGAAAGAGCGCGGGCGCTGGAGAGTAAACAGCGCGCGGCGCGCTCGCTTTCACATTTTCACTGCTCACTTTTAGTTACCGCGCCCTCGATTTCTGTGTACGCGCTCTCAACTTAAAGATAGTTAAATGACGCCATGCCTGAGCTTGTGCGGGAGGTTGAGCGTTACCGGCTAGATATAGTCAGTCTCACCTCCACGCACAGTTTGGGCTCTGGAACCCAACTCCTTGAGAGGGGCTGGACTCTACATTTCTCTGGCGTTGCCCGCCGGGAGCGGCAGCGAGCTGGTGTGGGCCTGCTCATTGCCCCACAGCTCAGCCGCCACGTATTGGAGACCAAGCTTCCTGTATCATTTTTTTTTTTTTTTTTTTTTTAGGAATTTTTTGTTCTCAAATTCCAAATTTTCTGTAATTTTCGAGCATGTTTGTAGGATCTTCCTATGTTTTTTCCATTTTGTTACACATACCACGGTTGAAAATAAAAGAAAACCACTTTAAGTGTCATATTTTTTTCAGATCTATTTTTTATGGCAAGTACTTTTTGTTGGGTATATTATATCGGGTAAAAATTACCCGGCAAAAGTGATGGTGTAACTTTATATAGCGAAAGTGTTCTAGGGTTAATTAATTACTCATATCAAGATAACCAAAATTTTTCTTTTTATTATAGGCATGCTGTAACGTGGGTTGAGTTTCACCTTTGAACTTTGAATGCTCTTCTGAATATAGTGTGGTCTCTGCCACATGAAGTGAACAGTGCAGCTCTGAAACAACATGCTTCTTGCACTAGTTTTTGCAGCGGTCTTGTTCTTTGGCTTTTTCTATCGTTTTCCCTACTTTCTGCATGACATTTACTTAATTTATATCAGACTATGGTTAAGGTACCGTATTAAGAAATGCCTCAAAACAAATTACACCATTACAGACCGCTTTTTGGACGTGGTAAAGACGACACCAAACAAGCCTTTTCTTTATTTCCAAGATGAGAGTTTCACGTATGAACAGGCAGAGGAGCTCAGTAACAAAACGGCTCGTGTTTTTCTCCAAAGCGGCCTGAAAAAAGGTGACGTGGTGGCCCTATTTTCTCAAAACAGTCCAATGTTCGTTTGGCTTTGGCTGGGGTTGACGAAGATCGGATGTGTCGCAGCTTTTCTCAATTTTAACATCCGATCTAAATCACTTTTGCACTGTTTTGAAGTCAGCGGAGCCAGAGTCCTGGTCGCGGCTCAAGGTACGTGGTTGCTGACGCACAGGTGTCTGAGAGACTTAAACATGCGGGAGGACGGATACATCTAGGCCTACTCTAAAGTTTTCTGATTAGTTTTCAAAGACTATACTTTTACTCTATCCTACGTCTATCCCAACAAAACCATTTTTGACTGAATAATAGTGTTACTGTTTCCCCTGTAAGTCTTGAAGATTACCTTGCTAATATTAGCCAAAATACACATGTGAGGAGAGGCCTGTATGTATTTGTTTCCAGTTTTTTTTTACTTTAGAACTAATTATAAATCAGATTTTACATCCCTACAGTGAGCGTTTAGTCTGAGGTAAAAAAGGTATTTGGGGAAAATTACTTGTAACTCTCGCTTGAGTAATTTCTTGGACCTGTTCTTTGTACTTCTAGTTGAGTAAAATTTAATTTTGCAATGGTCTCTTCTACCCAGACAGCAGTGGGACTGCAGGAGGTTCCTCTTCCGGGCCGCGTCTCAGTTCCTCGCTGCCTCTTTTTGTTTCATCGTTTCAACAAATGTTCAAACACTTATCTCAAAGCAAAGATGTTGGCCTGACTTTGGTTTAAAAGTCCTAGAATAATGTTACAAAATATGTCTTAGTGTTCAGTACAGGGTTTGGAGAGAAAAAGGCTGTTCCATTGACCTTCAGCTCGTGTTTCCTCCCGCCTCTCTCTGCTCCTCTGCTCATCTGTGGCTCTGCTCCTCTGCGCCTCTCTCCTTTGCTCCTCTGTCCTCTGTTCTTCTCTTCTCTGCTCCTCTCTCCTCTGCTCCTCTCCCCTCTCCTCTTCTCTGCTCCTCTCTCCTTTGCTCCTCTCTCCTCTGCTCCTCTCCCCCTCTCCTCTTCTCTGCTGCCTCTCCTCTCTCCTCTGTGCCTCTCTCCTCTGCTCCTCTCCCCTCTGCTCCTCTCTTCTCTGCTCTTCTCTCCTCTGCTCCTCTCTCTGCCTGCTCTCTCTCCTCTGCTCCTCTCTCCCTGCTCCTCTCTTCTCTGTGCTCCTCTCTCCTCTGCTCCTCTGCTCTCCTCCTGCTCCTCTCTCTGCTGCTCCTCCTCTCTGTGCTCCTCTCTCCTGTGCTCCTCTCTCCTCTGCTCCTCTCTCCTCTGCTCCTCTCTCCTCTGCTCCTCTCCTCCTCTCTCTCCTCTGCTCCTCTGTCTCTGCTCCTCTCTCCTTTGCTCCTCTCTCTCCTCTGCTGCCTCTCTCTCTTCTCTGCTCCTCTGTTCCTCTCTTCTGCTCCTCTCTCCTCTGCTCCTCTCTCCTCTGCTCCTCTCTCCTGTGCTCCTCTCTCCTGTGCTCCTCTCTCCTGTGCTCCTCTCTCCTCTGCTCCTCTCTCCTCTGCTCCTCTGCCCTCTGCGCCTCTCTTCTCTCTCCTCGCAGTGTGGAGGGAGGACTCAAGAAGAAGACAAGGAAAGGGAAATGAGATGCCCCGGTGTCCAATAAGGCTGCTAACAGATATAGTAATGAAGCAGTTGGTTGTTTCCTTGATAATGTTTTGCTATATATGAGTGTAAATATTTACTGAAATATAGATGCTCATGGGTTTTTCATTCTTCATCAGAGTTACAGGATGCAGTGGATGAGGTCTTGCCCAGTCTTCAGCAGCAGCAGGTCTCTGTGTTCCTCCTGTCTGATAAATGCAGCTCCTCGGGGGTGGAGAGCTTTACCCAAAAGATGGACCAGGTCAGCTCTGCACCCCTCTCCCCAAATGTTACGTCTGCTTTAAGTCCGCTCAGTCCAGCAGTTTACATCTACACCTCAGGGACTACAGGTGAGTGAGTGATACTGACAGAAGGGTTAATTAAAGGTACACTGTAGGGTTTATTAAGGGTATAATTGACATAATTACCAATCCAGCATAATCAATTATCTTATGTAATAATTCAGTAAACAATATTCTGAAGTTCTGTATATTCTTTTATTCCATATCATTGACCCATGTCCACGAGTAACATCACTGTCAGCTATAGTCATTTGGATTGTCACATGTCAAAAGATAGATACCGATTTGGAAGAGAGAACTGGGCGCTTTTTTTTTTTTATTTTGTAAAGCCCAAAATCACAACAGCAGTCACCAGCAGTTGTTCTTTGTACTGGGTTTAAACTGATAAGAGGAGACACTTTATGTCTCTGTCCTCTCTGGTCTCAAGTTGGGATGGAACTTCTGGGTCTGGTCAATGATGGCCAGTATTTCCTGTTTAAAAACCAGCCTTTTTCAGGATGGCAGAGAGTTAACCAACGAGCAGATTGTAACATGAGTTAATTAGTTAGGCAGTGATTGGTGAGGAGGGGGAAGTTCTGAAACTTCCACTGATCACAGGTGCAATGTATGAACCAGTTTTACACAAATAAAAAGATATCCACAAGACATTTACAGATCAATATGCAATGAACAGTTACACGGTTCCTCTTCTTTCTGTGTAGTCACATTGGCTGAGTTTGAGTGTTTAATCTCTTGGTGTTTGTCTTGGCTCACAGGGCTCACTCACACCTCAGCATCCCCCCTGGCACAACACGGACAGAATATGCAAACAAGGAAACAAGAAAAACAATAGCAATTATAGAGCTCTTGGTTTTAATTTATACTCCATATACCTATCTTTTTACTTACATAGCTTACTTTGAACTGCTACTACTACTACTATTACTACTACTACTACTATTGTTACTACTACTGCTACTTCTACTACTGCTGCTACTCCACACTGTTATATTGTTGTATGTTTTTTTGAGAATAGGTCTTCCGAAAGCGGCCATCCTCAGTCAGATCAAGCTGTTGACAATGTCTCTTGTTCACGTGGCAATGGGACGCACCTCTGATGAAGTACTTTACATCAGTCTGCCCCTGTATCACAGCGCTGGATTCATGGGTGTAATGGGAGCTATTTATCTGGGTTAGTACTGTCCCAGTGTTCATATTTTTTACTACTACTACATTACTAGCCCAACTGTTAGAAATTAAGAGTAAAGTTATTAATTAAATTTAGTTGATTAAGTTAATTTAGTTTAATATTTAAAGTCTGTTTACATGTGAATCCTTCTTGACTTTTTTTTCTCTCGTTATCTGCTAAGAAAACTTTACAAATCATAGTACTTTTATCAAAAATGATTCAAACAGTTCACAAGTTTTAAAATCACCAAAACATTTAATAGGAAGCCTTTTTAGGTCCCATCAAATACATGTCATGTGCACTTTTGATGCCCTATGTGCACTCTCACTCAAATTTCATAAAGAATACAATAGTTGTACTTAAAGATGCACTATGTAACTTTTCTGGTGAAGGGTTTGCCACTTGCTTGTCCCTATGGAGATGTGCTACTTGTAATGTTCCGCAGCATGGTATTAAACCTTTCTATCTAGCATTTGTTAGATTACAGGTTCAAAATGCATTGAATGACAGGCATTCTTACTTTGGGTGGGGTAACCTCTCCACAGATCTGACCCGTAACTTGGCCTGGTTGTGTCCCCTGTGAAAAGTTTACCATACCATACCTTCAGACAAACCAATAAAATCTCAATTGTGGCAAGCAGAAAAATTACCGTATTTTCCGAGACTACAGAGCGCACTTGTGTAAAAGCCGCATGCTTTAATTTTAGAAAAAAAAAATTGTACAAGCCGCACCGGATTTTAAGCCGCAGGTACGTAGTTATGTGAAAAATTAGCTCAAAAACGTTCATTTGTGAGGGACCACTAGTGCAATTTTGCTTTTTTTTTTACAGTGTATGCAGGTGCGTGTTTTGCCTCCTGCTTGGCTAAAGGAGGTGCCATGTCTCCTGTACAGGACAGAATGCGTTTTGAAAATATACCAAAATATTCGATGCTGCAGCGTGACTCTGAAACAATCGCGTTGGACACCTTTATATTTGAGGACAAACGCCTCCGACGCACGTTGTGGACGCTCCGGACGCACGTACACGAGAGACTTTACATGTGAAACAACATAAAGAAGGAGGAAAATAACATAAGGACGACAGCAGAATAAGTTTTAACAAGGAGCAAAAAGGGCTGTAACCTGCGGATGGAGTCTGCTTTAGTTTGTGGATCAGTGACTGCAGGAAAAAGAACATTACGAGACATTACAGCGGAGCGGCGCCAGGACGAAGAGGCAGAGGCCACTCTTTTCACTTTTATGTCTACTGTTGCTGGGCAAAATGTTTTTGGCGCCACAGAAAAAAAAAAAAAAAAAAGTATAAACCACACTGCACCATAAGCCGCAGCAGTTAAAAACTGGAAAAAAGTAGCGGCTTGTAGTCCAGAAAATACGGTACATAGTGCATCTTTAAAGGGTCTATGCTATTTTCTGGTCTATGTTCTAAGGTCGTTTCCTCATCAAAAACATACCTAGAGTTTTGTTTTTTGTTTCTGTCACACGTTTAATGCACAAATCCTGCATATTTAGGCTGTATTCTTTTCTCAAACTGAAAATGCTCTATTCCCACATGACATCACAAGGTGGAACACAGGAAGTGCTCCACTCTGTTTATAAACCTCATACACCTTCCCTAGAATCATTTGGATAATTTCAGCCCTGGAATTGCCAATCTCGACTGAACAAATGGTAAAAGGAGCTGTTGACTTAAATTACTGCTTCATGACATCACGAGGTGGAACAGAGCATTTTGAGTTTTGTGGATGCAGAGACTAATAGATTAATAATTCAGGATTACTCAAACTAAACAAGTGAATGAAACAAAACACAAGAGTCAATTTTGCGTAATAAAAAAAAAAAAAAAAAAACCTAACCAAATCCCACTTTAAAATACATCTATGTTTCTAAAATGTAATGCAAATAACCAATACTATAATTGAATTGTATTTGTAGGCAGTACTGTGGTCCTGAGGAGCAAATTTTCAGTGTCAAATTTTTGGAATGACTGCAGAAAATACAACGCCACTGCCATTCTGTACATTGGAGAGACTCTGCGCTACCTCTGCAACACACCAAAGGTTCAAGTAGTCCAATAATCTTGCATTCACAACAAATTTACAGATTTTATATATTTAATTTGTTCATTATTTTGAAAGAGTCGCAACGATCGGAATCACAACGTTAGACTTGCGATTGGGAATGGCATACGGTCCGATGTGTGGAGAGAGTTTTTAACGCGGTTTGGTGACATCCGGATCATAGAGTTTTACGCAGCGACGGAGGGAAATTGCAGCTTCATCAACTACTGCAGGAAGATCGGGGCTGTCGGACGGGACTTCTTTTTGTATAAGGTTTTTTCAGTCTCCTCGGTTAAAGTGCACATGACAGATTAAACTACTCAACACACTAAAACATAGTTAAAAATCCTGCATTGTTTTTTCTATTCTTTTTTTATTCTGTAACTCCATAACTGTTACCTAGCAACCATAATGTGACCAAGAGCCAAACCCTGTCTAAATTGCACAATAGTCAATAGTCAACAATAGTTCAAATAAATGTTTTGTTAAATGAAGGTTTAAACTGCCACCTGGCCAAATTTGTGTGCCATATGCCATATTGCGGAACATTTCTGGCAAAACAATACCATCTCCTTCACTCCCTAGAGACACGCAGGTGGTGGACCCAAGTTTCATAGTAAACTTTTAAGTACAACTTTAGTTCAGTGGCTGGTTCATATCACTGGTGCTGTACTCTTTTCCTTTTTAGTTCTCAGCCGAATATTCAGATATAATAATTGACGGTTATTTTGAAATAAAATTTGGTTATTTGCACCAGTATTTTTTTGTATTAATTCTAGACCAGTCGGCTACAGCATGATTATTTATGTTTAATTCTTAGTCATTGTCTAGACTTGTATGAATGGCTTGTAGTTTTCCAGTGCAGTAATGATGTCATATAAAAGCAGTGCTGTGACTTTATTTGCAGTGGATGAATCCGTACGCTTTTATCAAGTACGATGTGGACAGAGGAGAGGTGGTCCGAGATTCATCAGGATTCTGCGTCAAGGTTGCCAAAGGTTTGTTGTTATTACTGTCACAATATTACTAAAACAAGCTTACTATTACTACAGTGCTCAATTTTGTTTATTTTACTCAAATATAATACAGTGTTTTCTCAATGTCCAAACCTCAGCCTGGATAAATGTTGAAGCTAATACAAACTACAAATCAATATGTTCAATCAGAATGTAGTTCAAAATGTGTTATTGTGACAGGCAGTGTGTCCCTTAACTGCTTGTTGGCCAAAACTCTTCCTATGAATACCCGTACATACAGTGCCATTCGTTTGAGTATTCTGATAACTTTTGCAGTATTATGTGTTGGGACACTGGAGCAGTGCTAACAGAATAGGGGCTCCTTTCTAATCATTTACAAAGTCTTAATTAGTAGGTGGGCTGGTGGGCAAATTAAAATTATATGGTTGAATTTACTGTCAAAATACAAACATAGTATTTTGTCCTGATTCATAGTTGATATTTCTGCCATTACCGGCTCTATTCACATAAAAGAAAAAACTAGCTTAAAGTTCAGCGTCTTCTCTGTCAGTATAAATTGAGAAAAAAAAAATCCACTATAGGTTCTGAAAGTGGTATCATTATTCAACACCAAATATGTGATTGTTGTCAGTAAAAGGACTTTAAGCCATAAGAGTAATATGGCAAGTTTGTGGAGCCAATCGCCAACAAATAATGATAAGGTTCTTTTGTGGATCTTAAGACTGTTTTTCAAAGAAATATCCAATCTCCCATAGAGTTACAGAAAAAATTATGACAACATTAAATTTTGCAATATGAACGCAACCTATTCTTCTGTCAGTTTATTTATAACATTCATATTTGTCTAAGGCTTCAGTATGTGGACGGGCCTGTAGTATAGGAACTGGTTTGGTCGTAATGTGCAAAGTACAGTCGCTGTCTGTCCCGAGCTGACTGTGGCGTGAGTGAGACTTTTCTATAAGTTCTTTGTTCTCAGCCCACTGTGCAGTCCAACCCCTACCCCACAAGCTTTGGAGTCCGCACACTGTGTTCTGACCAATGCAATGCTGCTAAATCTGTTATAAAAGTTTAATCTAGCTATTAAGGGCATCTGGTGTCAAATACAGATGCGATTAATTGGAATTGAGACTAGTTGGCAATTAAAATATTTTGATCATTGTTATTGTTATCTGGACTATACAGACACTTAAACACATGCCAAAAAAATTATCACAGGCAGCAACAATATTAAATTAAAATATAAAAAAAATAGTAATTCATCCAGAATACACTTTCTTCATATTGTAATGATCTGATGTTTTGTGTTTAGTTCAGAGTTGATACCTTTTGTTGTTCTGTTTACGTGTTGATGTTAATGTAAGTGCTTTCGTATGTGACACTTGACTGCTACGCTGACAAGTTGATGTGAAGCTTCTATTCATAAGTTACTGGTCTGTTTTGGAGACTGGCTCTAGTGAGTTGAGACTGCTGTTTTGTTTTGTTTTGGTGTGGGTTATGGCCTACAGTAGCCCTTGTGTTCAGAAAATGCACAACCAGAAGTAAGTCGGCATGTCTCCTTACACCAGAACACTACAATATTTTGCATAGAGGCCTTTAATCACCATCTCATTGTGCAGTAAAATTAATTGTTTGACTAGTTGACTAATCAAAAAAGAAATTGCTAACTAGTCAAGGTTAAGGTTAAGGTATTCTTTGTTCTTTATTGTGGGAAATTTGTCCTCTGCATTTGACTGTTCCTTCAATGCTGCTGGGGCACTTCATCAGGATCCATCTCCATGATGTTGTACTCGGTCAGGATTACCCTAGCTGAAGGATTTCACCAGTAGAGCATGTTTCGGATAGATGGAGAGAAAACGGAGTGCCCAGAGGAAACCCACCCAAACACAGGGAAAAACATGCAAACTGCGCACAGATAGGCCAATTCTTTTACGGGGTTCAAATATGGCTGTTCCCTTCCAAAGGTGGCACAGTAAATCCTGATGTGCAATGATTTATAGATGTGTAGTTGGCCTAATGTCTCATCTACAGTTAATACTGGTTTTGTCTGTGTTATTTATTAGGTGAGCCTGGACTGCTGGTGTCCAAAATAACTCCTCAGGCCCCTTTCGCAGGATATATAGGAGATCTGAAACAAACTGAATCAAAACGTCTTCATAACGTTTTCAAGAAGGGAGACTTGTATTATAACACTGGAGACATGTTTTGGGTCGACAAAGAGGGTTTTGTTTGCTTCTACGACCGAATTGGAGATACTTTCAGGTTGGTTGGTTTATTGGTTTTTAAAAATGTAATAAATAACAATATATTTTAATGAGTTTGACTTTTTAAATGATTTTTTTTAGATGGAAAGGCGAAAATGTGGCAACAACAGAGGTAGCGGACATCTTGACTATGGCTGACTGTATACAAGAGGCCAACGTGTATGGAGTCTCAGTGCCAGGTAAGTTGTATTATTAATTAGTAATTAAAAGTGCACTATGTGACATGCTTTGCCAAGAATGTCCCACAGTATGACATTAAACTATTAAACCTATTATCTATTTACATGGGTTGGAGACGCTATATTTGCTTTGAACATGCCTATCTGGGGATGCAGTTTTTTTTTTTTTTTTTTTACAGGTCAGATTTATTCCACACACAACGTTTCGGTCACTCTGACCGAAGAGCGACCGACTGACTGAGGAAGGTCAGAGCGACCGAAACGTGTGTGGAATAAATTACATTAAGAGTGAGACAGTGTGCGGGAGTTTCCTTTATTCTTCAAACCAAGTGCTCCATCTCCTACGCACCTGTCGCCCAGTCAGGTGTGCTGAGCTTACACAAAACGAGGACAGGTCAGATTTATTCAATGTAAAATCTAAATCTTACATACCATTTCTTTAAGTATTAGTACAATATCGAAAAATGCAATTGTACTGGATATACATATGTCAAGACAATTTAATAAAAATGTTATGTAGTATGTGTAGTATAGTATCAGGTACTTTTTTAGATTTTATCTTCATTTTTCAAATATTTCACTATTTACCAATTGCAGCATTATGAGGGGTCCTATAAAAGTATTGTAGTATGTTTCTTTAATTTTGTAACATTATAGATGGTGTCATTTAAGGGGTTTAATTAGATCCAGTTGTAGTAGTAGTACCGGTAGTAGCTATCATCCTCCTGGGGCCACCTGCTCAGAAGCTTACACCTGACACACTGCACCTGACTCAGATAAACAAAGTGAGATTCTCTGGTAAATAACAGCCTGCTGGAAGCTGTGAGAAATGGACACAGTGTGTGTTAAGACTCATCAAAAACTACTCTTAGCAACATTGTGTCCACCTCTGTGACTATTGTGTTACTATTTTATTATATTTGCTCAAAAACTACTCTTAACAACATTGTGTCCACCTCTGTGACTATTGTGTTACTATTTTATTATATTTGCTCAAAAACTACTCTTAACAACATTGTGTCCACCTCTGTGACTATTGTGTTACTATTTTATTATATTTGCTCAGGCCATGAAGGCAGAGCTGGGATGGCTGCTATCGCATTGAGAGAGGGATTTAAGTTTGACACTACAGCTGTGTTTAAACACGTGGTTAATCTGTTGCCAGTCTACGCCAGACCACTTTTCGTACGCATTCAGGTATAACTATTTACATGTCAATAATAATAACCTTTTTTTCAGTCTTTAAATAACTCTTGTTTTTGCAGGAGAGCTTGAGTGTTACCGGCACATTCAAACATCAAAAGGGAAAGTTAACAGAAGAAGGATTCGACCCAAATAAAATATCAGAACCTTTATATTTTCTAGACATGAAAGAAAAAGATTATCTCCCCCTGACACTAAACATTTATGACTCCCTTGTCACAGGAACGATAAAAGTTTAACACTTTTGAATGACTGACTTTGATTCGCTTTGAATAAATCACTAAGTAACACACTTACGCAATGTGCCTTTTAGGGCCTATGCATGTTCAGACAGACCCAGATCAATAGTGTGTATATTTTTTTTGGAAGAACATCCTAGTTCAACAGTACTGCAATACAATATGTAACAAGTTGTACTAAAGGAACAGGCAAATTATGGATGATATCCTTTTTATTTAACCTCAGGACTATTCTCTAAATTTAAAAAAATAATTGCAAACCCCAGAGCATTTATACCCAAAATTACACTATAAGTTCAATTTAAAGTTTAACCTCTTAAACGACAACACACATAGAGTTAGTTCCTGTTGGGAGTCCACAGAGACTGACGCCTCTCTCAGCTGCTATATTAATGACAGACGGACAACCCTTTGCTCTCATTTATAGTCACTAATGGGCTCTCATAGGTACAGAAGTGTAGAACGCACAAACATTATTACAAAAAGTATGAAGTTACAACAATTAAATGTAAAACGTAATCATAACTGGTTATAACAACTTCAAACTTCACTTTTGGGTAACAAAACGAAGCTGGGAGGGAATCAGTGGCAGTATATGGGATTTCTTGAGACCGGAGTGTCCAGGCATAGAAGCGCTCTCCAGTGTGGTTGATTAATTTACGTGGCACCAACACCGTCACACGTGCACACATCACTCTTTATGATCAGTGCCACCAACCATTGTTTAAGGTGCACACTGACATGCCACAGTTGCCCAGAACCTGTAAAGGTATATGTGCCTTTGGTTTTGCACAGACAGACACGCTCTAGGTGTCCGCTCTGGATTTGGGCTCTGGTTATGGGCTCTGGTTATTACAGAAGGTCTGTATCTACAAGTCAGAGGACAAGGAGTGTCATGTGGCCTATCCTGTCACTAAACATAAGCAAAATGAGAAGTGCTTAGGCTTGGCTGATTTTCCCCTGTGCATTGCTACACATTAAACAGACTGCATGCTCTGACCTGCTTGAAGTGACTGGCCTCTGTTCAGTGCATTGGATATGACCTTAATATGTTTACTTTAAAATGAGAAACTGATGTCATGAAATTGTGAAACTTAAATCATTATAACTTGTAATGATTAAGTTTTAATTAGAAATTGTTCAGGTTTAACTTAATCATAATAATGAATACAGCCTGTAAATATGTTAAATCCACGTTTGACAGCTTTACATTGCCATACATATGTGACTGTGCCTTACAGCTTATTATTATACATATATCTGAATCATGAAAATATTAAGTAAATAATGATACAAGTGTTTTCAAAAGTGTCCTAGCTTTCAAGTCTATTTTTCAACAGCTCCAGTTTAATCTTGATTGACTGGTTTGTTTCATTGTATGCCAAAGTGGAAGTTACAAAATCAACAACTTATCATGTGCTCTTGCTATGATTAAATAAAAGTTCTATCTAAAAGTTAAAGTATATTGTACATGGTTTATCTTATGGAATCCCTCACAACTTGACTGCATGTGTGTACATATCCAAGTATTTCAAGTTTATTACTTAGTCCATTATTTTAAAACTTCAGTGCAAAAAAAGCATTACTGCCCCTTGTGCAATAATGTGTGTGAAGTTCAAAAGTCTCTATATCTCGTCGGTGTTTAACCTCGAACCGGGGGCTCTTTGGGTTCGCCCATACATCCAGACAAATGAACGGAGCAGAGGATGGGCACGCCTACCTCTTTCTCAGATTGCGAGTTTCTGTCGAGGGTTGCCATTTCCTGCACTTCTGGAAAATAGTTTTGAATAAAGTCTGTAACTGCTGTTTGCCACCATTAAGCACACACGGCCTACATTGTAAACTTTTAAACTGCAATTATGAAAATGCTGTGAGTTATGTCCATAGTGTTGCTTTCGTGGTGCCTCTCGTGCGCAGGTAAAGCGCGAGGAGCTGGATTTGGCGCAGATAAACAGGCTGCACATTCTGAGAAAAGGCAAACCATGTAAACAGCTGTACTTCGTGCGAGGAAACGCCATATCTGGCATCCACGAACATTCCCTGGTAAAGGGGGGTCCAAGCGGCGCAGAGCACCGCCCCGAGTCCCGCCGTGAACTTTGTCACAAATAGCACCAAGATACTTTATTTTCTCTTGACACTGCGCGGCAGAAAAGCCTCAGTCTGTTTACAGGATGTACATGTGGCTCACAGCGTTGGCCGGACTGGCTATTTTATCCCTTTCCTACATCAAACTTTATTTTGGTCCGTACTTCAGAGCGGACTGCGCGTACATGTGGAGGAGTCTGAAGCTGGCTATAAGGATTACTAAGTACAAGAAAAGTAGACCGTTTTACAGTTTGTTGGACCACTTTTTGGTTAGAGCCAAGCGGCATCCAGACAAAGTGTTTGTGCACTTCGAGGGGCTTCAGTACACGTATGAGGAGGTGGACAAGCAGAGCTCCAAAGTGGCCCGAGCGCTGCAGGCTGAGGCCAAACTCAAAGAAGGAGATGTAGTAGCTATGTTTTTACCTAATGACCCCTCTTATATGTGGACATTTCTGGGCCTTGCTAAACTTGGCTGCCCCGCTGCGCTTCTGAACAGCAACATCAGATCCAAGTCTCTGCTGCACTGCTTCTCCTGCTGTGGGGCCAAAGTGCTCATCACCTCTCCAGGTAGGACAAACATTAACATCAACCAGGAAGGACAAACATTAACATCAACCAGGTAGGACAAACACTAACCCCTGAGCTGTTACTGGGGCAAGGGGCTCATGGGGATACTACTAAAATATGATGAATTTAGTTGTGTGTAGAAAGGATTGCATTGATTCAAATACTTTTAGATAGATATTTCGTGCATGCATAGTTTTGTGAACTTGTGAATTGTAACAAAGCCTGTATAAAACAATACACCTGCCCTGAAATGACAAATGCGCAGCTGTAAATCTTAAAGTAGTAGTGATTACAATAGGGAGAGTAGCAGTAGCAGTAAAAGTTGAAATATTACCTGCTGGGGTGTAGTGAATTGTGCTTTAAAAACCAACCCTAATAATAACCTACTTTTATTCTCCAGAAATAGCCCTACACTACCTTCTTTTCTTCTCTAATCAAACAAAATTACTTGGTCATTTCAGGTTGGTTGGTTCATTTTAGTACTATTTCCATCTCTGTATTGTATGCAGTCTGTTGTCTGTCTTATCTTACCCCACACTCTCTCCTTTCAGTCTGACATACATTTTGGGCTGCTTTTCCCATGTGCTTGTTCCATAAGGTGCATTGGGTAATCGTAGAAAGGCCACATGTGCCAAATTGCGCAACACTCTCTCACTTCCTTAGCTTCAGTATTGAACGTATGTGTTGTTTCAGAGCTACTGTCTGCTGTGGAGGAGGTGCTGCCCACTCTGAAGGAGCAGGGCATCTCTGTCTTTATCCTGGCGGACAGCTGCAGCATTCCGGGCATCCACCCTCTCTCAGAGCAGATCGAAAAAGCATCAGATGAGCCACTGTCCAAGGAGCTTAGAGCCAATGTGACCATCCGTAGTACAGCACTTTACATCTACACTTCTGGTACTACAGGTGAGAAAACACGGGGGGGACAGTGCAGGCTGTTGTTGTGTCCTCTGGCAAGACAACTGCACCCCCAATGTCTATGTATGAATATGGGGTGTGAGTGATTGAAGGATGGTGGTTGGGGTACTCAAGTACAGTAAGTGAGTTAATAATACAACAAGCACTTTGAGTATCTTAAAAAAAAGCTATATAAATACAAGGCATTATTATTATTTATATTAGTTCAGTAACAGGTAATAGTGTAAGATCAGATCAATTGAATAATAATTTTGACTGATCTATTGCTGGGTCTCAAATGACATCACAACATTCAATTAGCCAATGTCATGGGGGTCAGCTAAAATGAATATTGTTGAAATGCAGATTGTTGTAATTCAGTGAGTTTATTACATCGAGTCAGTTATAGAAAATATTAGGTTCAACATTTGTGAATTTAGCTTTTGGATATTTCATGACAAATGAATAATGTAATCAGTAGAGAACAATGCAATTTGCAGGTAACACTCGACAAGTCTGTAAGATGCATGTAAACTAAACTAAAAACTACTACAAACTACATTACTAAAGTGCAAATGAAAATTGGCCCCTTGTAAACACATATAGGCTCAAATATATAAGTTACCCCCCCTACAACTGTCTTAATTTATTAACATTTAATAATGGGCATTGTTCACAGCAGTGTGGGTGGTGTGTATAAAGAGAGGGGCCACGGAGACTAACAACGAGGCACATTTTTTTTCACCTTTTCAAACATTTTCACCTCAGTACACCTCAAATCTGGGAAAGGATTAGCTCTCCGTGACTTTATCAAACTACTCGGTCACACATGCCTCTGTAGGATCAGCATTCTTGATGTTAGATTTGAATCAGAATAACAACAGAAATGCTCTTTTAAGATACAGTTTATACCAGTCCTAATCCTGGATAAAGTCCATATACTGAAGGATATTCAAATGTACAACATACATTTGTACACTGTAGGCTATTAACTTTGGCCACATTGGCCTATGATAAAATAACAAAAAAGCCAAGTCCAGCAGTTACAGTAACATTTTAATAACTAATCCAAACAATTCTTACACTTTACAAACACTGGTAATTGTTGAAGCTATCGTCTTATGACTCTACTTCTTAGGTTTACCAAAGGCGGCCGTAGTGACCCATGAGCGCGTCTGGGCTGCCTGTTTATTCCAGGCTGCAGTGGGAGTCACCACAGATGACATCTTCTACGTCAACCTGCCCCTGTACCACAGCGCGGGCTTCCTCATCGGGATGGCAGGGAGCATTGAGAGGGGTAACTACAACTGGCATGTATTTTTGTCTAGCCTACAGCAGGAATTATTTTAATATATATTTTATTTTATTTTGGTCAGTGTACAGTAATTAACATTTGTATTGAATGTAAATATGCTGGTTTATAGCTACAACATTAATGTATGTATGAGGCAATTACTATAGTGGATAATATGTTCCATTAGCTTTTTTGTGAGTTTTTGCCAGTTTTCCTAATCTGTTAAACCAGTCAAAAGTCCTTTAGTACTGATTTGCAAGTTAAGCACAGCTCTACTATACACAGCATAGTTTTGCCTTTATATAAGTGATGCATTTTCCAGCACAGGACTGTTTGGTCCAACAGAGATTTTAAGTTTTGCATTCATTCAAAAGTATTCTGGTATTGTATAATGTAGTAACCTGACAGCTTATCAGGTTGTTTCATTGTCATTTTGTTTACTTTTGTTTTGGGGGCTATATCTCTATTACCATGTGAATAAAAAAAAAACATGGTGGAATTTGTTCATACTGATCACTTAACATGTTCAGTTCTAAGAGATACTTAAAGCAGTGACACATATCAGGTATAAACACTATCATTATCTAAACAATCAACATTTGAGGCCAGTCTCTTCTTTCTTGGGGAGTATGCATGAATGTAACCTCTCAACTTTATCCAAACTTAAAAATGGGCCCTATATTATGCAAAGTATGGAGTATTTGAAAAAACGTTAGACACTCTAGTCTGAAATAATATATATATAAAACTCAGAGGATTCAAAATGCAAGGTAGAACCATTTGTGAGTTCTGGGACAAGATGCAGACTATAAATTCAGGATGACTCAATTATGTGAATGAAACTCAGCAAGACCAGTTTTTAAATAAGAACATGTTATATCATGTCCAAAAGCCTAAAACAAAAGTCTTTTGCCACTGCTGCATTATGTTGTATTGATTGTAGCCCTAATCCTATTAAATAATTTCTGCGGGTTTGATTCAGGTAATACGATGGTGTTGAAGAGGAAATTTTCAGCCTCTCAGTTTTGGGACGATTGTCGGAAATACAACGTGACCGTGATGCAGTACATTGGAGAGACACTGCGCTATCTCTGCAATTCTCCTAAGGTAAGAACACAACTATTACTATTATAATGTGGGATTAGGTAATGCTCCTACTTCCTTTTTTTAATATGGCAATCTTTATTGGCAGAAAGACAATGACAAGCAGCACAGAGTGAGGGTGGCTATCGGGAACGGCGTCAGGACGGATATTTGGACTGAGTTTTTGAATCGATTTGGGGACATTCAGATACGAGAACTGTACGGAGCCACTGAGGGGAACATAGGATTTATAAACTACACTAGTAAGATTGGAGCAGTGGGAAGGATTAACCCTCTGCATAAGGTAAGAGTGTATATATAGACTGTATATATAAATGGATATAATTAATCCACTAGCCAACATGTTTCAAATAGGAAGTGCTCTACTTCATCCTGGTATTTTTATTTCACCATTGTGCCTGTAAATGAAGATATGAACAGCGAGAGCGACCTTCTTTCCCTAAGGCTCTCGCTTGCTCTCGCTAGCATTAGCAACAGGTTTGATTGACAGCATTGCTAAGCGCCTGCTCTCTACTAAACCAGCGGTGCGGATGGGGCGTTACCTTCAACAGGTTCACTCTGGATTGGTTCTTTGGTTGCTAGGATACTCGCAGTTGGAATTCCAAATATGGAACTTGACTCCAAATTGTCATGTCATGTAAATGCAATCTATTGTTTTGAAGTAATGTATAATTATATTTGTTCTCTGTTTTAGTTCTTCTTCCCTCATACTTTAATCAAGTTTGATGTTGACAAAGAGGAGCCGGTACGAAACTCTGAGGGTCTTTGTGTTGAAGCCTCTCGAGGTAAGGACACAATCCTTGTATGGGAAAAATGTCACATCATATTTGAGTTTATTTGTTTTTGTTTATAAAGCCACATTTTATATCGAGGACAGGGGCTATTGCCGCTTGAAACAACTGCATTTATTTTGAAGCTTAAAAGTTTTGCCAAATACTGCTACTACTACTGGATGTTTGAGAAACCACCTCTTTTTGAAGCCATTGTGAGAAAATGAATGTACCTTTATTTATGTAGTTTCTTTGTTTGGCAAATCCAGAATGATATTTTTCTGTATTTTTTTTTTAAATAAAGATTGATATCAGTCTGGTTCTCACGCGCCACTATGTCTCAAGCCTGGTCAAACGAGATTCCGTAATCAGATTTTTTTTTTCCCCACATGTTAAATGAAGGAGCTTATTGGTCACCTATTTCCAAATAATCAAATTCATCTCACCTCAGATTAACAGAGTTTATTGCTTGGGTCATTGATTTAGCAGAAATCTGTGATGTTTTTCAGCCCTGTGATATTTTTTTTTTGTGATGGTCCACTGGAAGAACAAAGATGACGTAATCACTTAACAGCTCTATAGAGACTCCCAAATTCACAGTTGCAATATTAGTAAACGAATGGGAATATTAAAATGTAAAAATACTTGAGATAGCCACAAGTATTCGGTTGCTGTACTGTTGTGTGTGTATATGATTTGCGTTAAAATAACTAAGCAGCCGAAAGTATTCTTCCCAACACAGATGGTTTATTCACCACAAATGAGCTAGGATTTAAGTTATCCATGTCTGTATTGTTCACTTTTGGCTAGTGTAACTGGTTATAATATCACGTGTATTGTTTGTGGTCCTTAGGTGAGATTGGGCTCTTGGTTGGAAAGGTCACCAAGAGGTCACCATTTGTGGGATATGCCGCCAACAAAACCCAGACCGAGAAGAAGAGGCTCCGGGACGTGATGAAGAAAGGAGATCTCTACTTCAACACTGGGGACCTTATGCTCATTGACTCAGAAAACTTTGTCTACTTCATGGACCGAGTGGGAGACACCTTCAGGCAAGTATTGGTTAGATCAGGTACACGCTCCTCTTTGAATAGAGCAAATTGTGGCTAATTAATTAACTGATGTTCTTATGTTTATTTTTCAGATGGAAAGGTGAAAATGTTGCTACATCAGAGGTTGGAGACATCCTTACAACAGCAAACAGCATTTTGGAAGCAAATGTTTATGGTGTTAAAGTTGAAGGTAAGGTATTAGTTTTACAAAATATTGGTTGTATGTTTTTTCAGGTGTTAAACAATTAAAAGTAAGAAATTCACCAGCATTTAAAATACAAAATCTGATGAAACAAATTATAAATCCAAAATACAAAGATATCAAAATTCCAATGGTGTACATAGTTGACTTTGGGACTAGCTGGTTGTAGAGGGTAACAAGCCAATACAATACAGTAGTACAACATTTTACACTTAAACTCCAAATATTTCAGGTCATGAGGGTCGGATTGGGATGGCGGCCGTGACTTTGAAAGAAGGAGAGGATTTTGACTCCTCTGACGCCTACAAACAAGTAGTGACCTTCCTCCCCGCCTATGCCCGCCCACGTTTCATCCGGATTCAGGTAACTGCCCCTCCTTTGCACTCAACATTTGGGATCGAACAATGCATCCAAGTCATAAAATATAATGAAATAATACATGACACACATCAGCATTATTAGTATCTAGATGTTGATCTTTTTCACTACCATTGACACAAATTATACCTTTTGGTAGCTCAATCTAGAAAACAAAAAAAAAAGTATATATTTTTTATTTCTACCAATTTCATTTTATATAATTTGTTTTATATTTCTATTATTGATTAAAAAAATTGGTATTTTTTTTGTTGTCTAGCCGTGCCTGGAAATGACTGGGACATTCAAGATGAAGAAAGTGAAGTTGGCAGAGGAAGGATTTAACCCCGCAAACATCTCAGAGCCACTGTACTTTTTGGATACAAACAAAAAGACATACGTTCCTCTCACTGAAAACATTTACAACGCCATAATGTCCAGGGAAATAAAACTTTAACACGAATTATGCTTTAGTCTTACCCTTGTTTTGAATGGTCCAACAACCTACTAACTCAGGGCGGACACTGAAACACTTCTGAGATGTAGGGGTGTAGGCCAAGTCAGCATTGAACAACTTGGACCTGTGCGTTATGCAGTTTTAATGCATGACACGGAGTCTGCTGAATGCGCTAAAACTGCAAAACGCACAGCTCCAAGTTGTTTATTGCACATATGCCATGGCTACAAACTGAAATGGGTCACCTATGAAACCAAAACACCTGCTCACCGTAGGTAAATGTCCAAATGTTTTGTTATTCCTGTGGTGCATAAAAGCAAGCGCCTCCATTCGACAGTCACAGAGGGTGAGCATTTGTTTATCTGTTTCTATGGTGATGGCAGCAGTGTAGTGATACAGAATGTGATTTAACCGTTGCCGGACTACTTGTGAGTTATGTACAATTTATGGTTAAGAGCATACTTGCATTTCCTGTAATTTGTGTATTTTCTATCACTGATAAATGTGTACTTGCTAGTGAAGCTTTGCCCTAATTCTGTTCAACTTATCTGCCTCATGAGTATGTTTACATGTATACCTGGCAGTTTTAACTAATGATTAATAGTCATATTTTTTTGGTCAAGGGAAAGACAATTGACCCACTTTTAAGATGTTATTGATGATCTTGTGATAAGCTTAAACATTATTAAGTAAATATAGTTTTGTCAACTTATACATCTTATACTGTTTCTTCTGGTCAAACTGTAGGCGGTACAGCTAGCCGCTGAAGATATGCAACCATGCAAAATACCTCAATAAAATGGAACAATGGCTTGATGGTGACCTGTTCTTCAGTGCGACTGAAGTTGTGAAACTGTATATTATAGTTTTGAACCTTCCAACATGTGGATAATATTTAGATACAGCTGATTTGAAAAAATGTTTGCTAACTGTCGCTAATGCAGCCAGCTTCTCATCCCACAAGAATTCTTCTTTCTAACTATTTGTGGACACACCCAAACTGTAGAAGACATTGAAAAGCAACACAACATTCCAACCAAATCTTACTTTAAAAATGAATTTATTTATTAATACAGTGGTATACTTAGAAATGTGTTGCAAAGGGAGGAAAAAAAAAAAAAACTTGAACGGAAGAAATGTTGAAATAAATAAAAAATAATGTCAGCCACACAGTAAAATGAAGTAGTGTCAGGTTGAAGCAGTGTTGTCATATCAAAAAAAAAAAGTCGTACTGATGTGCCATAATAAATTGTCTATTAGTACAAAAATACATTTCAGGGCACACAATACAGCATCCAGTATCACAAATAAACAAAAGGGACCACTCTTCAAGCAGACCCCCTCAAGTACATCTTTTAAAATCATTTGAACCAAGCACTTCTCTAGTTTGTAAATAAGAATAAAAAGTTTTCTGACCGTTAAAAATGCCTTAAGTAGTGTGTGTGGTATAGTGGGTGTAGGTAGAAAAGTCTGGTTTATTACTGCTTATGTCAGTTCCAAGGCTCAGGGTATAACCAGAATACAAACATCACCAACGTAACCGCTTAGACCTCTTTTTTAAACAAACATTTTCTCTTTTATACAAAATAACAAAGATGTACAAAAGTTCATTTACAGAGAACCAAGGCCATATGCTAGCAATATGTACAGCCACGTTTTAAACATCTTCTAGCTTTTTGAATTTCCTCAGACTTCATATGCATAGCAGTAAAAGAAAGCATACCTTTTCATCAGCCTCAGTTATTCTCGAGTGTGCTAATCCAAGTTCACTGCTTTAGGAGAAAAATGCAACAGACAACTTTTTCTTCCAGGTGTGATCAGGTTGAACTCATGGATCCGATGTTTGAACGATTCACTGAAAAGTTAATATGCAGATAAGGCATCACTGCTTGCAGTGTATGATGGGGTTTTCATGTTGAACTTAGTAGTCGCAGGTTTTTGGACCTGAGTCATAGCACATGCATAGATCTCTAGACAGCAGGAGTTTGTAAAATCAAGTCAGTATATTTATCTACGGTAAAACGTTGCTACAAAACATCAGTGTTAAACAGAGAGCCCCGTCTCTGGTACTAATACTTAACCTTCATTTAGTATTTTTTAAAAGATGCCTAAGTCTTCCTTCATCAGTCTGGCTCAGCATTTCTCCAGTCTTCATAGATCCTTCAGGAGTGAAACGCATGACCGACCCGCTCACAAATGCAAGTTTAGCATAGAACAACTTCACCGATTGTGAGGGACAGTTTCTACAGTACGCAAAACAAGTTTCCAAAAATCGACTTTTTCTCACACTGCTCTGACCGTTTACAAAATTTGCTAAAAATGTCAAAATTAGTTCATTCAGTCTGTGGCACTGGTCATGCATTTCCAACTTCAGTCCCATTTTTTAAATAACTTGTTTTAATCTTTATTTTTTGCAAGCCTTCAAAGCACCGGAGGAAAAGATTTATGAAAAAGGACCTAAATGTGAGGACTCCAACTCTCCTTGTGTGGAGGTTTTTTTTTCTGTTTTCAGATCGGCCACAGTAAACATGTGAGTATTGAGTTCGTACTTCATTGAGCTTTATGCCCTCATCCTGTAGAAGGGGCAGAGTGGGGTAGACACAGCACCCCGTCTTTCACATTCAGTAACAGGCCAGCTGTTGCCCTCTTCAGAAGTGGTCAATGAGCACAGACACACAGTTTGCACCCACCAGGTAGTTGGGGTCTCCAGGGAGAGATTTGTTCTGCCACGTTTTGGGATCACCTGGAGAAGATAAAGACAGTGTGTAACTTTAGCTACTGGGAGCTTCTCAAATGTCTACAATGAATGAAACTCCCATAATTCTCACATAGTACATGCACAATACTACACAAACAATACAGTTTTCATCTGATTTAACCACTTAATTATAAGTCTTGCCTAATCTTTGTACTAGCTGTTGAACATTGAAAACTGGAGCATAAGGAATAAGAAATTAAATTGTTTGCATACAAAATGTTTATTGGCCCAAACCAATAAGTAGCTGGCAAGGGGCACCGTTTCCCCTAAAATTAATTGCAATTTTGACCCCCAACATCGATGAAAAAGTACATGGGATCAACATTATATTTATCATTTGGACTGTGGTTGTCGGCTATTTGTTTCATATTGGAGTTTCCAAATCTATATATAGAGAAATAAAATAATTTATGCAAAGTAATTGAAAACTGACATTCTTTAGGTCACTCCAATCAAAAAATTCAATTACACCATAGCTGTATTATGCACGAGGTTGCTGGTTCAATGCCCTGGACCATACCCATATAAGTCAATTGGCACACTTCACTATGTAGTTAGCTTGAAGAGAATCAGATAGTGCCCTGGGCTGTTGCCAAGCAGAGAGAATACAATGCCAGGGGAGGTCACGATGCAGGGGCAGTTGCGATAATGGCGGTCACGATGCAGGGGCAGTTGCGATAAAGGCGGTCACGATGCAGGGGCAGTTGCGATAAAGGCGGTCACGATGCAGGGGCAGTTGCGATAAAGGCGGTCACGATGCAGGGGCAGTTGCGATAAAGGCGGTCACGATGCAGGGGCAGTTGCAATAAAGGCGGTCACGATGCAGGGGCAGTTGCAATAAAGGTGGTCACGATGCAAGGGCAGTTGCGATTCAGAGAAAATGTGCACACAGGGGCAAGCCGCTTGCTGCTTTAACTGGTGTTTGTTATTGTTTGTATAATAACAGCCAGACATGGAAATTCAATTTGGATTATTTACATTAAATGCAATACTTGAAGTGATGTATGAACGTGGACACGTTCATACATCAGTTCAAGTGTGCAAATAATAAACAAATCATGCTTGGAGCCTTATATCAATGATTATACTACGAAAGTCGTCCATTTGTGGTACTGTAAACACTTGTATGGGTACTTATGGGTTTTGGGCACTCTGCACTGCCTTTGTTGCTGAGTATGCGATTATAAAAACAAATCATCCTTGTATCTTGAAAAAAACATTTCTCCTGTCTCTGGTTTCCCTCACATTCCTCACAAATACAGTTGCTAGTTCAAGGAGATTAAGAATTGTGCCATTTATTCAGTAATGTGAATTTAATTAGACCTACAAGAGCCAACTGAGCGATGTGCACATACAACATTGTAATTTCTGTTCTACAGCTTATTTTTTAAGCAACTTAATTTATTATCAATTAAAAATGATGCATGCATCATCCATTCCATGAAGAAAGAAGGTGTCAGTGTTGAATGGTGAAACAATAATAACTAAAGGAAATGAAGGGAATGTGGAAACAGGTGATTGAAATAAAGTGACACAGTGCTTCCCGCATTGTTCTACTGCAACTACAGTGGCACAGGCAGTCTTTGCACTTGCTTAAAAGTAACATCACCAATTATATTTTAAACGAAAGCAGTCCTTTTTTGAACTGTGTAACTACTTTTTTGATAACAGTCAACAAAAGGTATAATTTCTAATATAAATCTATTTTCAACTTTGTATTATGAGTGAGAAAATTTTAAATGAGGATAAATGGTGGGCGCCACAATAGTCTCCTCTATTAACAAGAAAACACTGGTCACTAATCACAGCACAAGCCACAGACCCGAAGGACAGAGAGAGGACAGCGTACCCGACGAGGAGTCGGAGGATTTTAGAGCAAAAGACCAACCATCAGGGGTCATAGACGCACAGTGAGGTAAGCGCAGCTCCACCGGCTTCAAGAACTTCAGTCCATGTGGGCCACACATCACCAGCGGACTTAGCAGCGTTTCTCCTGCAGACAGACACAGCTTTCATTTTAGGTCATTGATTATTTCAGGGAGAATTAAGACCATCATTATTGTGTAAGATCACTCTGTAATTTATATCTCTACAAACATGCTCTGAAATGAAATTTAGGTATTATTCAGCAGTTCATTTCAATCTTTTCTCAAGTGCTAATTCTTCTGGACATGAAGCCACCTTTAATTGAAGAGCATGGCTATAAACAAACAATTGTTAGCTCATTTATAAATACTTGCAGAATCCAACACAAACTCATGGAGCCACCGTCTCCTTATGTAAAGACTGACCTTTCTCCTTGTCCAGCGGGGGCAAGATGCTGTTGTCACGGCACACCTTGAAGTAGATCTCCTGCTCCACACTCTCGGGGATAGCTCCTTGGGGGATGATGATGCTGACTCCGGTCTCAATGGAGCTCAGGACACCTCCGTTACAGTTGAAAATGCCCCGCGCCGTCGCCACCACCGTGTGCCCCTCATCCTCATCGTCATCATCCAGTGCACTCGGGCTGTGGAGGAACAGAGAAGTCTGTCAGGGCAAAAGTGAGAGACTAATGTGCGAGGACACTAGGACAGAGCCTGAGGGAGTGAGCAGGGCAAGACTGAGCCATCTCAAGCTTCTTCTAGCTTCGTCCATTAGTTTAAGTAAGTAGTTTAAGTTAAAAACATATGATGACTTTTACGTTAAAATGCGCATTTATATGATGTACATGTGTAACACCACATTTTTTTTTCAAAATAAGTCAGTGTCAATACAATTCAATGTCAGCTCACACAGACAGGTGCACTCAAGGCCATGGTTTGCCAAAAAAATTCAGCTAGTTAAATGCAGTTATTCCTTGACATGGTTACTTACAGCCTACAAAATTAACCCTTGTATTTTTAAAACCAGCAGCAGACTACTGGTAGCAACTCAAGAGCTAACCCTATCCATCAGCGGGGAAAAAAAGAAGAGATATTCAAGTAAACAGCTTCACCAAGCCACCATCACAGGCCAGTGCAGCATCTCACCTGACAGGAATAGCTTTGGGGATGGCGTTGATGTTGTTGTGCTGGTACTTGGGCCGGTTGTCCATGGTGCGTGTGAATGTGTCCAGGCCGCTGTCACGGTCCAGTGGCTGAGGAGACAGCTGAGGTTTCCCTACAGTATTCACCCCAGGTATGGTCAGGATATCTGACTTTACCGTTGTGTCATTAGGCAAAAGGTTGTGGTTGAATTTTGGGCTCTCAAACTTCCTTTCAAAGGGCCGGGCTGCGCTGGTGTAAGACTTGGGGACGTAGCGGTTGTAGCTAGTTGGGGCAGGGGCACTCTTTGGGGGAGCGGGGTCTGTGCCGTTGACTGGGGACTTGTTCTCGCTGATGCCCCTTGTGGGTAAATACCCCGAAGCTGTGGACTCGTCCCGACTGGGTGGCCTCAGAGCTGACAAATCCGGCTTGGGATTGGGTGAAGCTAAGGGTTCAGGTATTGAGTTCACTATAGACAGATAAACAGATGTGCACATTAGACGGTTTGATTATTAGATGAATGCAATCTTGGTGACAATTATAATATATGGCCAAAAATCTCTACAAAGGTACTGTATTAATACTTTTAATCAACCAATTGAGTTAACCTGGGAGGGAAATATTTCCTGTGTTTTTTCAGAACTTAATACTTTTCCCTTCTGGGGTAACCACAGCAACCAATCAACCACACTGTGCAAGCAATGATTTGCCTGATGATTTAGTACATTTTTACACCTGACGCTATTCCAAACATGACCTTGTTAAACTAGCCACGTTTAGATGGAGACACAGGCTAAAAACAGTGCTCTGCCATTAAACCTTGTTTACCTTCATTTGGACTGAGTTTGGGCAAAGTATTTGGTGGGACCATTGGAGCAGCATACTGTGAGGAGGGGCTGATTTGAGGCATAGGTTCATATCTCTTCTCCACTGGATTAAGCTTCTCTACAGACTCCACTCTGAAAAAGACAGTGTGAGGAAATGCTTTTTTGATAATGGTACAGCTAGAATATTTAATGTTACCTGTTGTATGGATAGGAGAGGTGAGCTGGTTTGGGCAGTTCATGGAAGCGATTGATGCCAGGAGCGGGCTGTCCCATGGCTTTGCTGTCAAAGCTTCGTCGATCAAAATAAGACAATTGTTTCCTGTAATACTCCTCATCTTCGTCTGCGTCATAGTGATTGGTGCGTGCTACATCATCCAAAGGTTTAGAGTGAGGTTTCTGGGGCTCAGGAGTCCTGCACACAGTGATGAATAGGATTAATAAACCCATAATGTAACAACATCAGGTCATTCAACTTGGTTTGTTAGGTTAGTGAATTTAATACACCTTAAAATGTAGAAGTGCCAACATTTTAATCAGTAACCTCACTTACATTGTAAGAAAATGAATAACAATAATCTTAAATGGTAAATAACTACTACATTACAATGCAAATTTCTGCGGAATACAACTGACTTTACAAATTCTTGCTGTCGTTCAGCTTTCTGCCACTAGATGGAGCAGTGTAGAAGCTTGTCCTTCATCAGCTCCTCCTGCCCCCTTCTGCTGTGCTGTATGCATTCTGTAATGAGGACTGTATACCTATAGGTGGACTTCTCCTGTTCCAGGTTGCTCAGGGAGTTGGCTTTGAAGACTGGGCCAGGTGCACTCACAGGTTTAGGAACATCTGCAGGCTGGAAGACAGAGCTCAGCTTTAGTGCTTCTATTATTAGTCCAAATTAAAGATTTTATGGTAACTCTTATTTAGGAGTATATTAATAATTTAATTAACAAATATAGCTATATGGCATAAAACAAGGCAATTTACATAGAGAATTGATTTCATTTAATTTTATTTTTTTTTCTCCCCATGGTTCTCTGTAATTTGTAAACTAAATAAGTAAATAATTGACTTAATCCAATTAGAAAAACAGCCTGAGATGTAACTATCAGAATCTCACCCGGAGTGCTGAGGATTCGATCCCATCTTTAGCCCTGTCCATAGAGACCGACCGCTTGTTCTCAAACATCTTGACTCTGTTGAGCACTGACTGGGGCTTCATAGCAGGGTCATCTTCCTCTTCTCTAGGGAGAGGGGGCAAAGGTTTAGGTGTGACCGCTGGCTCACTCGGAGATGGTAAGGACTCTAGGTTGGGAGGAGGGGGAAGTGGAGGTTCGGAGTTCATCATTGCTTCGTGCATTCCTTGTTTGTATGGCCGGTTGTTTGGGCCCGGCATATAAGCAGACCTCAGCCCTGTGTCGCCATAATACTGTTTGGGTGGTTCTGGAGAGCGGGGAGAGTTGATGGGGAATGTATGAGGTTCTGCGTCATACGGAGAGCGAGCATCGTACGAAGGGGGAGGAGGGGGCGGGGGCTCGTCATAACGGAGAGACCCAGATTTACTGTGGCGCGGCCGTCCATCGTAGCCCATGGGAGAGGAGTCATCGTAGCGTGGCTGAGTGGGGCTGTAGTCCCGGGCTGGTCCGTCCTCATAGGGGGACCGGGGGCTGTAGGCCAGAGGTTGCTGGTGGGCTGGAGGCTGGTACCCCGAGGGCTGTGAGGTCTGCTGGTCGTAAGGGGGCCACTGCTCGCTGAAATGAGGCACTCTGTTGTCGTAGTGCAGGTGAGAGTCAGAGTTGTGAGGCTTTGGTTCTGTGTAGCCGCCCCCATCATAGCCGAAAGGCGGGTGGTCGTACTCGCGGTATGGCTGTTTGTCCTGATACGTCGTCGGCTGGTGACTATAGCTCAGAGACTGCTTCATGCCGTGGTTAATTCGAACCGGGTCCTCCATATTGTACAGGTCTTTCTTGTACATCTGGAAAAAGGCAACAGTAAAGAAATGAATATGCAACATATACAGTATATAATGTTAGCCTTAATAAATACAAAAGGAAGTCTTACAAATAGCAACTGACAATCTTATTTGAACACGATTCTTATAAAAAGAAAAAATAAATAAAAAATAAATCCTTAATTATTAATATATGTAACATCAAGTGCAAATTACACAAGCAAATATTGTTCTTAGAAAACTCTTCTGAATGCCTGTTTGACACGACGCCTTTCAATAGATTTTTTTTGTTAAATTAAATTACATAAGCTAGTCATTAAGTATTAAATAATTTAAGTAATTTTTTGTTCCTGAAAGGCCTCATATCAAACGTATGATGTGTAGCCTGTAGACAGCTGGGGCAAAGTACTTCCTATGGAGAGAGTTGGTTTATTACCATTCAAAAAAGGAGGCCTAGTGTCTAGTCTACAAATAAGCAATTTTTTTCCATAGGGAGGTTTACTTGATAAAATCTATGGCACTGTCTGCAGGTTATCTTTCATCATGCAACCAACATTCAGTTTGCATCTAATGCAAAGTCCAACTACTGCCACTACAACAAACAACACATCTACAACTAAAGTGCCACCAAAGTGCTGCTATTTTCATCTACAGAGTTAAAGCTGAAAGGAACCCAAAACATTAGGAGCCATGCAAAGGAAGTAGAGCAGTAGTTAGGGCTGGTGGATGTCTTCGTCCCGGTCAAAGACTCCGATGTACCAGTCCTTCTGGACTCCCAGCCCACTGCGGTGCAGGTGGACCACTTTCTCTGGGAGCCAGAGGCACACGGTGAGCTCAGTGAGGCACACAGTGTGGGCGTGTCATGCAGAGAGCGAGTGGAAAGCATGTGCGATAGACAGGCAGTTAAAGGCAGGCTGGGGCCCAGGCCCGGTCCGGGGTACCTTTGGTTCTGGACCGGGCAGTCCAGATGGGTGGGGCTCGTGTGGAGGTGGTGGTGGTGGAAGGGGCTGAATGAGCTCAGGGGCAGGGCTGGGGCTGCTAAGGGATTCAGCCTGAGGAGCTGCAGCACAGGACTCCTCTGGCTCTACAGGCTGCTCGACTGCAAGGGGCGCTGCCATCGGGGGAGGCAGCGCGGGCAAAGGCAGAGCAGCCTCATCCTGCTGTGAAGTATTGTTAACAGACATTTATAATACACCCTAAAGAACAGTTCACCCCAAAACTATTGACCTCACAAACATAGCAGACATCATCAGTTGCATTATATGTAACATTTCACTGGCTCATTGCAGGAGTCCACACAAACATTACCTGCTGTGGAGCAGCCATCTTGAAGCCCGCGGGGTCAATTCGACTGCCGGCGTCAGGTGTCACCGGGTGCTGGTATCCAGGGTAACCGGGGGTGTCCTGGATCACAGGGGGGTCCTCTCTGACAGGCTCAGAGGAGCGGGTGATGGCGGGTTCTGTAGGCAGCCCCACCTCATCGTTTAGAGTCTCGTCCAGCTCCTGGTCAGTGTAGGCCCCGCCCTCTGTGTCTGTGTCCTCGTAGTCCGATGTGTGGGCGGCTGTCTGTGCTGTACATGGAGTACTCGCTGCCTGGTGCTGACAGGTATGACAGCCTGTCATCATGAATGTCCAGGTCATCTTCTGTTGTGCCATCGGCCTGAGGACAGAAGAGGGCATCACAAATCAGACCACCCTTTAGCTGAGACGTGTTTATGTGTGTATGCGTTTTACATTTTTGGTAGAATATTACCTTGCCTTCTGACACCCACACCAGTTGGTTCTGCTGCTGTTGAATTGTCTCTTTTAGTGCTCCATACCAACCATCATTCATGTTATTCAAGTTAATAGTAGCTGTAGAGCAAAAGATTTTTAAGCAAGACAGACCACAACAGCATAAATCCATAGCTCTTCAATAAGTCTACTCACTGGTGAATAAATGGTGATTATTTTTCCTCAGTTTGATAGCCCGCTCATACAACTTTCTGGCACTTTTCCTGGACTCAGGACATAGCCTGGTCCTCATGTTCTTCACACCTTGCTTATTGTCTGGATTTAGGAAGACTACAATAGGGTACCATTGAGCATAGTTCAGTCTGTCCACAGCATTTGGTGTTATATCCAGTACTGCGTGTTTGTCCTAGAAATAAAGCACATTAAAATAATGTACATATTTAGGTTTTATTGTTATCAATGTGGAGTTTTAATACTTACTCTGTCAATGATCTGTTTGATGGTATGAAGTCTGATGATGCCTGAACTTCGCTGGTCTGTTCCCGCATCTCTTGGTTCACTCTCTAAATATAAAACAAAAAGCAACTTTTATGAATACATTGTCATTTATGAAAAAGTCATAATATGGTTGTGGTCATGCTAACACGTACTTGCAAGCTCAAAAATATCTGGCTCTTCTCGAGCTAATTTTTCTCTTGCAACATCGGCAATAGGCCCAAATATGACAACAGGTCTGAGGAAACCAGCTGAGAAAGACATACAAATCTCATGTTGCAACGTCATAATAATAATCAAGTGGCCGACTTTTTTAGAGATAAACAAGACCTCACCTTCTCTCAATACTACTCGCTCATACGCTGGGAACTTTGTTTGTACTGGTTGGGATGATAGATCTTCTCTACTTTTCCTCAGGTTCCTCTTTGAGCTGCGAAGACCACGAAACCTCCAAAAGTCTGCCCTATCGCCCCCTGCTGTTTTAGGAAGTGTGTATTGCACACTGGAAAGCTGCTCTGCTCTGTAAGACAAAAGGTGAGGCTATTCAGTCACAACAAATTACTTCTAAATTACTTCTATAATCAAACACATTTATAATAGTGTCATTGACTTAAGCAGACCATTACAAATTGTGTTTGATTACAGACTTATCAAGCTTTAAAAGGCATATCATATTAAAAAATAAAACACCATTGAGGGTGGTACCTATTTTTGTTGGGAATGATCCCCCTCTCCACCTCCTGATGATTCTTGCCAATGCGAATGGCCAGCCAGGAACCAAGCTTTCCATTGTAAAGAGTGTCCACCACGCGAAACACCTCACCCTTGTTAAAGCTTAACCCGTACGGTGACTCCTTCTCATATTCAAAGTGCGTACGGATATAAAATGAGTCTCCAACATCTGACTCCACAATCCGGCGGTACACTACAAAAAACAAAGCAAAGTATTTCAACAAACAATCTAAAAAAAAATAAAAAATAGAAATGCTTGCATTCCTTTATATTTCCCTTACCATCTTTCTTCTTCTGGGCCAAAATGGTGACTTCTTCACCCTTAGGAAGGTCCAGGAGGAAGAGCACAGCCTCCTCTCTGATTATGTTTGCAAAATCTACATTGTTTACCTATAGTTTGAGATAGAAAAACAAATGAACATTGTAGGCTTAGTAGTCTTTTTCCAACTGGACTGAACCAGATTTTACCCTGATATTTTTTATTGAGACCCACTTTAAAATATTCAACAACAATGGCACATGCATTTGTCAATATTTTGTCTTCAAATAAGCATGTATTTTGAATAGTGAAATGTTTTAGGGCCATAGCTTGATAACCAGTGGTTTTAGATGCAAGATTTATACAGCCGGTTCTTTCTGTGCCTGCCTTTGTAACGGCAGAGTTTATGGGCCTGCAACAGCTCAAGCCATTATACCTAAAGAAAGGAAAGGGAGGTACAAACAGCATGATATATGGCTGTGAGGTGTTTAAACAAAGTAAACAAGAAAAAACAGGATTCTTGTCAGCGTTTCCTAGGTTACTGTTAAGGGACCCAAGAAGGGATTGTAGAATTTGGGAGCCACCATCTGACTATAAAACTACGACTATAAAATAAAGCTTCAAATGACCATCAGAGCGTCATTGTTAAAACCTAAAAGAAATAAACAACTACACACATGAGAAACTCTAACCTTTTTATGTAGTGTTTTTTCCTTCACTCACTTAACCATCCATGAGTTGTAGATTTGTTTGCTAAACTGTGAATGTAGCAAAAGCGTCTCACCCTGAGAATTTGGTCGCCCTCCTCCAGCCCCTCTTTAGCAGCAGGGCTCTCTTCCAGTACTCCAGCCACAAAGATGCCCACATCATTCCCTCCAGCCAGCCGCAGCCCAACACTCTCCCCCTTCTTGAATTTCACCAGCTTCATGCTCGGCCTGACAATGGGATTGGACACAACATTATGGTTCACTTCACTTTTGACACTTCCTTTTCCAAAACATAGGCACACCGAGTCTTCTTGAATAAATTATTTTTGCAGTCATTAACTTAAATGTTTTAGTGCTTCATGTTTAAATACACCAAATCCACTAGTCTATACCCATAAAGCATGTTTACCGTAGGATGCTGTCATCGTGGGCAGCACTTGGCACAGGAGCGTCAGAGGGACTGACTGGCAGGTCGACATCAGGCTGTCCAGGCTGAGCATAAACCGGCTTGGGTTCTGTGAATGAAAAAAATGTGTGAGTGTTAAATTACAAAAACAAGACTGAGCTGAGCTAAGCTAATGCTGATTTTGGAGGTTAAGGGTAGTGAGTTACAATCCTTCAGATAACTCTTAGTCCCAGTCTTGACCATTGTGAGCACACACACAATATCCTGAGCAGAGGTCACAGAGTAAAGCAGCAGAACGCTCAAGGCTGCACAGGGACGTCAGACTCAATCAACTCATGGTTTATTTTCACTTGGCTCCGGGTGAACTGCGGCAAGCTCAGCAGGCGTCTGGAGTCAACTTTTTGTACTTGTGCCTCTTAAAAAGGGCAGAAAGGATTTCTTTTATGTAACCCACTGATTTGGAACAGTAGTGTTTATTTTTTAATGTTGAACATTAATATTTAGTTTAGTGGTCTTAGTGAGTTGCCTTTACCTGGGAGCGGTGGGAGCTGCTTGTCCTCTCTAGTCACCGCAGATTCCTTGGGTTTGGGCAGGGAAACCTCTTCTGAAAGCTTGGCTGGTGTAGAGGATTGCTTTGAGATGCGCTCGTCATCACGACTTCTGTGGCTGGAGAAAATGAAAGATGAAAGACAGTATGTTGGTTATAAATAGTGTATTGTGGAGATGTTGCTTCTTGCCCCCGAGATCTACAAGAACATCTTGACAGCACACGACAACACCGCCATAGACTCGTCTGTATAAAAACGGGCTGACATGATACAATTCCCCTTTACTCAAACCTGGAGGTCATAACATTGTCAAAAAAGATGTAGGGCTTCAGGTGAATCAGGTTGCTGGTTCCCAAACTCTGGTACAGCTACTCCCTAAGATATGTGGAATGACCAACACTAAGCTTGTTTTCTAAGAATGTTAATCTGTATGTTTTATTGACCAATGTCTGTTTCACTGATTTTCTAACTTTCTGTTGGTTAAATCGATGATCTTGTTAAACCCCAAGAAGCAGTTCCTCAAAAATTGCATGCTTTTGATGTCGGCTTCCTGCAAGGTGAGGTAAACACTGACAAGCAGTTTGAAAGCAACTCAGCTTAATAAAATATATGCTTAAGTTTTCTTTGAGCACTAGAACATTGTGTCAAACTTGAACTCAAGACTAGAATCACATGAAACAAAACAATACCATCCAAGTAAATTTTTGTTGTTGTGTTGTGTATTGGCAAAGGTCTTGGTCTCTGCTAGACCCAAGATAATATTATGTTATGGAGGTGAATAAAATTTGTGTTGTTTCATGTGAAAAATATAATGGGTGAACAATCGAGCAAGCATTTTGTACCTGCCGTTGCTGATTTGTGGAGGGGAGTGTCTGGAGTGGTCAGAGGGCTCGGAGCGTCGGTCTGGAGAGCGGGAGCGGCTGCTTCGATGCCGTTCGTGTGATCGATTGGAATGATCTGAGGCAAGCGAATGGATATCTGAGATGTCTGGGGAAAAAAAGTAGTAAGAGAGAGAGAGAGAGTAATTAAATGTAAGTTAGCAAATGTTAGGGATTGCAGAAAAAGTTATGTCCATATCAGATCAAAAAGTATCATATCATGAACAAATTCAGATGGACCTTTACGTTTGGATTTTGATTAAAAAGCAAATATCCAAATTAGTCATACCATTCCAACTTTACTGTTTAAGAACTCCATCTCTTGATTTTAGAGGTTTTCCTTTGTCATTTCACAAATGTGAATTCTCGATTTTCCAACTCAAAATATCAGACCTCTTTCATCCATTTGACCGTGTGTGTTGGCTTCTTGTTGCTCACACAGCGACCACTTAGAGCCAATGCTGCACTCACCGTCTCTGTCTGAGGCGTTGGCTGAAGGAATGCTGTCATCGAGGTCAGGGATATTGAGCAGGGTCGCTCGGTCATCCCTCTGAACCACCATTTTTAGCTTGCCCTTTGACCTTTCTATCAGTTTCTTGGCATCTATCAAGGAGAGGTTCTCGGTCACTGTGCCATTTATCTGGAGCAATGAGAAAAAGAAAGAAAAAAAAAAAAGACCTTAGACCTTAGGGCTATCAATCAATTACATTTTAAAATCACTATTTTTCACATGATTGTCCTGAATTAACTCGCAATTAATGGCATTTAATTTTACTATTTTTATGTATGTTTTAATAACACATTTAGCTTTCTTAATAACATATTTTGCATTTCTCCCCTTTTCTTTTTCTTACTTACTTTACTAACTTTATTTGTAGGAATAAATACTACTTAGAAAAGTGTCTTGGAAAAAATATCTTGTATCGCATATAAGCCTAACTGTAGTAACGTGAAGTTGTGACATTATGATATGTCCTATTCATTATCGTCATCAGCATCCATTCATTTAAACTGCTATGGCCCTACTGTCAAATTTTGCAACACAGTAATGAGCTCTGTCACTGACTGTTTCTGTGCAAGAGACACTAAGGAAGCATTAGTTATACTTTTGGAGCCTTGACATCTTAAACAGCGGAACTTGTAGAAAATATCAAACTCTTGGAAGGCTACCGTTTTGGTTATTTTCGAAATATAAGAGAACAGAAACATTTTTCAAACATGCTCCAGGATTTTAAGATGAAGACACGACACAGGGCTTAGCAGCGCTTTAACACAGGACAGACGCACTGCTCGGATCTTCCTGCTCTGCGTGCATGAGGTAAGCACACACACACGCCTTTCATCCTCTGTTGGCCCGCGCACACACAGCAGCGGAAGAGAGGTTCAAAACCTGCAGAATCAGACGCAGCAGAGCACAGTCTAACCTGGACGTCACACTAAACTTGCACCCACTGTTTTTTGTATGAACTGCTCGCTGGTCACTTCAAATTCAGCTTAAGTTGGGAGTGCAGGATGGCTTTAATTGCATTGCATTGCATTGCATTAATGCAATAATAGCACGCTAAAATTGACAGCCCTACTATATATGCAATTAGACTCAACACCAATTTACCGCACCCCTAATTATACTTGTATGCAGTCAATGACTCAGTCAGCGTAAGGGAGTAATCATCATGTGTAATCATGTAAGAACATGCCATGATTGTTTGAAATTATTTCTCTGGAAATCAAAGATGAACAAAAATACCCTTTAGAAAGCTCTACCTTTTAAGTTAAAAACAGAAATAGATGCAATATTTAATTTGTGACACCAACAAAATTAAAATAGAATGGAAAAAACATTCTAGTACCAAACATTTCAGTGCTTGTGAACCACGTCGTCAACCCTCACCTTGAGTACAACATCTCCTTCCTGGATGTTGCCATCCCGGGCTGCCAAGCTCTCAGGGGAAATGTCCTTGACAAAGATGTGGCTGGCCAGGCGCAGGCCATATTCTGCTTACAGAGTTAACGACAGCAACAAAAAGCATGTTAGCACGTTAGCACAGGGTTTACGCGACATCCTCTGGCTGGGATGTCCAATCCTGCCCCAGCTGGGATTAATGCTACTGATTTAAGAAGATTAATTGTGCTTTTACTTAGATTTCCCAGAGTTACTTTAAGATTATGCACGGGCTAGCAAGTTTTGTTTATTTTGGCAGTTCACCAATACTGACTTTAGTTGGATCTAAACTCAAGAAGGAGGGAACAGAAGAGAGAACAAAGAAGTTAAAATGTAATTTGACATCCACTGAAAAGGTAATGTATGCCACTATTAATTTAGCATTTAGCCTTGACATTAGCACTAGATTGACAGAGTTTAGATTGAGAGAGTCTGAAATGATTTCCCTACTTAATGAAGTACTTTGTCCCTGCACCATATTCCCCGACATTACGAGCCTCACCTTCATTTTTGCGGGACTTGACAAGAGTGACCTTCGAGGGGCGCGGGGGCAGATTGTGCGAGCGGTGTTCTGTGCGTGGGGACAGACTCCTCTCTCGTGAAGCGCTACGTTCCCGTTCCCTGTCCCGCCGCCCGCTGCTCCGCCCACTGCGCCTGCCCATAGCCCCCATGCTGTAGGCCCCACTGCGGCCACTCCTCGTCTCGTAGATCTCTTCATCATAGCTGTCCTCCTCTTCGTCATGTTCAGACATGGTTTCCCTTTCCCCGAGTCGACCCATTGGGACGTGCACCTTCCTTTTCCGTCTGATTGTCTAGTGGAAAACAAAGAGATGAGATCAACCTAACATCGAGTCATTTATAATAAATCAGGATCAATCTTCTCAAATAAAAGGACATTTGTACAAAACGGTGCTCACAAAAACAACAGCATAGCACAACTCAAGTGATTATCGATTCACACCAGCTCTAACTTCATTTCCTCACAGGGTTGAGAGAGATGTGATAGAGGAATGACACTCACAATTTTGGCGATTTTCCCGCTCTTGCGAAGCTGCTGGACTGCATAGGCATGCTCCACATTGTCCATGGACACAGCATTGACCATAACCACTCTGTCATTTTCCCTGAGAGGCACAACACACATGCTGAGTCTATGTTGATCATTTAGATCATTTATTACCAATCAGACAGTGGTGCAATAACTCACTGCAGCAGTCCTTCGGCTGGGCCCCCCTTCAGCACATCTGAGATCACGATGGAGGTCTCGCCACTCTGAAAATGAGGGTTATCCCGACCTCCTGATATGGCAATCCCAAAACCAAACCCTGGTGCCTACAAACAGAAAAAGTACAATGAGAAACAAAATGTTTAGGTTGAAAGTTGTAAGATAAGACAATTACACATAACATAAATTAACACTTAGAATGGATTTGCCACTGCATCCACGTGTGGCGTGCTAGTGCAATATGTAGAAGGCATACGGTCTCATTTTTATTGATTTGATACTGACCCTGTGCAGTGTTACTGTGTGCTGTTCCCAAATGACAGTCTCCTCCATTGCTGCACTCTATAAAACAAAACAGGAAATGGTTACATTTATAAGATGACATTAAAAGTCAGGGCCAGGACATTTAGATGTATTATTCAACATTCTTGCATTAAGGGTTTGACCGTAGACGTATTAGTATGGATCTCTGACAGGACAATTTCCATCCATATAAAATGTTCTTAACATGTTCATAAGCAGAATTTAAACTAAACCCAGTAGAAAAAGGCATGTTAACAGAACCATAAAGGATAAAGATCACATCACTGTTTAATGTAAACTTCCATTATGAGTACCTTCCTAGAGATGGTAGCTAACAGATCCAACAGTTAACATGCAGGTGCTGGTCCAGAGCTGCTCTTTTACTCTGTGTCCAATTCAAGGCCTGTATACAATGAGTGTGATGACAAAAACACTGGGATGCATAGAGGTCACTCTGTCACAAAGTCTGGAAATTAAAACACAGCTTGTGTCGCGTTAAAGACCGCAGAGGGGACGATGAAGGTCAGCTCCTTGGGCTGTCAGGTCAGCACTGTCCTCTGCCTCTCTCTCTCCACAGACCACACCTTTGTTCTGCTATTTCAACTCAACACATTATATACAAGGCATTTTTCAGGCAAATGGTATGGAATTAATTGTGATTTATATTTATATTTTTAATTAAACTAGTTCTCAACAGTGCACATTCTAAAACATCTCAACCAAGCATGAAATTTGGATTCATAATTCAGCCACAATACACTGTGCAATAGCTGTGTAAAATATATGACTTTCATTCCTTGAGAAAGTTTACTACATCATACAACTGAACACAGTAACCCCCATTTCTCATGCCATTTGATTAAAGTATCTGCTCTTAATAGTCTGATTTTATGTTGTTTCATGGGCTATTTCACTGACACTTACAACACTCTCGACAAGTAGTTCACCAGGCAGTGGCTCTCATGTAGCTCTATATTAAAGCACAATAATCGCTGAGTGAAGGGAGATAGATTGTTATTTAAAACAGTTAAGAGTGATTTGACATCCAGCCGACATTGCTGCAAGTGTCGGAACAGTAATGTGTCAGTTCTGCTTATTAGCAATTAATTTACAACTTAATTAAACTGACAAGGGTCTAATGGTGTGGTCCATTAGTGGTCCCCAAAGTGATAATGATACAAAAATGTTGGACACATGCAACGCAACATTAATTTCTTTGATTACACATTTAATGGAGTCCATGAGATGGATTGAACATGTTACTATATTAGAAAAACATGGAATATTTGCAGTACTGTGCTGAATGTAAATATACATAGAATATTGTAATTTATTTTTGGACCTAATCATTTTAAAGTTTGCATTTATTGTGTTATCTATCCAGCAATACAGATCAGGGCTCTGCAATTAATTACCATTTTAATTGTGAGCTATTCCGATTAATAATAATAAAAACCATGACCAAAGATAATAAAATAATAACATACTGAGCAGTCCTTGAAAACGTATCGTCTTTATTGCTGTACCACCTCAGCCTCGCTCCTAAAACATTGCCCTAATGTGTTTTGTGAAGTGAAAACAGTGTGGGAATGTGGGCAGCCGAATGAATCACCAAAAGTGGCCCCAGACGGTCGGGGCTTGGCAGCAACAGTGGCAATCTCCTAAAGCAGCTTATGTCAGACAGGAGGGTGAACCAAAGTTTGAACAAGGGAATTCCCCGTGGCCCAGGGAAAAGACATCGGAATATTAATACAGTGTTGGAATCACTAGCACAAACTCGGCACTGGAAAGTTTACTCTGTGCAGTGGCTTATTTATGTCTTTGTCTCCATCAGCAGAAGGAAAGCGCTGATGGAAAAAAATGCCACATTAGGTGTAAATTGAAACAAGGTTCAGTTTCCTGTGTTTTAGGCTTTTATTGGCTTTTAGAGAACAAACATAAAATGCTGCATGAGGCAAATCGTGCAAAAAAGTTGGGAGGTGGGAGAAAAGGTGCTAGAGAGGTGTTTGTTAGGCTTGATTCAATACAACACATTTATGTCAACTGTAACATAATACCTTCTTTATGGATTCATTAGCGATTACAACAGTTAATCTATTAGATTAAGGGTAAGGCACTCTATTGTGCCCCCAGGGAAATCTGTCCATCCTTCAGTGCTGCTGGGGCAACCTAAAAGGAGCAGTGGGCGCCACAGTGCTACTCACAGGTACCAGTCTCCAGATCTTGAGCTAGGCTTGGCAAGACTACATTAGCTAGAGATGCACCAATCCAGCTTTTTCAGTTCAGATACCAATTTCGGTACAATGACTTTAAGTATCTGCTGGTACCAGATATTAACAGATACCATTGCGGAGACTGAAAACAGCATTTATTTCTTTAAAGCTAAAATAAAATAATAAAGAACTGATTTGAATCTGTCATTTATCCCTCAAGTAACCACAGAACAAGTTTATGTAAGTTCCAACAATATGAGACTTTCAATATGACCCTTTACAATAGGAAATATTCGTGTGACATTGTTTATGTTTATCCAAACAGGACATCTGTCGAACCAATATTTGGAAGCCGATATCCGATCCAACAAATTTTTCAGTACCTGCATCAACATCAAACACCAGTATCGGATCTGTACATCTCAAACCTTAGTCGGAGAATTTTACCAGTTGTGCATGTTTAGGGTGGATAGGGGAAACCAGAGTGCTCAGAGGAAACCCACTGCACAGTCACGGGTAGATGCATCCAAATAAAAGGGCCCGAGCAGCCCAGAAGTCAAACTTCCTTTGGTGTTCCTCTAGGTCTCTCTAGTCCCTATACCAAGTTCAAATTCCAAAAAGTAGCCCTAGAGCAGCATCAGGTTCTGTCGTCGCCAATCGTAGACTTTCCATAACCGTAACTCCGCAACCAATTGTGCACTCATGTAAATTCAAACGGCACCTCAAAGGAGAGGCACGGCGCTCTTTAGATATTTTACCGTTATTACAGTAATCTGCCTCTGTTGTCCCTTGAAAATGACGAATGAGAGCGCAGGTGCTGCTCCAGTCGCTTATTCAACGCGTCAAAGAAAAAAATACGAATGGATATGTAAAATAGAGGTAGTTGTGTGAAAAAATGTAATGTATTCTGATACTTCCTTTAACATGATTTTTATGGATACAAAAAGAATAAAAGTCTAGGTGAGCTATACTGGTCTATAGTGTGCTCAGGCCTTAAAGGGTTAAAAAGGAAACATGACTTTGAATGGTAACTATAGAAAGCAAAAGCAAAAGAAAAACTAGTGCAAAATTTTGGGAACCAAAGCAGGCTACATTTGTGTGCTTGCTCTCCTCCACACACCTTTCAGTTGGAGAGGATGTAATTGTGCTTCCTCCTCCTGCCGAGTGTTGCTCTGGTAACAGAGAGGGAACAGCGTGGTGTTGTTCAATAGGCCTGACATTTCCAGGCCATGTCGAAAGGTTCAGCTCTCAAACTGTGAATGCTTTAAAACAACACACGAATTTAAAACAACTATAGGCCTTTCACATACGCAGTGGCCTGAGTACATAGTGTCAGCTCTGGAGCACTCGACGTCAAAAGCAACAACTTCTTTAAATGCAAATCTGTTTTGGAAGAAGTTCACAGACTAAAAAGTTGCAAAGTTAGAGGGGAAAGACTGCCAGAGTCAAGTGCAACATTTAGTTTGAATATTCACTTTATAATGCAATAACATCATCATTTTGTGACCTAATGTGCAGAGACAGCTCTAAATTGATGTTACTGCAAACTTGTGAAGTAAATTCAGGCCACACAATCCCTACAAAAAGATGCACGATGCAACAACTTGAAAGAATAATTTACTCCATTATTGATGTCAGTTTTAACCATTATATTACGTATTGATAGCACTGCTGCTTAGTCACATCAAGTCACAAAAGGGATGACTCTTAGAAAACAGACACTTTTCCAAACATCAAAGGAAAGGCTTAAAGGCTCAAATGTTTGGTCCATCCTTTAGAGAGACAGAAGAGTGATGCCAACAGAAGCTCCACAGGCCAGAGCTAGGGCTGGCAGCCTCCGCAGCCCAGACACACTGCACCCCGCCTGGACCATGCTCGAGGGATTACACCCAGCACCAGGAGCCAGACCGGGGCACACAGACCCAAGCACAGATGGACACCCCAGCTGAGAGCTTGGGACAGAAACATGATGGGCAAAATGGACAATCTGGGATCTGGGACAATGTAAAACCATGGTCCACATAGTGCTCCAAATAATTATACACCAGTGAAATTCTAAAATGGAGAGGTTACATCAGCAGGGTGCAGATTAGAGAGGCAATGCGATACTGATCGCTCAGAGTTTAGCACAACCGAAGGCTGACCTGCCCATATTTGGGACTGATGCTGATTATTTTCCCCAAATATATAATTTGAAATGACTACACAGCTCTATTATCATTTGTAGTAAAACCAGGTTGTGAATGAGTTTGTATTCGGGTTTTGTGCAGTGTCTTTTTCACATTTAAGTGTTCAAACAAAGCTTTATGCGGATACTTTAGGCATCTGGTTAGCCCACACAAAATATCGGCCTTGGCTGGAGAGAGTTGATATGCTAAAAGTTCAAATATCAGCCCGATATCAGTCATCCGATATATCAGTTTATATCAGTTTATATCAGTTTATCTCTAGTATTCATGTTTCCAGAGTTGAACAATTCCTGTATTTTCCGGAATATATGCCATAGTATAACAGTAGAGTATAAGTCACACCAGTAAAAAAAAAAGCATAATAATGAAGGAAAAAAACATATACAAGTCGCACTGGACTATAAGCATTTTTGGGGGAAATTTATTTTTAAAAATCCAAAACCAAGAACAGACATTTTATCTTTAAAAGATAAAAAAACATAAATGTGTCTGGTATGGTAGCGTAAGATATTGACAGTTAAGATAACTAAGCTAACGCAACACATTTCTATTTATTCAGCTACATGAAGCATAGAAAATGAACTGAAGACGTGTTTGGTATGTTAACATAATATATTAACAGTTAATCAGATAACTAAACATAAAAAACAAGTTAAGAAGTTTACTCTCAATCTCACTCTAAATCGCTAAATCCATTGAATTCTTCATCCTTTTTGTTGCTTCTGCGTCAACTCTGGAAGGAGATGAAGTGCCGCTTCCGTGTGGCTGTCATACATACACAAGCCGAGAGTGCCCTTGTGTGGTTGTCAGTGTGACAATAATAAAAACTGTATATTTTAATAATTTCACATATAAAGTCGCATCCGAGTATAAGTTGCATCCGAGTATAAGTCGCACCACCAGCCAAACTATGAAAAAAAGTGCGACTTATAGTCCGGAAAATACGGTAAGCAAAATGAATATGAGTGCTACTACATGATCACTACATAAAGTTCTACTGAGAGAAATATTCAAATCACTGCATGTTGGGAGAAAGATGTCGCCGGCAATACCAGACATTGATGCACCTTATTATTTTAGTACAACTCTCATACCTTCAACCAATAATGTAATCAAAACGCTATTTTGGAGCCCAAATTGTCTCAAAACTACACTAAGGTTGAAACAATTAATCAAGTAATTAGATTTATTCGATTACTAATAAGCTTCGATTCTTATTTTATTGCCTTAACGATTCGTTCAATTATTCGTTAAAACTATGGCCCACACTCACACCTGCATAACCGAACCAAGCCACGGCCCAGTGATGTCATCACACAACACCGTTTGTTTATATGTCGCGCAAATAAGTACAGCAGCACAAAATATTTCCTAAATAGTGAGGCCGATATGATTCCTGCTGTGATACAACCGTAAATTTATGGATTAAACAAAAGTGTGGAGCAGTGAGGACAACAGGAGACAAGGCTTCAAAACTTCTGTCTGTCCACAGTGCTTACTAAAGCTGGGCGTAGATTAGCCCTGAGTTTTCTCTGCTTATCCTGTATCCTGTCAGCGCACAAGACAGGGCTGGTAAACATAAACGGTGCGTGTGCATGCACATGAGCAACTGTGTCTGGGCACGGTTTGTTTGCATTCGCACTGGACACACGTACTGCGGTTTAGGGGCTATACATGCTGGGCATGGTTCGATTGGGCTAGTATGGGCACATCATATACTTTTATATTTTATGAAAGGTAAAAAAAATTATAGATTACTTGATTAATAAAAGTAAATAATCGATAGATTACTTGATTACTAAAATAATGGATAGCTGCAGCCCTAAACTACACAAATTCATTTCGCCATATTCCAGTGTCTGGTCTGCTTAACTGTCTCTATGACAGTGACAAGTACTCTATATAATCATGGAAAACAATTAGACGACTGGCCTAACAGCAAGAATAAAGAAGTGAAATGTTTTGAGAAAAATTTGTATAAAAAGAATTATAATAATAACTTTTAAGCTGTTAGAACTTAAAAAGAGTAAAACGTCTCTAGTGCCTTGGAGAAAACCCCAGCAGCTGAATGAGTCATCACAAATGCAGTCTAAAACAAACCAGACAAAGTAAAGCTAAAACACTGTTTAATTTTAAATAAATTCTGTTTGGAGCATCATTAAAATTGAAGACCACAGACCAGACTCTCATCCAATTAAAAAGAAAAACATAAGTGCTCCTTGGAGGCGTTTGAGGCGATATTAGCAAAGTGTTCAATTCAGAAAGTAGAAGAATGGATTTTATGCTGAAGTGTGGCTTAGGGGTGAGGCAGAACCTTATTCAATTTTGACCGCTCTGGGACCAGCTTGCTAAAAATAGTCCTCATTAATTCTGCCGTTGTGATGCTGCAACAGAGTGATTTAAGGGAAACTTGCAGCACTCCAGTACATTTAATAACCTCTTGTTCAAGTAAATGCTATTGAGATCACAGACAACTCAGTGTCCATTATCTAAATGCTATGTAAGGAAAAACAGAAAGCCAATTTTTTCAATACAATCTGGCTACAAGCAAAGACAGCAATGGTATGTAGATATGGGACCCTTAACCAAAGCAAGGCCCACAGATAAGAGATGATGATTAGTGTACAGTGGGGCATTTCCTGCCATCACCCAACAGATAAGACTTACTGACCTTATAAGGAACTGTATCCCACTGAGTCCAGATAAGATTCAAGCAGCAACAAAGAGCAAAACTGGTTGTGGGGCTTGCAGCATTATAGGAAAATTGCAAAAAAATTGTTGAAAATTTTAATTATGATATGGCTAGTGGTATTCAGATATATATACGTACATTTGAAAAATGATTCCGAAATGTTTTGGGTTTTTTTTTTATTTGTGAAGAAAAGCAACACCTTCAAAGTAAAGGTCAAACTGGGGGGGAAAAACACACACACACACACACACACACACACACACACACACACAATAATATATATATATATATATATATATATATATATATATATATATATATATATATATATATATATATATATATATATATATATATAAATATAAACATATATGTATATAAAATATGTAATATGAACTAAAATAAAACACATGTAAGAAACAATTAAATCAGCCAACACTGCATTAAGAATAAAACATGTTATGAGACCATCTGGTCACATAAACAATGCCTGAAACTAACAACACTGTACAATTTGTTCAATCAATCACAAATGCTTGAGCAGCGAGTTACAAGTGTCACTGCAGCCAGAGACAAAATGTGAGAAGATACTTTTATGTGGCTGCTGGCAGTGGAGCGGCAAACAAGTGGAACAAAATGATTGATCACAGCAAAGATTGAAAGTGATGTGCCTGAGAGTGCTGACAACTGCTAAAACTAGCCTGCCTCAGAAAACATATTCAAATGGTAATGAGCACAAGAGGTTTTAGCACAAGTCAAGAGGTCTTCAAGGAGACACTCATGACACAGAACATATACTACCAGATAGAAAAGATGTAGAGTAGAGGACCATTACTTGTGGCATTAAGCCCTTTACTAATAACAGCTTGTAAGACTTATTAAAAAGCACATTTCCAAAGTATTTTAAAGTAAGCTGGAATTTAGTGGTACTTACATAATTTCATCTTGGAAGGCAGATGACAAAAGCGACTCCGAGCTGAGTAGGAAAATCCTTCAGACGCACATCCACCATCCCAAAACCATGACCAATCATAGCCCCCTCCTCCCGGCTCTATTCTTAGCTACAGTGAAATTACAAGCACAGGTGAAAGGTTAGCGAACCATAGCTACGCCCTGAAGTCTCCTCTGCCCCAGACACTCCTCTTCCCCTCTCTGCACACATCTTTCATCAAAACATCTCTCTTCCTCAGCTCTTTTTGATGGCTGTTAAGATGCGAGCAGATCCCAGCGCCTTGGCAGAGTTGTGTGCGAGATCTGCAGTACGCTACGGCATGGGGCTCCTCTAGCGAGCATCCATCCGCAGTGTAAAGTGCTGTACCGGACTTAACCCTCACCACGCCGTATCCAGACCATCTATCAGAGCTCTGCATGGGGGACAGTGTTAAACCCCTCCCCCAGGTGGGCTGCTGCAATCCCGGCATAATGCAATCCGAGGGTCAATGACAGCTCCCTGAAAGTCACAGTGTCGCTCAATGAACACTAAGCAATACAAGATGGGCGTGATTTGTGCATTAATGACACTACAGGCCTATAGCATACAGCTGAAAATCTGAGTGTTTTTATTTTAAAATTCTTGCAATTTAAAGACATAATGTATAGTTGAATATCAGGCTCTATTAGCTGCATTGAAGTGTTTTTTTCTTCCTAATTTATTCATGTGCAAAATTTCTATTTTACAAGTGAATTCTGGAGCGCTAATTGACCAGCACCTTAAACTAGGTATGACATGTTGGTTATCGGCAGAGGTCCCCAGATACCGGGCTGATACTGAAAATTTTTGTTGATATATGGTACAAATATTTTTTTCTGCATATCCCTAGTGTTTATGTGCCCTCGTTTCATTCCCAGTTGGTCTTTAGGGCAACATGTACCTGCAAATATCGGTTATCGGCCACAACAGCAAGACAAATATCGGGTACTGGCTCAAAAAAATCCATACCGGATCGTCCCTACTTTTAATGGCATAATACTGCTCTAACGCATATTTTAATTTCATTTATAATTTCATCTAGCAAATAAAATAAAAAAAATAACTTATCATGTTCTCAGCTAAGTCAACATTACCTACTTGGACTACAATTATGATTAAATTACAATCATGACCAAGGCAATAAGAAAAAGACCTACTCTACCATATCACCTTATCCTACATCTATAATTCAATAGGAACAACAGTTTGATAGATACATGTAGCCATTTTGTGACAGTCATTCCAAGACAACAACACCACCACTACACCTGCTAACAGTGTTACCAAGCAGCTCCCAATAAATCACTTGAGAATAAACTGGACGAGTGAGAAGTTGAGAGGGTGATTTTCCACTCTCCATGAGGTAGGCTGAGGAAATCCATCATCCCAGCACAAACACTGCAGCAACATGCGATTATTTAATGGCTGTCTATAGATTTATTGATTCGAGTTTGAAGTGACAGAGGAGCTGAAGGTTACCAGTTCTCAAGTATCAATAAGATCAACAGTTATGAAAAATGAACGACAGAATAGACACATTTAAAGCGTGGCATCAAATAACCCTTTTATTTGACTAAAAGGAGAACTTAAGTCACGTTTCATCAATGGTCATATCTGTTTTTAAAAAGGGTCTATATTACACCATTTTCTGATCTATGGTATAAAGTTGTTTCCTCATCAAAAATATACCAGAGTTTTGTTTAACATGCAAACCCTGAATATTTGGGCTGAGTTCTTTTCTCAAATAGAAAACGCTCTGTTCCACCTTGTGATGTCAATTGGTCATACAAGAAGCACTCCACTATGTTTTAAATCTTATACACCTTCACTAAAATTATTTGGATACTTTCAGTCCTGGAATTGACCATCTCGACTGAACTAAAGGTAAAAGGTAGCTGTTGACTTGAAAACTGTAATATAGGACCTAAGACAATCATCAGAGACTAGACTAATATGTTTCTACAAAGGAGCAGACTGAATGTTTCACTATAGAAATTCAGCCCAAGGCAATTTGAAGCATCGTACAATGTGGGCCAACTATTTTAATGAGCAGAAAACCACTGGGATGAAAAACAAAGCAAAAAACTGTGAAGATATGTTCCTTTCATTTCTTTTTTAGTTCAGTAACATTTTAAACAAGCTACAGTTTTACAGTGGCTAAGCTTAACATCACATGACCTCCTGAATGAACCAGAAACAAGACATTAACAAAGCTGGGATAGTATGACCTAAAATCAATAGTGGGTCTAGTTGGACATTTTACATCAATTACACTTAACAGTTCAGATTAGTAGAGTAAAGAGACCAGATAGCAAATGAGAGATTCATTACAAATTCATATGTAATTATTGCCTACAAGAACACTCCTCATTGTGGGACAAATAAAGGTAAAGTATGTGTTTAATAGACTGAGGATGTACTATTATTAGTGACAATAATTCAAAATAAGTTAAAATGATTACCAGAATTATGGGATTTTTGGGGTTGGTATCAAACTCTCAACAGAATTGATCAGTCCAACAAAACTGCACATAAATAAATTTACCTGCTCTGTATAAATGGCCTCAGGACTGAACCCAGGCTGTGCGGGTCGAGACATGCACTTATCAGGAACAGGATAATGATGGTTTGGGACAGGTCTGACAGTCACACGGTCACTGCGGGCAACAGATCTAGAGTTAAATTTACATCCCTCACGGCTCTGGCCCAGCACTGGTGACAGATTCCACACATAACTGCGGCTCTGTGCAACTTCTGCCGAGCTGCAAATACAGCTTGCAGACCAACAGCTCCATACACAAGATAAACGGCCGTGTATGGCCTGTCATCGTCCCAATAGACATGCAACAAGCACTTAAGAATACTTATACAAAATGGTCTGAATTATTCAATTAATGGCAAGCCAGTCTGTAAAGTGTGTATCAACAAAAAGGTGATCCACAGAACACACCCAGTAAATTTTGAGTGAAAAATATACTCAATTTAAAACTTGCTTTTTATCCAATCAAAACTTACAGAATTTGGATGGTGCTATACCCAAGCAGTAGCGTAGCGTATAGTTAGGTGTAGTATTGTGCACTTGTTCAGAGTTAAAACTTAGTCCTTAGTTTTCTTGAACTATGTATGAATTTATAAGTATGGAAATGAGGAATTCTAAGAAAATTCCTTAAACCGGGTGCTGAGTATTTTGAACAAGGTAATATCCTGTTCAGACCAAATGATGACTGAATCCATTGTGAAGATAAAAACTAGGATTTCCTTATTGCTGGCTATCATTTATATGTGCTTTGCTACGTATATTAAAATAAACAGCATTTGCTGTACAGTATGAGAGAAAGAAATTGTAAATGGCTCTCGCTTGCCTGAGGCTGAAGCCTGAAAAGTGGACCAGGAAACCAGCTCTGGAGGCCAATCACCCCAGTGGAAGCTATCAGAGCCCACACAGACCACAGAGGGGGCAGGAATGTGCTGATAAGCCCCGTGCCACTGACCCACAGGGCCCCGCCTCCCCTCCATCACCGTGATTGAAACAAGAACGCCGGCGCCAATGAAAAACTCCAACGATAAGGGATGTTACAGTACTGGAAGAGAAAAGGGGCCTTATACTAAAATGTGATTGATGAGTGAATTTGCGGGGCTTGTTACCTTGATAATCCCACACAGCTCATTCAAAAGGGATTTACGAGGGAGCTGATTTATTCGGAGCCAAAAGGAGCATCTGCATCAGTGGAGATGTAACCGTGAACATTGCGTTTGTTAACAGAATCATATTGGACAATGAGCGCATAATGCCAGAGCTTTATGGATGGCCTGCTGCTCTTAAGATGCCCTGGTCTAATCGCCTGTCACTGCAATGACTGTTTAATGTTGGAAAGCAGAGATGGAAATGATGACTCCCGCTTCAGTAAAAAGGAAATACGTTTTTGGCCCATTTTAGGCACACAAAACTCTTCTATGATAGAGGGTGCACATCATGAACTCAATCTGCATTACATGAAGTACTTTATTGTACTTTGATGTTAACATGCTTAATCAATGTAGTTCTCTGATTCGTAGTTGACACACTTGCTACTCGAAAGTCCTGAATTACTGTCATTTTATACTTGTCACTTTAGTCATGCAATAGTATTGTTTTAATCTGGTTTTGACACGGTTTGTTTTGGTTTAGTTTTAATTTACTCCTGATAAGGTCTTAATTCCGCTCAGATTGTCCTTGTGTAGGATCTAGCGCAATACTGATTTGAGTTTGTTTAGGATAAAAAACTAAATATTTTCAGAAGTTTTTCGGTCCAACTAAAGCAAAATAAATCAAAACACAGGTGGGCACTACCATTTCACCTCTGCTACCTCAATATGACACAAACAGTGAGAGTGCTTGGAAAAACAAAACTACACTAACAAATACATAATGGCAGTATTTTAATTGTCCAACAGAAATTTCGCAATGATTATAATTAAGCAAACTGACTCACACATAGTTGTAGAAGAATACTTGAGGCTATTGTAGACCAAGTCATTAAATCATATTCCTTTTAATCCCACTATTAGCTCAAGGCTAGTGCTAGCACTGAGACACATGTTCAAAGTCATTTTGGCCACGGCTCTCTCCAGCATCTCCTCACAGCCACAGCATTAATCCAAGATAGCCATTCCCAAGGCCATCCATTAGATCACTTTGTATCAATAAACCACCACTTGTATGGGGATTTTTCCATGAAGTTTAAGCTTTGGAAACACATCACGTTTAATGGTACTCACATGGTAAAACAAAAACGTGCATTGAGCTAATTAGCATGCAGCAGATCACACAGGACTACAACAGGTCATCCTCTATAGTCAGACATGCTTTTTCCTGGCATCGCTGCAGTCGTGTTTTACAAAAGTAGGTGAAAAATTGAACATGTTTGTCCTTCCAAAACCACACTGACTTAGATGACTGCTGCTCCCCTGACAGCTTAGGCGATATGATTTACTGTCCAACATGTATGCTTGTCCTTGGGCCACTAGATATTCTTATCTCCAGTGACATGTTTGCCTTAACAATGTTACCTTGTACAGATTCAAATACATTATTGTATAATATCACTATCTAATATCACACATATTTAATCTGTATCAGTCATTGCTTGGTCAATCTTTGACCAGTCAAGCACTTGAAATATAATTTACATTGACAAGCTCAGACCAGCCTTCTTGACTAAATTCAGCAGAACGTGTGCTTACCATATCACTTCAGTTCTGTATATTCTAGTGTTATTCAAAGTATACTTTTCTTGTATTACGTTTCGAAGGGGCTAAATTGGGACACAGTTTCACCCTACTCCAGGTTCACCTAATGCAAGACGTTTTTCTCATTAACCGGTCCAAATGTAAAACTTGACTGCCAAGGTTGGATTTAATGTAAATGCACTTATACTGGTCAGTCTAACCCAGGGCAGCTGTGGCTACAATAGTATCTTAGCACTACAGAGAGTGCAGTGAATGAATAATGGAATGGAAAGGCACATTATATATCCAATGTATTATTATTATTATTATTATCATACATAAACCAAACAAAATAAAGCAAATCAGTAGCCACCAACAGTTTAGAATTATTCTCTTTTGAACTTACTAGTTTAGCAGAATGTTTACAATGTAAAATATGACACACAATGCAATTTATCACCAAGATCCTGTCATTTTCTCGTGGGTGTAAAATCTGAGCCATTTACAGAAAATAACCTTACATTCAACATAATTTGCATTCAACAGGTGATTACATGTTTAGGGTGGTCCAGTGACAGGGCGGTTAGTCATCCTGGATCATCCTGGCCAAAGCTTAGTGTGGTAATAAGGAGGATGTCATTGGTAAACGACCTGCCTCTGGTTTACTGCCTATTCACCGAGACTGAAAGGCGGGTTAGTATTCAAGTGTCACCAAACTAGCTAACAAGCTAGCACTAGCCAACTGCTACCTAGCTTTACCACTCAAGTTTTACTAGCTGATGATCAAAACAAGGTGGGTCATCATATGAGCCCCACTTTAATTAGGAAAACCGATGCCACATATACGGCATATGATCTTATGTTACTGCTCTCTGATGACCTCACATAGCAATGCACTTAATAAATCTTATGCCCCCTTCAAACTGCCTTGGTCAAACCAACTCTAGCTGGCCGACATTTTGTTCGCCAGCAAGGCTAGCCCTGGCTAACGCTACCTGGACGCACTTGACGTGAGCCAGCAGTCCCCCTAATGACAGCTCCACCACAACCCATTTTCTGACTCAAAAACCTAACCATGGAATACAGCACATCAAATGGGAGTGTAACCACTGTTACAAGTACCATCATTTAGATGATAACATTAGCCAGTCGTAGATGGAGCTAACAATTAGCTGAGCTAGCGCGGAGGTAGCGGTTACCTCCACTTGCAGCGTTATCGCCTGTTCCCGCAGAGGGACACATCCAGGCTGCTCCTGCAGCGAGAGCAAAATGGTCTCCCGTGTAACACACTCGGAAAATAAGCCAGGAAAGAAATTCACCTATTGAAAGCAATGGTCCTCACGACGTACTTGTGAATATCCTTCAAGAAAGGAATGGAGAGGTATTCTGCTGTGACTCCAGAGCAGCAGCAGCAGCCGCACTGCAATGGCAGGCAGTCCCCCCTCTGCGCTCACACTTCGGCTGCCTTCACCGCCGCGGCGACACTGACAGGTTCATGTGGACCAGACCATTCGGGTTTGTCCGCGGGGGGGCGGCAGGATGCGGAGAGGCTGTCTGCAGCAGCAGCAGCATCAGCAGAGATCCAGCAGCATCCCGCGCCATATCCGCGTGAGAACACTGTGTCGCTCATAGAAGAGGGAAACAATCTGAAGAGGCCATATGAGCATCACAGGCAAGATGAAATCATATGTATCGAGGAAATGGATGCGACTATTATTACTCAGCTGTAATGCGTTGATTTACTACGGTACACCACTCTTCAATACGTTACACCACTCCTAACCGAATCACCTGAGGAATAGTCTGTAATGTGGTGTACAGTCACGCTAAGAATAAAAAACAAAACACATATTTTACATATTGTTTAGTGTGAATATTTGGGTGGTTATATAGTAACTGAGTGAGATCCCTGAGGCCAAAAGAATATTACATTTACAAAGCAAAATAAATGCAGATTTAGGCATATTAGATGACACGTTGTCTTTGAAATAATAGAGCGCAAACATAACCATAAAACTATGTACATTGTATATTCTATAGCCTAGGAGCTGCTGGCCCTGGGTGAAGCTTATCTGTAGTTAATGGTTGGTAAATGGTCAAAGTTAACACATGGGTCAACTTGTAATTGGCCTTTACAAATAAATAACATGTCTCTGGATCATCGATAAACTAAGTTGCTATTAAAGCACAAAGAATGAATGTCAAAGCTAGTAAAACAAATGAAACTTTCACAGGGAAAGCTGAGGTAGCCTTAAGTAGTAATGACATGCTGCATAAAGCCATTTAAAATGCAGAGGATACCAAAATCCCGCTTACAGTCACTGAGCTCAATACAAGTTCCCATGGGGTATACACAATTAATCAATAAAGAGTAGAATGTAAATTGTGCACTGCAGCAAAGCAACTCTTAGTACCCTATATATGGACTTTCGTGCTTGCTTTCGATGAGGGACCTAAAACTGTAGTGCACCTTCTGTTGTCTTTTATCACATGGAGGAGTTGTGACCGTTCTTGTCACCTTTACCTATGGACACTAATGAGCTCTGGAGGAGATAGGGGCTGAATGTTATGGCAGTTGGAGCACAGAGGTCCCCTGCAATGTTGCTGACGTAAGGAGACCCGCTGCGGATTTCATTGGAGGATCAGAGAAGGAGAGAGAAAGAGAGAGAGAGAGGGAGGAGGGGCGGGTGCATCTTGAATAGAAGAATGTGAATTGTGGCCAAGGTCATATAAGTATTAGACAAACAAGAGCAGTTTTCAGATTCTGCACAAAATAAATACACATTAAATATTTCAAAGCATGATTTCTGGTGCCCAGACATGTAAAAATAAAAGGTTTGTACAGAGGAAGCTTTTAATGTTTGATAATAAATGTATCAAACAGTAAACAAAGAATTGTTATTAAAATGATTGTCATGTTGTCAGACAACTACATGTACTCTTCTCTTGTAATTCTATGTCACTGTTTGCATCACTGCCTCCAACTGCACAGAGGGACTTTCATGATGCAGCCAATTTTCAGAATCAGCATATTTAACCAGAGAAGCCTGCATCCAAATGACTGCACAACTACAACTGCGGGAACCAATTGCACATTTGCGAAAGGCAAATTAGAAATTCACAGCGGGTCGACTTATAGGCTGCCCTGGTGGCGAATGAGTCAACCACTTTAGCTATATAGGGTCAAGGAAAAACAGCCAAGTAGGCAATCTGGCCTATCCATAAGCTTTAATGATTGGGGCTATCAAAGGACAAGACTTGTACAGCTTGAGAATGGGACTAACAAAATGAAGAGGATACAAATGGTGTTATGTCTCACTGTGCTGCCAAAGATAAAAGTTCATACACAAAACTGGATGCGTCTTATCTTGTTATCAGGTTTTTGCTGCTACAAATTGGAGAAACATCGGTGTAATCCCATAATGGAACAAGCTGGAGGCTGGACAATAGATGGATTTTTTTTAGATTTCGGGGTTGTCCTCAGTTGACGTGGATGACTTCTGGTATGGGTAAAACTGCAGAATAGCCACTATAGAATATGACTGCATTATGTTCAGATGCATTGAGAGAAATATTCTTTTTGAAACCCCAATAAATGTAAAATGTTTCATCTTTAATCAACTCTACTAACAGTTTATGTCTATAATTGGTTTAGTCATCGCATTTATTAAAGTGTTACTGTTTTATTAGTATATTTTACCACAGAATAGTTATGTAACTGAGCTGTTCCTAAACAAATTTGCTCGCTAAGATTGCTTATATGCGAGTTGTCCTCAGCCGACATTAGTGTCCACACTGCTGTTCCTCCATAGGAACAGCAGTGTTGCTTCCGAAGAACTATTCTTTGGTTCCAAGATTGTTACAAAACAAAAGAGCTATTTTAAAATAAGCTGATAAGCGGACCTTATCATACCAAACTTCACACAACTAAAAAGCACTAGATTATAAGTATTTCCTAAAACACTGGATTTGCAAAAGTTCAATGTGTCTTGTCCAAGGACACAACAGCTGTTGGTTACTGAGTAGGAGTCAGACCTGATAATAGTTCATAATTAATAAATATTTGTTGCTGGTACTTATTAGATTGAATTGTATCACTTGTGTTTTTGTATTCCTGTGTGTCCTCATTCGGCACTAGTGACCTCTGTGAGATAGCAGTATAGCAGCACCTCCACATGACTGGCCCGAGCTATAGCTGCTATAGGACTTCCTCACTCATAGCTTCATAATGCCACAGTAGGTTACATTGTGCACAGCTAAACAAACGACAATACTTCATGATAGAGAAAGCACACAGTGAAGTCAGCAATAAAAATGACAATTGAAAAGTCACTATACATAAGAATCGGGGTGACCTCTGTCAAATTGAAAGCAGCAAAAATGTGCCTCAAATTCAAATATCGTAAAGCATGTGAGAAATATAATACTTCTGCCACATTTTGACTTTTGTATGGGTTTCGTTTTATACAAGCAATACTGCAGGGTAAAACTCTGCCCCCATATGTAATTAGTATGGTTGCCAGTAGACCTATAGTGTCAATACACAATGAACACTACATTACAGAAGAATTAATTAGGGATAAGACAATCAACTAGTGCTTAAAGCAAGAACTGGAAATAAGAATATTAATTCAATGTAATCCAGCTGGTCCAATTGTCCTGTATTTCAGTAAGGACAGCATTTATTTGCAAATGCAATCTTTTGGGAATTGTGGGATACTTTTATAGCAAGAATAGCCAGAGTTGCATCCAACTTAAACAATCACATTTCACAGAACATTTTTAATAAAGCATTAATTAATAGTTAATAAGTAAGACATATTACAATCTCTTTGTACCCAACTGTAATGATTCTCAGCCATCCAATGTATCACAATAAAGGAAGACGATATAAGCTGATCATCTAAATTCAAACAACTATTACAGTGACTGACTAATACAGTAAAAAAGCATAGCAGCAGTTTGTGTATCAACTCTCCATGGAGACTGCCCAGAGTCTGTCCATAGAGACAGTGGGATACTGTGGCCACCAAAATAACTAGACCAAACATACAGGAAACGATTCATTTCAGTGCTATTATCAGCCTGTGAGCAAAGCGGAACTGAATAATATCCATTGATTTCCCAAATGTTGGCTAATCCCTGTGTTATTTCCCACCGACAGCTGAAGTCAGGCAGATCAGGTGACCTCAACCAAAGCAGGACAACGGATTGTGTGTCAACATCCAAATCCGCTTTGGATCAAACTTCGGTATCATGGACCACAAAAGTAAACCAATCACTAAAGTATATTTATCCCAGGGCCGCACACAAATGCTAATAAAGATGTAGACTGATAAGTAAATTACAGGCTAAACTGCTAGCAACTTATTTTTAAAATATTTTGTCCACAGTCTAATGCTAATAACACAATTATGTCTAACATGCATGTTTTATTTATTGTACATAAATACCAAAACATAAGTAACCATTCCATGTCCAAACGTTCGGAAGAAGTTCAAGATGCACTTTTAATTTATTGGACACCATAGCTGCACTTAATATCATGGCATACAGGGATTATAAGTAACATTAGCCCACACTTACTTTGAACAGTTGTTACATCTACAGTTAAAAGCACATCTGCAAAGTAAAAATATGGATACATTGTTTTCTGATTTTCCCACAGGGAACAAAAGTGGATTAATGATCTTTGTCAATTAACTAGAAAGTGTTATTTGCTACCTACTCAAGACCATGTAGATGTCGTTATCCAAATGTACCAAATATTAAAACACCTCTCCGATCTAGGCTTGCCTCACAATCACTTCGACCTGTGCTGTAAATAATTAATGAAGTGTCTATAATGTTTATCTTCCATCAAATAGGCTTTTAAATTACTTTGAGGGTTCCTCAGTTCCAAGGCTTTGTCCTGTGGGGGCAACCTATAGCTCAAGATGAGAGCAAAGCAATTAGGATCTCCCCTCAGAGCTGGCTGGGGTGGTGGGTGGAGGGCAGGTGATGGGGTAAAAGGGACAGGGGGAAAAATAGAGGAAAAATTACCAAGGTGTAAATTACCGCACTGCGCAAAGATGCCAGACTATACAATAAATCTTCTCACATGAAGTGGAGATTAATCTGAGCAAAACTATAGGTGGACTTCTTATTGATAAAGCCGGTAATGAAAATACATACGGTTCTAATATTGAATGTGCAAGGTTCTTTCAGGTCACCAGTGCAATTTGTAACATGAGTTCATACCATCTCTTATGGCAGTAATAGTTTTTGTTATTGCCTTCAGATGACACACTATACACTTTTACCCTGTACTGTTTATGAAACTGAGAGATAAAAAAAAATCATTGCTGTCTGGAATGAATTTTGTTGTAAGGTATTGTAAATATACAATAATATAAGATGATCGAACGTGTGACTAATTCAGTTCAGTTAAATTCAATTCAGTTCAAAACATAATTTTATTTCTGAATATTTATTTTGAAATTATATAATCAAGGCAAGAATACTACTAATACCGCTTGCTACTACACTCGTTTGTGACCAAAATGAACTATGTACACCTACTGCACCTATTACACAGTATGAGAGTCAAAATACCAAGGTTCCACATATAGGTTGTCCTGTGTACGTAAACATGGGTGTTAGGTAGTAAAACCCTGCCCTCTACAGGCCGTCATCAGAACACTATCCATCTGTGTCAGGTGAGGACTACGTGCCCTACAGAGAATACAGTCTGAGGCAAACACAGGAGTAAATGTGCGTGATGTGAACCCAGCTGACTGATGCAGGAAGACACGACACAGAGATGAGGCCTCCATGTTGGGACTGTCTTTAGACTGAAGCGGCATATGGGGCCTCTCTGGGCATCCCCACACAGCACACATGTCCAGCTACACAAGCAGGCAGCAGCTCACGAAAGAGACACATGTTCACGCTACATATAGTATTGAAAATGATGCATTGAGTGAGCATATTAACATTTTAGGTAACTTTAATGCACACGCAGCATACATGTCCAGCTACACAAGCATGCAGCAGCTCACAGAAGAGACGCATGTCCACGCTACATATAGAATTAACAATGATGCATTGAGTGAGTATATTAAAATTTTAGGTAACTTTAACTGACTGTTCTAGACCAAAATCACTCAATCAATCAACACAGTGTTATCGAAATAGTCTTGATAAAGGGTAAGTGGTTCTAAGAATCCCTGAATAAACCAAAAAAAAAATCATTTTTACAGTAGAATAGGTTAAATTGTTGAGTGTGACAACTGAAACAGATCTACAAGCTTGTTTGACATGTATGTTTGTCTAACATATTTAGCTTTTCAAACTAGTGACTATATGCTAGGTATATTTGTTAGTTTTTTATAACGTTAAAGAAAAAAATTAAAGCTTAAAACTGCAGTTACAAAACATTTAAGGTAAGGCACTGGAGATGAATGGGAGTTTGCTAATTGATTACTACTTTGAACCCATGCATACTGTCATATGACTGTTTGAAACACTAAGGCCATCCACATCAACATAAAAGTACATATTTCCATTTTTTATTGTGATTAGCTGAGGTCAGCTGTTGTGGAAGTTCAGTTTGAAACATATGGTATGTTATGTGTACTGTGTACTATCGCCTGCCTTGTCTTGCAAGGAAGTAAAATGTTATTCACACGCATGTTTTCTACAAGAACTGTGAGCCCAGCTGCACATGTCGTCTTCATTATCATGCGTTATGCAACAATATGCCAGGAACAGTTGTTTCATACAGAATCCTACTGTATCACCAAAAAGGGTGACCTCTACAAAAACAATCCAGTTTCATTCTCTCATAATCGATCAAGGGCCCATGTAATCCGCCTATAGCATCCATGAGAGAGGCCGTCAGAAGTAGTGATTGATTAAGTTGTCTAGAGAACCCACTCCATTCTTCATGCTCCACGGCCGGCCACCATCTTGAATCCTACCAATATTACATCACCCTGCAGGCTGTCCTTCACTTGACCCCGAGCTTAAATGAGTCTAATCTGCAACCAATAGACCTGTTTAAAGCATGGGACAATAACTATAATTCCAGATTCAGACACTTTTGTTAATATAATTTTTAGGCATTGCGCAAATAGCAAGAGATGCTGTCATGTATTCCACAGCGGCTATAGCAGGCAGCCCTTGTAAATCAAGTGCAAAAGTCAATAGAGTTGTTGGGATTTATGTGGATTGAGTCTTGTCTCATAAAATGATTTGTTGCAGATGAGGGACAGTGGCTTGACCATAAAAACAATTCAGGAGCACCTGTCATTTTCTTCAAATCTCCAACAGGCCAAGGACTCTGTAGGTTTATTACACACGTTTAAAAAGGGGCAGTCAATTGGGTTGTGTTCAAATAGGTTTCTTGGGGTGTGTAAAATATGACAAAATTAGCTGGATAAATGATGCTTTCGGTCAATATCAACAAACAACTTGACAAGACATTTGTTACACCTTGATACATCAGAACACTCGGCATCTGTCTAGGGATGCAGGCAAAACTAGTCCACTGGATTTTTACAGTTAGTTAATATGCATTGCCCCCAAAATCAATAAATAAACAAATTCATTGATCAACATCAGCACAAAAACCAATTCCTCTCTGACTATATTTTGTGCGTGAGGCAAGAGCTCCTAATCATAAATGGATAAAAAGAAACCCTCGGTAATTAGCAATCAACCTACATATTGGCACATTGATGTAAGCTTCCTTTTCAAATGCTATACTGAGAGCAATTCCACCCATTGTCTGTGTGGCTATTAATAAACATTCTGAGATTCTGACGTAGAGCTCGTAAGACGCTGCCAGGAAGAAATCTTAGTAATCTAACCATTATTGCAAATCTTAGTTTCTTTGTCTGTCCATCAACTTATTTATTACTTAATTTTTTTTACATGCAGACTTTATCTAACAGGACAGTATGGCATGAAATGAGCGTTAAGAGCAGGGTGGGCATTCATCATGATGCTGAGACCAGAACACAGACTGGCATATAAATTGCAGCTTAAACTACTTAACTACTAAGCAGCACCATCATGCTACTTTTGATTTGTGGTGTCACATAAAAATGTAAATCTAAAATTATGATAACAAATTACTGTATCCACACAGAAAAAATATGTTCCCATGTGCAATACGTTTTGTGAAATCCATGTTTAAGTGAACAGTGAACCTGGACTTTTGTCCTTTGTACTCTTTACTACTTTTTTCACCTTTATACAACTTATTTTATCACGTCTCTCTCATTTTATTACATGTTCTATAAAGCGTACATGAGGAAGTATAGCAGTTTGATCCCCTGTCTTATACGTGTAGGAAAAATGCCAATAAAATAGGCTCTATGCGCAAGGTCAAAACTATGTGTGGTTATTCCAATGCAATAAAGCTCACTATCCCATACTTCAGTGCCAGCGCGGTCCATAATGAGTGACATAATGGCTTCAGACAGTGCCTATAGTGACCTGCCATATGTCCTATCAGACCTTGAATGGCTGCCCCTAGAAAGTTAACATCTGTCATGCCCTCTCCACAGCGCAACCACACAACATGCATGGTGTATTCAGCATCCCATACGGTCACCTCCACCCCCCACACCCCTCCCCCAGAGCTCATCACCTATAGGACAAAATTATTATCCCTCCAACTACCTCTTACATAACACATCCAACTCACCTACGAAAAAAAAAAAAATGCTGCTCCAATCACAGCTTCCTCCCAGTACAACCTCCTACAATGTTGGCTGTAATAAATCTCCCGTGCCCACCCTCTGCCACGCTCCACTCATCCCTACCTCTGTCTCTACCCCTGTTGTTTTTCTGTAGCACAATATACTGTATGTAGTCTATGTAATAGGGCAGTCTAATTTCCAGGGTTGCTGACATTTAAGGAACATTGTTGAACCAGTCATTTTAAATGTCTACACCTTCAGCGGAGGAAAATGTTCAAGCTGTACCAGGCTAATTATTTTTTACACAAAACATTTTACTAAATACGTTTATTTGTGGCTTATAAAGGATGTTATAGCTATCATAAAATTGAGCGTCATAAGCAAATTAAAATCCACTTTGTTTATATAGCATATTTTATAAACCAGTTTCTAAAGTGCTGCAGAGCCAGAAAACAACAGAAAACAACAAAATGTATAATACTCTCTCTTGATATTAATATTAATAGTTCTAGAACAATAAAACCGGCTAAAGCAAATAAAAGCAAAACCGTAAAAACAATCTTTGGCATCTTTATTTTAAACATGGAGTGGCTTCATGGAGATAACAACAGCAAACTAACCATTTAAACCAGTAAACAAAATTGCTACAGCTGACTACTACTAGTGAAAAATTGTAGTGTCAGAATACATCTGAGTGAAGGCTGATTCCGATTCTGATTCTATATTGTGATTTATTTAAAATACAGGGCATGGGACTACCAAAATAAAATCCAAACATGTTTGCACTGCCTAAACAGACGTAGACATGAAAAATAAAATTTTTGGTGTGGTTGGGAGCTGTGACAAATTAATTTGAGGCAATTACTATATATGACACATGTGTGAACATCCATCCTCATACTAAATCAAAGTAATATTCACCCCTACTGTCAATAAAAAAGTAACATTTTAGAAACCTTTACATAGGCACTGACTTAAATAACTGGTTCTCACATTTGCATGAATTGTCTCGAAACAACAACCACAACGATTCCCCTTGAAAGCCGGCAACACTGGGACATTAGAACATAATATCAGATAATGCTTTCAGCCTATTGTGTCTGTGACTGGGGTCATCCCTCCTGTGCGCCTTCACCTACCTCCACTATCACACGGGAGCAATGAATATGCAGATTGGTTAATTCAGCTGCAGTTGCTTCCTTCTGTGTAAATGCATCTACAGCACTTTCCGAAGACTGAGCAGCGAATAACTGCTTAGCTGGGGCTTTTTTGGCTGTGGTTAGGGAGGGAGAGAGAGAGGGGGGAGTGCCGCTGTCCGTTGGGCAGACTGCAGCCAAGGTTTTTTAAGAGCGGGATGGGGCAAGCCGGAATAATGGGAGATTAAGACCAAAAGCTACAGCTCGGTCGGTGACTGATCCTGATCTGTTAAGGAGTAATTCATTTGGTTAAGTTTTTCATCATGGTTTTTAGGTGTTTTATCTAGTGTATATACCCGTGCCACTCTCCTACAACTCACCTGGATAAAGCCGCTGCAGCAGGCTTCCCTCTGAAAGCTATCCGCAAACAGCTGAGAGAGCAGTAAAATGGTACAAGCAAAATGCACACATCCCCCAAATCACAGCACGTAAAATGTTACTAAGCAAATAGAGCATTTTGCATAATATGGCCACAAGGGACCACCAGCCAAGACAACAGACTCTTTGAAGCAGTCCCAAGCCTGCATAAACAGTAACTGTAAAAAAAAACAGTAAAGTATGACTTTAACAAAAAGAAGCCAGTTTTATATAGTTATATAAAATGGTGAAAAACAGCAGCAATACAAGAATCAAAGTGAATGATTTAGAAGTGGAAAAATATATTATTTAGCTTTCTAACAAGATACAAATTATGATGGCTGGATTGTCAACAAAATAATAAAAATTTGATCTGTACAAGAATAAACCTGCATGACCTATGTGCCCCAATGCAATATGAGCAACAAGCATTATAGTTCAAAACTTTAAGCTGGTTTTGGAAGTAAACTTGGAGAATGCATTGTATTGCACTGCATTTTTAATCTAATAAGGTGGGTGGTGATAATGTCTTAACTTGGGTTAGATACTGCTGTTTTATATTTGTTTTGAAGTTGGCTCCAGTACATTTTTTGTATCTTTGCTGTGTTAATAATTATCACAACTAATGTTCATACATCCTATAAAAGACAATTTTCTCATTTATTTGTGATATGACAATCAAGCAATTTTCTAGTGCAATTTTCTCTGGACCCTCCAGTCATCCAAACAGTATTGTGTTTTACCAGACACAGACATCCCGTTAGCCATACTTATGACGAAGTGAACCAGTGCAACCTCCCAAGGCAGAAGAGAGCTACATACTTAGCACAGTGTAGTCGATGAGTGCGGATAAATAGGCTCCACACAAAAGGCAATGGGTGCACACAGGCCATATAGTTCCCCCTCTCTCCTTCTCCACAGTGATTCTGCAGCCTTTGCACTAAAATCTGATTCAAGCTTTCTGTGAACCGGGGCGCCGCTTGCCAACACAAATGACAGCAGGGGAGTGGGCCCGTGGCCAGAGTCCTCCTCTCCCCTGACTATCAAGAGAGAGAAGCAATCAAAAGAAGCAATCAATATAAACAAAGTCTTAACTACTATTGATTATTTACCCCGCTCTGATGGGCAATGATAGTTATGGACTTAAAATCATACAGCAGCCTGATGAATATGTTCTTGTAATTTTAAATCAGGGGAAGACCACAGTTAGTTGTTGCATGACATTTTAGTTGGATGCGATATGGGGAAAGCTTTTCTCTCCTCTCCTCAGCATCCTGCAGTCTCATCACTCACTGTAAGGCGGACCGTTACTTCCATCAGCTGCATTTGAGCTTCGAGCTATAGTCAGCAAGTTTTCCTCCAGTGCACACACAGACACGTACAAAAGAAATATACAGCTGAAAGAAAGAAGCCAGGAGCCCTTAGAGCCAGCACAAAGCGTCGGATTTGAGGCTAGCAGAGTGGCCTCCTGTGTAGTTTGGAAAGGGGAGTGAAGTGGTAGGATACAGAGACAAATGACAGAGGGACACTCAGAGGGAGCACAGGAGAATACATATGGATGATACAACAGCTGGGGCTTCATATACATCATGTCAGGTGCAACACTGCTAAGCTAATTTACAATGAACGTTAACCAGTGGAGTTCTTGAACTACCAACCACTGGGAAAAGTGGGCAAACTTTTCTTTTTTTTTTTTTTTAATTTATTTTTTTTTTTTTACAAATTTTGCTATAGCTGGTACCAAATAAAAAAGCACTGCATATAGTAAACTAAAATTAAGCTAAAATAAATAAAAGTATGCTAAACAAATTTCTCATGTATTGGCAGGACAACGATTATATATGAAAGAGAAATGTTCACTTACTGTGACAAAGTTAAAAAAGCGGTCACATGCCCTGACGAAGACATAACCTGTGTCAAAATGAATTGGCTGGTCCCATTTAAGCAATAAAGACTTTTATCTTCATTAACAGAGTGCCTCGGACCATTTTAAATGCTTTTTCAACCTTGTCAGGCTTTTTTTTAACTAACTTGGTAATTTTCACTGTTTGCTAGAGTTTGGCCTGTCCTACATTTTCTTGTACTTGAGTATAATTCTGAGTTTATTTGTAATTAGTTACTTGTGTACATACAGTTCTGCCAGTGCAGTGTTGTAATTGCCCAATGTGTGCAAAAAAATGTTCAGCACTTTCCATCACTACATTACTTAGTTCTAGATAAATCTAAACTCCAAAGTTTTAGTTAAGTTCACAGTGGCTATGCATCCAGCGTATCAGCAGAAAGCAGCTGACGTTGTTTTGATGCATGTGTGGCGTGGGTTTTGCTGACCAGCTCCAGTATCAATAATTCAACAGGCGCAGAGGTTTTGTGGTGATCCTATAATGAGACGTATCTAAATTCAGAGTGGAGTCATAGCGCTATCTTTGCTGTCAACACGATAAAACTCCCCTGGGAGCAAGGCCCGGCAACTCAAACAACAAGCACATGTATCACTGCACTGCCTGTGTCTGTCCCCGTCCTGTTTGATTTGTGCACATCAAAGCTCTAATGGACCGCTTTGTGAGTTATTACACCTTATGACTTTTAAAGACGCATCACCAAAGGCCCTTTCATCGCGATTTAGGAACTATTAGAGCAAGGAAAACATCAGTGCGCCAACCTTGGACTGTTTAAAAGACTGGAGTATTTCAAGTTTCAAGACACCTTCTATTTGTGAGCAGAGGTGGGTCGTGCGTATACAGACCTTGAGACTTGAATCTCATCAGCGTTTTTACACACAGATGATTATCAAAGAAAGCAACAGATGTGGGGGAGGTTGTTGAAGTGAGAGCAGCTTATGTAGTACTAATAGTACACTGTAACACAGACAATACTAAAAGCAATAATATATAGTAGCAGTATCTGTAAAGTGACCAGAGCAGCAGCCTTTTGTAATTCATTACATGCATACTTAAAATGTGATTTAAACACAACACAGCACAACAGCTATGACACAAAATAAAATATATGGGTATAAGTAGAATTTACAAATGACACAGACAAAAATCTGAGGATGGATATTTTACAGTGTAATATTTTGATCATTCATTCACTTGACCATCTTAATCTTTTATGCATAGGTTATAATATTGGGATGTGACTGTCCTCCTACTTGTCCAGCAGGCAACATAATGTAGTGCACATTTGATTCAACCACTGAGCTGGCTAATTTAGCATTAGAGCCTGCAGGGATCATCGCCGGGTGTGAAAAGTGAGAGGTTTCACCAGATTCTTCTCAATTTGGCAGGCTGAAGTCCATGTACATGTTTGACAAAGGCTAAATCAATCCCACAGCCAGCTTCCTGTGCCGGACCATATATATATATATATATATATATATATATATATATATATATATATATATATATATATATATATATATATATATATATATATATGTATATATATATATATATATATATATATATATATATATATATATATATATATATATATATATATATATATATATATATATATATATATATATATATATATATATATATATATATATATATATATATATATATATATATATATATGATAATATAAAATGATAGCTGCAGTGGAGCGGGAAAAAGAGAAACAAACAATCTGTGTGTGGTGTTATGCAATAACTAGTCGTTGCATAGGACCTTAGGCATAAAACTGTCACTTTGTACCAGTAAGTCTCAGAAAGCCCAGGGTTAATCTGAAACACACAGCAGAGAAAGGACAGAATGGGCATAAACTAGCTGGGGAGAAAACATTCTTCTATATTAGCTCCTCTTTTACAAGGGCTCTTGTAAATCTAACACTGAATCCTACTGCTTAGGCAAATCCCCTATAACCCAATAAGGAATCACTTTGATTGATTAAAGACTATTGATGAATGAATGGATGAATATTCTTAAAATTTTGGAGAAAATTTACATTTAGCATTGTATTTTTATATGGAAGAATATGTGCTACCAGAGAAAGTCTTTAAGCAGACTGTTGGGAAAAAAGGACTGGCTACACAAGAAAACCACAGAAATACTAAACCAAACGGTAATAAGAAAGGTTTCAAAAAATGGTAGGTGAGGAATTACAATTACTAAAAGCCATATCAGCTTGTCAAACCCTGATTTTATCAGATCTCAGAAGCTAAGCAAGGCTGGGCCTGGTTAGTACTTGAATGGGAGACCAGTGGGAATACCAGGTACCACAATAGGGTACCAGTAGCAAAAACTGTCTGTGTGTCCGTAGGCAAGACACTTCACCCACATTGTCTATTATGAATGTGGTGTGGGTGCCTTGGGTATCTTGAAAGATGCTATATAAATCCAATGGTTAATAAATGTTTTTTTTTAAAGAATAATTTGTTTTCTTGTTGGCATCTGTAAAAACATCTGTTTAATAAATTGTCAATGATTAGAACAATGAATATCCTGTACCATGCATCAGGTATGTAATGTATAGCACACATGACTAAAATATAAAAGGGATCATTTCAGGTAACTCCAGGATAGTGATGACGTCCAAGCTTCTCCATAACATTTTTTCACTGATGTCCAAATACTATTATTGTACTATTCATCAAAAACACAGTGCCTTTTTGTTCTGTACTGTCCTCTACCGTGGTTGCAGCTTTATGTTTCAGTGCACTTGGAGCAGTTTTTCTTTTATACGTTTTGAAGGGCCAGGGGGATTTCGTGCCTGAGCAAAGATCTGTTTCCTCTTTCATAAAGTGTTTTGATTCTTGTTGTCAGGTTATTGCTCACGGCTGGTTTGTTTGTTGGTTATCTCCTCGGGAGTAGCACTTATTCTGTAAAGTGCCTTCAATTATTTAATACAGGAGCTTCTTTTGATATCTTATTTTTAGAGATAAGGTAGTATTGCAGTCAGACTCACATGAGTGTCCAGTATGTGGCTTAAAGTATGAATAATTTACAGTTGGTTAAAGGGTTTAAATGTACACATTTAGGTAAAGATGCAGTGAATTGTAATTTTTTTCATTTTCCATTATTTTGGTCTGAACACATTTTCTGTAGTTTAACTGTAGTTAGCTTAAGCAGCGCTAATAGAAGTAGGAGCCATGGGGGGTGCAAAGGTAGAAGTAATAGAGAGCAGCAGAAGCAGTAGTAAGCAGTTATGAACGGAACTGCTCTACCAAAAAATGGCAGTAACCATATGGTAATATTGGTATACGGTGGGTAGAAATTTCGGTATACCTTCAATGTATTTTAGTCTGCTGATTTTTAAGATTTATATATTGCAACATTTCAGAGTAGTTTGATCAAATTGTTATGTTGTTCTTCATTTACTAATTAGTACTAGATAAAAAAAAAGTTGTTCCTCCACATCATTGACAGTTTCAATCGGGCAAATGCTATTTTCTTACTCAATTGGCAGCTAATGACGCTTGAAATAAGACGCATTGCATTGTAACAAGTAAAATAACCAAGGCAGAATAAAGTATATAGTTAAAACTACTGTAGTGAAAACAGTCCTAGATTTTCATTCATTGCACACAGTGTGGACTTAGTGTGGATGTTTCATTTGCAGATTGTCTCTCATAGGAGCTCCTTGTTAGCTGTGTTAGTGTTGGACAGTATTATACTCACATTGGAGTCGAGCAGGTCAATGCTGTCCAGGCTCTTGCTGCGGTGAATGCGGCCTTTGATGCGGCGCAGTGATGGTTTGCCTTTTCCGTGACTTGATGATGCTCCAGAGCCAGCGGTAGGGCTCGGGTGGATCCTGGCGGACAAAAGAGAAGGTAACATCAGTACTAAATAGGGATACTATGTCAGTTTTATAGTCCTAGTAATATACTGACATTATGACCTCTGGAAAACATGGGTAAGATTAGTTGGATTTGTGTAACACGTGAAGGTAGAAAGTCTCTTAGAATGTCTGATATAAAATAAGTGAGAAAGAAAAAGCAATTTGTGTTTGTCAATACCTTAATTTTCTATTTCATTTATTTATTTCGAGCTAGACAATGACTACATGTGGAACGTAAACATGCATATCCAATACACCCAAAAGGTTTAAGCACATTAACAAATAATTACATTTTATTATTTAAACTGAAAAAGAAGTGGGAAGAAGAAAGCCTTTGAACCAGAGGACTTTTGACACTTATATTCACAGGGGAGTGTCAAACTCATTTTCACCAAGGGCCACATCAACAAAATAGTTGCTCTCAAAGGGCCAGATGTAACTGTAAGATAAATGTAACTAAATGTAACCAAATGTAATGGAAAATAAATGCAACTACTTTTTAATCTTGTTAATTAATCATTTCTATATTTATCACTTATTCAAGTTACAAATATTGCATATGGATTTGCATAGATATGAAAAAATTACTGTGTAACTGTGCAACTCCTGATAAATTGATATTTTAAGACAGTCATACCTTTTAATTGACTTTGTTGCAGGCCACATAAAATGTCGTGGTGGGCTACATTTGGCCCACGGGCCTTGAGTTTGACACATGTGGTCTAGAGTCTTACCTTTCCAACCTTTTCAACATTGCAATCCATTTCATTAAATTTCTTACTATTATTACATATATCATATTTTTGACACATACCAGTTGATGAATACATGTAGCTTGATCTAGATGCGCATGCTGGCAGTACAAGATTGAATGGTGGTGTGCGTCACCCAAGTAGTCATCCACCAGTCGAGTTACATCAAAACAAGTTGCAACAGCAGTAATAATGTTAGTATCCGTAACAATCATACACTAACATAAGCTTTCCTCTTTTCTGTCAAGCTTCTACCGATGATCTTAAGACGTGCATGTGTAGACAAGTGAGTGACTCAAAATTGTCCTTTGACAATGAATTACTTTTATTGTCCCACTGGGAAATTTCATTGATTAGTTCTTTCATTGTTACTGGGGTAATTACCGCAGCACAGTATCCCCTTGTACCTGGCTGGAGGAATTGACTAGTATTTATTGTTTCTGTTTTAAGAAGAAAGCCCAGTCAGGGCCTTTTTCAGGCTAATCAAACACTAGCGTTGTCTCAACTATGTATACATACGTCTGTGACTAATAGATAGTAGCTCGTCTTGCACTGAATCCTTTCTGGTGTGTGAAGAATAAACTATGCAAACTATGGATAAAATGTACTCAGGTTTGCTCCAAGTCTCTCCTTCCTTACACCATCATGTGTACATAGCCTAGATATACTTTATATGTATTTACTATATTTTATTTTATTCAACTTTGTACACATACAAATCTGAATATGAATAAATTAATATTTTATTATTTAATTAATTAATCATTTTTTTTGACATATCTTTTGCTATTTTGCCACTTAAAAGATTTTGAATTTTATTACGATTTTCATGCTCTTTGTTATTATATTGTAATGTGTGAACTACTTTGGCCTAGTAATTCCTGTGGCTCGAAATTGTCTAATGGACAGTCTCAGACCAAACCAAGCTAGAACAAGAACAATGGTTTTACTATAGACTTTACTATAGACCAAGCTCTGCTGTGAGACAAAATGGCCTATAACTAAAAACAGGCACTTAATGCCAGATATACCCTGTAGGCAGTGGGTAGGTCCAGATTTAGTGATCTGCTTGACTCTTGGTAAGGAGACAGATTTGGCCGACCTATCACCAAACCTCAGTGGACTTGCTCTAGCCTTAGTCAATGACACACTTAAGAAGCACTGCTGGAGCTTTACAAACCGTGGAGCTCTCTTCTCCTTTGCCGTTTGCTTAATTGCAGTAAAATGCCACAGACTAAAAGAAATAAGTTCTAAATTCTAATTAAGGTTGCCTGAAGACTTTGTATAGGCCTCATATCTTTAAAGAACTGAAAAAATTAGGAAAGTTGACTCACAAAATTGGAAAAAGATAAATGGTCACTTTACCTTTACCAATAATATATAGAAAGCTAAGTAACTGTATTCCGAGGTTCAATTCCCAAACCTTACCAACGGAGTTAGCTTCGGTTTTCTCCATCAACCTAAAACATGTATAGTAAACAGATATATTGTAAAAGCAGCTCTTGAGGTCAAAAAAATACTGCTTTGTACTGTCTGCATCTAATTATAAAGCATTTTTATTGTCTGAGAATCAAGAAGTACACAGTTAGCATACTTGTTGGTGTTAGCAAAACCGTTCTGTTCTCACTTTTTGAAGACAGTACAACTCAGGTACAATGTGTTTAACCTTAATGCCTTGGCAGAGGTCTATGTTCTCAAAATCCTTCTAACTTAGATTATGTATTGTACACTGCTCTAATATATATATCGATTTACCCTGCTACAGATCACTATGTTCCTTCCTTGCTGCCCAATTTAGCTCACAAAAAGCTTTAATGCACACCTCTAATTCAACCCACCCCTATTTTTACTCAGCGCTTTTCCTCCAGTGTCATAGTGGACGACAGCTATCTGTAATGAGGATTTACCTACCGCTATATACAATGGGCTAAAATCCTATCTACACTACACAGCGGCAGTAGATATCCATTAGCGGGCTCAGCAGCAAGCCCAGAGCAATTCCCGCGGTTTGGAGACTCAGCAAGGGGAAATTATGAGAGAAGCGAATGAGCAAAAAGATGTGGGGAAGCAAGCATCACCTTCACTTTCCCATCCGCATTAATTCAATACTCGCCTAGAGCGTATAGGAGGTGCTTACTGGCTGGAAATGCAAGGTAAAAGCATTCAATGCTATGGTATGTGTGCAGTCAATTATAGCCATACTTCAGATGGTGTTTGTAAACAATATATAGTCAATAAGAGTAATAAGAAAAGATGCTGGGTAGGTACCAGGGTTTATTTTCTGCTCCAAAAATGGATTGGTAACTAATAAAAAGAAAAAAATAAAGAATAAAATGTGAAAAAACGATACTTAAATGAATTAATTCTACACTAGTATCAGTTGTGTCAGGTCTGTTACAGATGTCTTTCCTCAACCCTTTCTAATACAGTAATAATGTGTTGAATTTATATTGCTGGGTTTCAGATGACGTCACAACATTTTTACATTTAGATGTCAGGCATCTAAAATGTATATTGTTAAGGTATTTGCTGTAATACCGTGAATATGGTCTAGTCACTTATAAAAGGTTCAGGATAAGGCTCAATATTTGTGCATTTACCATTGTTTATATTGTGTGACAAAGTATAATGTACTCAATAGGAAAATTTGTCTCTTGCCCCCCCATCTGAGAGTATGACATCATCGCATTGTAGAATCTGAAAAACATCAAGCAACTTCAAAGATACTCATAGTGATTTACAATGCATTCATTCCATACTGCCAATGAGATACTGCCAATCTGTGCCATGGCCATATAACTTGAAAACTCTTCACTAGATAACACAGTGCCATAAGGTGATAATGGGAGTATGAGTCAAAGCAAGGTTTTCTGAATGGGCCATGAAATGTAATACGGTTAAACAATCAAACAGATGCCAGTATAGTACCAACAGCTGGGTCCGGTCCTGCTTCTTCACATTCACAAACTCATTTCTTGGATGTTGATTCAGAAATGGACTCCAGCCAAAGAGACGTGAGACTGGAGTGAAACATAGTGCCAGTAACAGCAGATATAACAGCCAGTGAATGAAGTCATGTTGCTTTTGTGATGCATTTGTCTTCCTCATAAACGCAGGTGTTTTGCCTGAGGATTGAGGGAGAATGCAATTTGGCATTTTGAAAATTATATATTGAAGAGATGTTGGTGTCTTAAAACTGACCTGTTATGCAAAATTGACTTTTTAAAAACATGTTTTAGTTGTTTCCCCTTCTCATTAACCCTTGCAAAGTTGTATCTAGGATGATTTACACATGTTTGAGGTATCTTTATACTCCTGTATTCAAGACAGTTATCAGTCCAATCTACCCGTTTTCACTGCCACCAGTATACGCCCACAGCTCTGTACGTACTTCATTCTCCAATTTTATTTTCTTAATCAATGATACACGTAGGATTCGACAGCATCCTAGAGTCATTTTGGTACAAAGGGGAAAAAAAATTTGCTACTTGCCAATGTGATCTGCATCTATTCATCAGCCAACAACTGGGTCACTCTTTGTTATGCTGACATTTATGACAGTGTCACCTCCCACTGGGCATCGCAATTTTCCAACACATAAGTCAGTGGGCCTGTTTCTTCTGTTAAGTTGTTTTATATCAATATTGCAATTTAAAATGGAAAAATTTTAACTACTGAGCATATTGATTCATGCATGTCATAGATTATAACCATATAGCGGACATAAGCAGATGTCTTCCTGTGCTTATGATTTTTCCCACCAAAGCAGAATTCTAGGACATATGGCGTAAAGTGGACAGCAACAGCTATTTGAGAACTGTAGAAAATGTTAAACAGCCAATTTGATAATAGAAATCTTTAAATCCTAACAACTTCTATTCAAACTGCTGATATGTCCTTGAGCAGGACACTTAACATGCCAGTGAGTGAAAGCTGGTTAAGGGCCATTTAAATCTGTTCAGTAGTTGTGTTCTCAGTGTTATATTGTCATAAATAATGCATTTTAAGAAGGTGGTTTATCCCTTATTAAATGCTTATCTGTTCAGTATGTCAATTGCCTCGTTCAATTTGTCTCTATCTATCTGAATTAAGAATTGATAGAGGTTTGACTCTTTGTATCATTCAATTATTTACTTAAATAATCTGGATTATTCAAGTAAATAATTGTAAATTAATTAAATTACAGCCACACACATTTATTTACAAATCTGCTTAACGTGGGTTTTCAAATGCAGTGGCTGCCATCTTGACCCCTCATTGATGACTGTATTGGCCCTTTGCAGTCTTAGTAAACAAAAGAAAATCCACTTGACCAGTAAATGGACAAAGATCAATGCTGAGAGACCTGTGATGTCCCGAGGCGTCCCGTGTAGCTCCATGATAGCGTAGTTCACAGATAAGGTCAAGCAGATGCCTGGTGCCATTATGAAGAATAGGCACACACATTTACATGCACTCCCTCTCTCTTTCTCTCGCTATCTCTCTCACTGTCTGCCTTCAGGACCGATCAGGTACATTTGGTCCCAGCAATAATGGGTAGTGCTTAATCAGCAGGTCAATAGGCAATGTTACGCTCCACTCAGTCCATCTTGGCCACCGCTAATATAACACTTAACAAGAGAAGCAGCCCTGGCCGTTGCAAGAAAGAACAGAGGACACACAACTGAAGAACAGATTCACTTTGAGGACAACCGTTTCATGCACCAAGAGATTTTAAACTAAGAAGCTAATTGGATTTTCTATTAGCTTTGAGGTTTTTGTTCATTGTTGCTTTTTAGTAACTTGAAGTTCTAAGTACTTAATTTACATGTAAACCTAAGAGCTGCACATCTAACCAAAGTAATGTGTAAATGCATATGTAGAAGAATTTTTTTTTTTTTTTACAAAGCGCAATATTGGAGTGTCCACCGTTAAGGGTAACATTTTCACTTCTAACCAGAAAATTAGTTTCACAGTGATTTTTTTCCACAAATACTTGAAAACTCACTTTTTAAAGTTGGAAAGTAGTCTATATGAAATGATTGATATGAAACTGAGACAGAGTATGTAATACAATAATAAAACTAATTTGTATGATTATAAAAAATTTCAAGAAATACGTTTAAAGAAATATTTGGTCCATACGCATCTTTGCTGTGATGGTTTAGCATGAAATAAGGGAAAGAACAGGGGAGGTATTTTGGCATTTTTTTTTCAAGCAGGGATTCAAACTCATGATGCCAAATCAAATGAGTAATAATAGTTACTTACACCAGGCCAGAAGGCACCCCCTAATTGCTCTGATGTTGTGTGAAAACCAAACACACATCATTGCTGGAGCACTAAGCACATTGCCACTGCACACCCAAAATTCATATTGTAACATTTTGATCAGTACAGTACAAAGATGCACAGCTTTGATTAGATAACTCAAGGAGCATTAATGTTTGACAGAAGACAAAATTATGAATTGATAAACTAATACAAGCATCCTATGCATTTCTGAACATGTTTGTAGAGTTCTAAATTATATATTGTGTTTAGTTCAGAGTTGACACCTTTTGTTGTTCTTGTAACTGTTCATGTGTTGTTGTTGTTGTTGTTAAGGTAACTGCTTTTGAATGTGACACTTGGGTGATATGTCGACAAGTTAATGTGAAGGTTCTATTCATCAGTTATAGGTCTGTTTGGAGACTGTCTCTAGTGAGTTCAGATTGCTGTTATTTTACTATTGTTTTGGCATGGGTTATGGCCTACAGTAGCTCAGTGTTCAGAAAATAAACAACCAGAAGAGATGCGGCATGTTTCCTTACACCAGAATGCTACAATATATTATTTGTGTAGGGGATTCTATTATCTAAATAATTGCAGCCTTGCGCCAACTCAAATTGTGATTTCGATTATGATATATTATGCAGTCCCAGATTGTATTTGATATTATTGCTCCCCTTTCTCCACCACATGGAGAAAGAAAAAATGAATGGTTACATAAAGCTAACTTGTTGTGGTAACCCGGCGGGCCTTCAACAGAGTGTAAAGTTCATTAAGTCAGGTTGATGCTAATCTTTGTCTGTGTGCGTAGGCATAGGGTTTTCAGCACTGCGGGCAAAAGGAACATCTGTTTGCATAGACTTATCCTCATTTAGAGTGCGCCTGCTATTCGCTTCCCATCAAAAGAAGCAGAGCCGCTATCATTTTGGGAAGGATTCCGGGAACACAGCACCCCATCTCCGCTCAGTAGAAGTCACAGTGAAGACCCCATATTGTGAGATCTGGAACAGGAAGCAGCACTGACCAAGCAGAGACAGATGCAACGGTGCAGTTACATAAAATGTACAATGCGGTGATCATTAAGCTTTTGTTCAATACATAACAGGTCTAATGTGGTTAGGAATGTGGAAGAAAGATGCATTAGAAAATAAGTGCTAATTGGGTGAGGAATGAAGAATGCAATTACAGTCTTTGAATGCCATGTACTTCCTTTAGTAAAAAAAAAAAAAAACTAAAAAAAACTCATGCTGTGATACAACAAGTACTGCAGACAGTCATAATCATATACAATTTCATAATAATAATAAAAGTTGAAGTAGTCTCATAGGAACAGTGATGGGCCATATCCAGTGTTAGCAACACCAGAAGACGTAATTAGCAGAACTAGCAGGAGTACTAAAAGTCAAGGTTTTGATTGTAATAGTAGGAGTATTAGTGAAGTACTAAAAGTATTTCTATGGTAGTATTAGCCAATATTTTGAAATAAACTTTACTGTACTTTAGAGTTGGGCAGAAAAGTTGCTGCAGAAAAGTTACGCTGCACACCTGAACTCATCATTATGCTAGTAGCACACACGGCTCCTTTGGCCTGTCAAACTAACTGTTGGTGCTCAAACAGCACTGTCTACAAGAAAGAAGAATATAACTCTTTAACATGTGGACTTGGAGCAATGTGCAGGTCGTGGACCGTGTGGAGCTGGACTCAGGACACACTTGCTTTGGATGTACTGTTTGGATGTTATTTTCTTCATGTCCATGAAGAACAGAAGATGAGTTGCTTGGACAGGACAAACATGTGAGTGAACCAAAGTCATGAACGGCCCAAATATGCAGAGATCATGCATTCAGGGAATCCAGCCACAGGCTGTACATGTGTATTTGCTGTCCGTGTGTATTTGCTGTCTTTAGAGGCTGATAGTTGAAAACTTTAAACGTTCTTTACTGTTTATCTATTTTACACACAATGTATGTGTTATTTAAGCAAAAATCTAAATTTAACTCTTTTTAAAAAATCTGATTTGGTTTAATTAGTTGGGACGGGTGATAATACTGTCTATCACAGTATAATTACGGGACAATATGATAATATAAAAAATGGGCATCGCTCAACTGTATTGTATGTAGTTTTAATTGCATCAACAACTAGTACTGTACACATTTGGGACATCTCTGTTAACATAATGCAAAAAGAAATCAATTGTCTCTTAGAATTTGCTTAGTATATGTGTTTTTACATTTGAGTATGCACAATGTTAATGGAAATAGGGAGCTATTGATCTAAAAGGTCAATTTCAGCAAATTATCAATCTCATCTGTGGAAAAAGCAGTATCCATCTCACCTTCTGACAGAACACATGCCTCAGGGAACAATGTCTCTATAAAACCAGGTGAATTACAAAGTGGAATTTATGACGTGTATAGTTATAAAATTTTATGCAGTACAAATGATTTGTTTATGCTCAAAGTTTAATTCCAGAGGATGGAGAACTATGACAAAACAGAATCCTTTGCTACATCACGAGCTATGTGTATACAGTACAATGCTACACACACTTTTACAGTATTGTCCATCCTATTCTCAACTTGTTTTTGTGGTAATTATGATTTAATTCATGGTTTAGCTCTGTCTTAGTCCCAGTTCAGACCTGGTTTGCACTGGTTTTAATTGTGCTTTGGTGGTTTAGTCCTGGTTTAGCCCTGACAAATAGTTCTCATGATTATTACACATTAGAGTGTGTTGTGACAGCAGCACAATTTACATTTAGTGAGTCAATAGTAAACAGTGAAAATGTTAATAGTTATTTTAGTAACAAAATAAATGCATTAGCCTGGCTTATTACAGGTTTGCTGATTTTCCCCTTTAAAATTGTTAATGTGTATTATTGTATTTTTAATGCACAAAACTGCCACAGTATAAATGTAGAGGCTTTCTGTTTTCTTTTCCCCAGAAACAAAGTGATATTGGATCGGACGAGTCCCTCATTGACTATTCTCACCAATGACAACAAACATGAGGTTGAACCACACCACTGGGAAAATGGACTCCACTGACTGACCTTGCTCCAGGATTGACTCGGGCTGAATTGCCTTCCTTGTCTTTTTTCTACAGTTGTTGTTCAGTACATTGCTGTGTCTTAACAAATAGCACAATTCCTTCAACGTTTCTTACAAATCAAACCAACATATAGCCTTATTTGAAATTAAATCCAAACAAAATACATACAAAATCTTATGTGCTTCTTAAAAAGCATTTGTGGTATTTTTGTAGTGTGGAAAGACGTTTTCTGACATATTTAAATTTATAGGTGATACCACTTTACAGTTGAATATTACACAGCTATGTGCTAATTGCAAATGTATTCACTATTTAAAATAAGCTGCCACGTTGAAGTGGGTGTTATATTACATGCATCAAGGTCAGCATGGATTGCAACTTGAGCAATTTATGTTCCAGAGAAAATTAAAAAGGATTTGATGGCATCATTCTTTTCATTTTCAATAAGCTTTTTCATACAACTATGTGCACGAGGTGGAGTACACTCTGGACAATGGTCAATGTACAACTTCCTGTCTATTTTCTTTATTAATCTGTTGTGTTTATTATGTTTTTATATCATATGTTTAGTGTTATTTATTTTACTGATTTAATTTCACTATATATAGCACTATGGAAATAGCTTTTGTTTGTAAATGTAAAAGTGGATTGGATACAGTGGAACTCACTAATGACAATTTGGAGGTACCAATTCAGGTATGTTGGAAAAATTCAACTTAAATCAATTTAGTATTTTGTATAGTCCAGTATCACAACACCATGCTTAAGAGGCCTTTACTGAAATTGATGAGACAAATAGTCAAAAATCTTACATCTTGGCCTTCCCTAAAATAAATCTTATCCATATGAAGTGTTATTGTGCAATCTAATGAGTCTAATGTGTATTAATAGCTGTAGCCCTTGACTCTTGTTATAAAATATTCAACCAAACAAGGTCGCTGTTCACTTGAAGAGTTGCATAACTACTTTAGCCTTTTGTCCCCATGAGTGCTCAGCTCCAAACATCTACTTCAACGGGAAAACCAGCTTCAAAACAGTAGGCGATGGGACAAAAAAAAGACTCTTTCTGTTTTTTTGTCTCTCTCAAACGTCTTATCTACTCTACTGAGGGCAATAACTATTATGAGTGGATGACTAAAGAATATAAGTAGAAAAAAAAAATAGGTGAAAATATAAGGTTAAGTAAAAGCCCTGTACCATCTTAAGAATATAAACTGTGCATTGAATTTCAACACTAGTGGCCAAAACTATATTCATACCAATTTCGTGGTCATTAGTTAGTTGTCCCTTGAAGCTTTTCAATGAACTGCATAAAAACCCAAAGAGAGAATCCACTAAAAGAGGCTTGCACTCTATGAGGGGCTTGTTCTTAGTATTTACCCAAGCCCAGATAAATCAATAGAGGCTTTCTTTGCACCAGGAGGAAAAGCTAGTTACTGATTTCATCTGTGAAATTATATATTTTTTAATTTGTAAAATGAATTGGATTTCTCAGTGACTGAAGGTGCACTATGTAGCTTTTCTGGCTATACTTGTCTACATGAAACAAATTATTGGTTTGCCAAGAATGTCCCTTGAGCATATAATGTTTTATTTCCAGCAGAAGACACCAACAGGCCAAGTTAAAGGTCAGAATGTATGTTTTTAAAGGTATTTTTGAGCAACAAAAACATGTGTAATTAAATAGATGCAATATACATACATTTAAAGCCATACTGTGGCCCATTCCAGGAAAAGTAATGACATCTCCATGGAGAAAAGCAGGTAGCAAATTGCCTCCCAAAAACGTTGCATATATAGCACACCTATTAATATTTACGATTAGGTCTATTCATTCACACCTCAGTCACACTATGATGGTAAGATAACAGACCATGAAGCACCTGCCATTCTGCACCAGGCCTAACACATCATTCAAACTTATAAGGTGGGTTAAGTGTCTTGCCCAAGGACACAACAATTTAGTGTGAACTACAGAGAGGAAGCTTCAAACTGTCAACCTTCTGGTTATACAATAACCACACTGCCAGAGCTACTGTTGTCATATTGGATATTAACACACAACCGAACAGTGCATATTATTTTAGCATGGAATTGGGGGTTGCGAATATGGGAATTTGTACTCATACATACATATTAATATGCTGCAGAGGTGTTCATTGATGTGTAACAAATAATCAAAAAAAGGCAAAAACAACACATAAACTCACCACTTAAATTTAAATCAAAAAATTAGTGAAGTTTCTAATCCTTCTTGACAGCCGTGTTTAGGCCAACAATGCTAATCCTTTTTACCATTAGTGACCTACTATTGTTCCTCAATTATACCCGGGTCGAAACCCCATGCCGTGCCATACATTTCGAGTTCGCAAAAGACACTTGCTATCAGGATGCCACTGAATCCTATTGAACTCCTAATTAACTGTCTTTGCTTTCAAAAGGGAGGGTAATCCAGCAGTAATTAGGAGGACTATGCCGCTCACACACACACATATACATACATACACACACGTTGCATTTAAGGCTTCAGCGATTTGCTTATAAGAGGAAAATGTGTGTAAACAAATGGTGAACAAAATCTCAGGAGAAGAGATGGAGGTAGAGATGGTGACGGCAACGTTTAGTTTTCAGTACAAAAGGCACAATGAGGACACAGGAAGAAGAGAGCACACAAGACATGCTGCAAGTATGGTATGAAATGTTTAATGTACATGGATATAATGAGAGATGTACAGAGAAGGCCAAGGGTATGACACAGGAAGTGGAACAAGGACAAGACAAGGTTTCATGCTTTTTTTCAGTGGTTACAACAAGGAAGTAGGAAGGAGATGTAGAGATACCAAGGCTGTAAGCACAGACTAGCTACTAATAGGTTGATATGGAGATATGCACCAAATTACAGGATGTTACATTATATTTTTGCAGTTTGAATGCAAATGGCTGAGGAAAAAAGTACACTCTAGTTGTGAGTTTTAAAGGACCAATGAGAGATAGTTGGTATGAAATAGATTGACTGAATTTACTGGTAGTGACAAGCTACAGTGATAAATATGTTTTTGGCCTAGTGTGTTTTCAGTGTTTTCAGAATAAAATTAGGGAGGAGATTATGTGCTACAGAATTGTATGCAATTTTGTGACTACTTGAATAGTTTCCATATAAATTTGTCATGCATACAGTAAAACTACTGGACTTGACTTTATGACCCAAAGTAAAGATGCTAGGAGAAGTGGTACCCAGCCACATCACCGTGTCCATGACTACGGCCTTGGTTTTTGCCACATGAATAGCTCAGGTGGAGATGTCATTTCCAGCATTTTAAAGCAGTGCAGTGCATTGCTACACACTGTACATGACGAAAGCACGTGAAGTTGGCAAAGAAACAATGGGTCAATGACATCATCTTACGCATTCAACTTTACAAAGTGATGGAAGAGGAAGGGCACGCACGCACACGCGCAAAGCCCCTGTTCGCTCCGGATAGTTGTATCGACCACACTGGGTTGTAGTGGTTGCAACATGGTGCAGACTGGCTGCAGTGGGCGAATATTATGTCATTTTCCTTTCCCTGTGTGTCGGCTCCATCGTTTGACGTAGCACGCTGCCTTTCTCGCAACCTGCATCGCATTAGCATTCTTACCATCATCAGCGTTATCCGCACTAAAGATCATACTCACCACATACGCTTCCTGGGTGGAAGACAATGTTCTTTGTTGACGGCAGTCACCCCCAGAGCCAGCTGCATAACAGTAATGTATTTCTGGTAATTCACCATGTTACTGTCCACCGCTACAAAAAATCCAACCCAAAGAAAAGCACAGGTGATCATATAGTAGGTCTTTCTCCCTATTCCCTGGCATCCGACTCCGCTGCGTCTTCCCTGCTCGACATCACAACGCCATTTCCAGTGCTGAAGGACTGACAGTGAAAACACTCCCCAAGGAGCTGAGGGAAAGGTGCCGTACCGCTGCGACCCATGTCTGCAATGACACTCTGACCGTGTACGGGCTTTTCTCTCTTCAAACCGATCGCCGATCCATCCGTGTAGTCAGGGATTTTTACGCGCGGGAATCGTCTCTGTTACGCTCGGACTGTGGACATTATCTCGGTGCTCTCGCCTGCCTTTCCTTGCCTCCTATCCAGGGCTGAAAACACTCTCTTAAAAACGCTGCAGCGTCCAGGCGTCCCCGTGTGTGTGTATGAGGTAGGGAGAGTGTGTACAGTGGGTAGTCAGAGAGGAGCGACTGTGAGGTGGCGAGGGGAGGGGGGCTCGTTGGTTGTAGCATCTATTCAGGAAGTGCAAAGTTTAGCTGTAATTACTTGAAGCTAATTCACCAAGTCACGCCGATTTGAGATTACGTAACATTCACTATTAGGCCTAAAGGTTTGCATAAGATTTACTCAGTTGTGCATAATCTAGTGCCACTAAATATAAAGAAGTGTGTCCAAGATGCAAGCAATAGTATTAGGTCTTCTAATAGTGGCCTACATTTACCATTCATCATAGACCTCTATCATAAGTAAGCATCTTGGAAGCTGGGAGAACAGTTTTGTAACAGCAGGGAGAGCTGAGTTCTTAAGCTCTATCTACATAGCCTCAAGCAAGGAAATTTAGTTACAGTCTAGTAAAACAAAAGCTATGGCAGGGACAATGAAATGTGTATGTTGTAATATAATTAGAATTTCTTGTACTGGCATAAAAAGGATTTTGGAAAGTGTTGCAGGCAGGTTTTATGTTAGATGAAATAACCCTTTTCATTTATCCAAGGCTGGGACTGCCACAAAGAGCAGAGTGTTTCGCGGTGACAGGATGTGGCATGCTTCGTCAGACTAATTGACATTGTTGCACACCAATAATGAGATTACTGTTATCTTTTTGTCTTGTATTAGCTACTTCTCCACAAACAAGCATGGTCCAAAGCTGAAGTGGTCACTGAGCTGTGAGTACATCTGATTGAACTATGACCTCTGGCATTTCTGTTGTCTTGGTAACGAGATGAACAGGTGGATCGTTAAACATAAATGTCAGATTCAGTTTAACGAGAAATGGCTTTGGAAACTGGCCAAACACCACGTTTATCTGACCACTGATGCAATTGTACAGGACTTTGTCTGTATCATTGCATGCAAAATATGATATAGCCCAGTTGTTCTAAATCACTGTTTTTTATCAGACTGAAACAAATTTGGACAGAGGCAGTTGGAAAAGAGGGATAGCATATGTATTACCTCAAAAAATAATTGCATTATAGTAAATAAGAACCAAGATTTTGGTTCTTATTTAATATAATGCCAGGACCAATTCGAGACTAAACCATTTTTTATATTACATCATCAAGGTCATAAATCTATTACAGTGGAGAGCAAAACCATTAATATAGTGTGTTTTGTGTCAAATAGGCCAAAAACATTATTTTCCCTTTGTTTGAAAGTAGGACACCTTTTATTGTTCGCACACATTAGAGACATGTACAGCGTCAAATAACCCTGGCCTATATATATATATATATATACTGTGTACCATAGCAGTGGTTCTCAGGATAGATAACACTTAATAATGTTATCTGTTCATGTTTCGTTTAGCCCTGACTTCATCCATGGTTAGTGTTGGCTTAGATCTGGTTTAGTCCTCTCCCGGCTAGTCCTATTCATACCTCTGCTTAACTCTCAGTTTTGTTCTCAGCCATGTGATGTCACTTGGCATAATACATTTTAGCACAGAAAGAGTGAGAGAGAGAGCTACTGCCGTTGCCTATGTCTACGTGGGTAACAGGAATAACATGGCAGCAGCTCCCATTTCCTTGCATTACCCAGTCTCCTGCACCAGACACCTGAACGTGAGAGGAGATGATATTAATAGAGCTGTTGCATTAATAATGACTGAGACTTTTCTTGGCACATGTTGAACCCTGGAGTTATGAATTGGTGTAAACTATTACTTTTGCCTGTCAGATATTTATTTTCACTTCAGAACACTCTCTGGAGGAATGTTTTCAAAGTGCATTCTACAATAGTGCTATGCTAAACGTTGCATCAACAAAGATAAAAACTTAAAGCCACAAATTATTAAATTAAATTATTAATTTTAATCCATTACTATTGTGTGCAATTGAGGCTCTCTTAAGATCACTCCGAACATAATATCTGTTAAAAAAATCCATTTCCATTTGTTGACATATTTGGTTTCAGTTTTGTGTATTTTAGTATCTTGTATCTTTTCATCTGAGCCCTAAATGTAGAAATTTGAATACACTGTAGCTTTGGTTTTTCTGCTTGCCTCCTATTTAAGTATCTGGGCTTGGGACTGCCACAAGAAATAACAAAAAATACTAAAAAGAAACAAAATTATATAATAATCATTAGTGGACAGTTTTGGTTGTGATGCTGGCAGCTCATAGTTTGTGAGTTGGAGCCAGCCTTTTACTTCAGTGCCCTCTGCAGCTGCTCCATCTCAGTGGACTTTGCTCGCCCGGCCCACACCACCTGTCATTAGCCACAAATGGGGGCTGGCGTGGACTGTTTTTCACTCGATAGACTGACACACTGCTGCCTTTCTAAGCTTCACAGTAAGTCGATTAGTCTAGACTTTGAAGCCTTACAGAAGTCAGCCGGCCACTCACCGGAGTACACTGCTCTGCTCTCTCCCTCTCAGCTCAGAGCTCCCAGACTTAAGCAGAGAAGACAGAGTGGTCCAAAGAGGCCTGTGACACACTGGGTCTATTTTTATCTGTTAAACCAAATTCAACCAATATAGACAATGGTCGAAAGAAGCTCATTATATGATAAAATGATTATATTTCGCAACCCATCAGACATGGGTCTGTGTATGTCTTTGTCGATATCTGTTCAAGTATCACTTGACGGCTGCCCAATTATTAGCCTGGACAGCCAAGACTATATACATTCTGCTTTTCCTATATAAAAGTCTGGATGCGGGTCTTATTTTCAAGAATTACTAACTGACAAGTGGACTGACCTGTCAGAGCAATCCACAGTCTGTTTGTGTCACAACAATCCAAGTGGCTCAGGGGTAAAAAGTAAAAAAGAACAAGATGTAGAAAAGACTGAGAAACAGCACTGGATTTTTGATGAATCAATTTGTGAAGTACTAAATATTGTTAATTTGTGGTTAATGACTATGACTGGATTTTGAAAAAACTTGATGGACATATGATTAAGTGTCCACTTAGTCCCAGTCCTTCCTGCATAACAGAAAGTAGGAAGGGATGGCTCACCAGTTAGGCTAGCTTATCAGTTAGGTCATAATTATGATTCTCTCATCTCTAAATTCTTTTCAAACTGGTGGTGTATATTTGAGTTTTTTTTGGGAAACAAAAAGTAAATAAAAAACATCAATCCCACAAATATATCAGTGTTCAAACTGCTCTGTCAGTTCCTCTGTATGCACCAGGGGAACCAATCCTCTTTGGGACATGATGCTAAAAATGCCTCACAACAGACAGCTCTATGTGAATTATGTAAATCCACTGTACTCATGGTCTATTTAAAACCACTGACTTAATTAAATCAGCTAAAAGAAAATCCATATTAGCATTTTCTATTAATTATCAGAGCTGTGGATATATACTTACAGTTCACTGCTTTGTTGAATTTCAAAACAGGCTCTTTTGTGGTTGCCAGATTGTTACTTCTGGCTGAGTGGAAGCCCAAACCGCTGCGGGGCCATTAGATGAAAAACTTAGCGTACCCAGCGCTCTCATATGTCTAAATCATTTTACATGCAGGCAGTACCTGCGGCTGACGCGGTCTGTGCACTCAAATTAAACCTGTTCATTTGGAAAGTAACAATGGGAGCACATGCTGCACACTGTTGTTCCTTCTGTGAGGGATTTTTATGGGAAAGGAATATAAAATAATTTCCTCAACATAGATCTGAATTTATTGATTAATTCAGTTTAATTCAGTCAAGGTTGTGCAAGATTATGTATTATGAATCTAAAAAATATAGTCAAAAGTATAAAAACAATTACCTGAAAACACTTTCACCAATATAGATTTCAGCCATTTCTTGAGTAGTTACAAAATTAAATTGTCGCTACATTACTGATGTCAGTGCTTCCTGTTAGTATAGCCTCCAGTATCAGAGCTTTAATGAAATCATCAGGACCACACCACAGAGCAGTGAAACTCCCAGCTCTGCACTCTGTCACTTCTCATTGACAGAGAGCCTGTTCAGGTACAAACCCTTATCACCCAGCACACACTACACAGACTAATAACCAGACATGCTGGACACACATCAGAGGAGATGGACTGCTACTAATACATTATTATGTGGGGTTCAGGATTAGTCCTGTACGTGTTTACTTTTAGTGACACAAGAGACAGACACTACTATCATTCTATTCCTATATGTTCTATAAGCCAGAAATATGTTTGTTTGTTCGTTGGCTTGGTTGGATTTGGTTGAGATATTCAGGAATGTCTTAAGAAGATTGTCTTATACCTTTTGCAGAGGTCTGTTGTTCTTGGAATTTTATTTCCCTAGACTGTTAGGTTATGTTATGTCTTAGTTTAGTCATGTACTGAACTGTTTTGTTGTTTGGAGATTAGGTTTCATTTGAGTGGGTAGAGATATTCAACTAAACGGTTGGAGCAAATCATCAAGACAGAGCCCAGAATATCTGCTGCATCCAAACCCATTGGCCATGCTGCAGCACCTAAAATATTATAATACCTTTTCACTTCTGTTCTCTTTAGTATAATACAAAATACTAATACTATCAGTTTTGGCTTATATTGCAAGTACAGTTTTAACATGGAGTCAATGCTCTAAGTTAATTGGTGTAATTTCTGAAAGATAACACGCACCCTACACACCATCAGCACACACATTCCACATTTGTAAAAGGGCCCTTTAGCAGTATTAGCTATAGCATTAGCACTACTAGTAGTATGTCAGTGGGGGAAGCCTGGAGGAGACAGCACTGGGTCAGAGTCTGCTGCAGTCTGAATCCTACTGTAAACCCATGCACCTTTCACTGCACCACTCTGATTCACACTGGCATCTCCTCTCTCGCCTCTCTTCATCTCCTCCATAATGGCCGCCCTGTCATTACCCTTCTCACATGAGAGCCCGCTGCTGCTGATGACACCTTTTATTATGGGCCGCACGTCCGCACATCCCGGAACATGTGTGTACCAATAACACAATGAAAAACCCTCTTCCTCCTCCTTTGCGACTAAATAGGCCAGATATGGGGCTGCCCTTCTTTTCTCTTCTGTCCTTCTCAAAAATCAACGCTGCTTTGGAGGACTCGGGCTATACGTTCCCATAGGACAGAAACCTGGATGCGAGCCCCAAGAACCACTACTGTGATTTATTACTTTTGCAGCTAAAAACAAAGAAGTTCACAGACTATCGAAAGTCCTCTGGTTCACATGAATGCACTCACTGCAGCAAGGAGGAGTAATGAAAAGACCAGAGCATGTCGCAGTGCTTTCTCAGTGTGAGCCTTGAGGTGAGTCATCGACAGCAGCACACAGAAGCATAACCTCCAAGCACAAGCTAATCTATCCCCCCACTCGCCTCCTCCTACCCCCTAGTTCCTACCTCCTAGCTAGCACCATCTCATTCTCTCCACTTATGGATGGGGTCATGCAGAATTACATCACAGCATGCATACTATACACACAACATACTGTATATGTCCAGATGACTCAACTGATGAATGGAGAGAGAGGGGGCCCAAATAGCTCGTACTGTAAGTCCTTATATGTGTATAAGGACTACACATATAGTTTCTGTGCAAGTTGCTCAGCTTATTTTGTTAGTTTTTAAAGGTAACTATGTACCATTTTTGTTTCCGGGTCCCCCAACCAATTTTCTTCATTCTGAAATACTCTGCAATAAGATATTAAACATATCCTCCGTTTATTCGATTGCAATTGCTAAAAATGCCTTTATAAAAATGCATTCTTACTTTAGGTGAGGTCCTCTCTCAAAAGATCTGATCTGTAACTTGGCCTCAAAGATAAGATTAATGCCATACTGTGGAACATTACAGGCAAAGTTAAAAAGTTAAATGTGCACCTTTAAAGGATTTTTAAAACTTTCTACTTCCACAATAGCAATCAATGGACAAGGAAACCATACGTAAAGTGATCTTGAGCTAACCGTCCTGGCGACCCCAGAGAAGAAAGCAAAAAGAAAATAAGATATAACAAAAAAAAAAACTCAAACTTGAATACTATACACATCATAATCCAAGACATTACAATTGTTACAGTGCCTATCAATAGTTGAATTATTTTGACCGCTCAGCTGCACTCTGTTTTATGTTTACATACAATAGAAAGCACTCATCTTGTCTCTTTAATGTGTTGGAGATCTCCATTGCATCCACAGGGGTTTAATGTCGACATTAAAAAAGAACAGTGGTCAGCTTGAAGTGGTTTTACAGTGGTACATGGCACTGTAGGAGGCACGAGTCCAGAGATGTGATTACAGCATGCATGTTCACCCTTGCCCAGCACCAATCAGACACAGAGTTTCTTAAGAAACTCAGTGTGTGTCTTTTAGCCTCCACAGCTGACAATCAATCTCCTCCAACGCACTGGATCAAGAGAAGCGTATGCAAGGAGTCAAGGAAATCAACTCAACTTTCAAGAGACCAATGCAAGTCAGGCTTTAAAGTTTCTGATTCTGATATTAATACAGAACAGATTTATGAATGGGCAAAATTGCAATCCAATAGTAATTATTTAAAACTATAATTAAAGAACATTATTGGAAGATATTTTATTGTGATTTCCTCTCCCGATATGATCATGCATAAAGTGAGTTATTACATTGCTATTTCTACACCTTTGTCACTGTTAGCCATTTCAGATAAAGCAAACTTAAATATTAGACAAAGATAACTTACAAGTAAACACAAAACCCAGTTTTGAGTGCAGATTTTATTTAGGGGAAAAAAGCCATCTGAACCTACACGGCCCATGTGAAAAAAGTAATTGCCCCCTAAACCTAACAACTGGTCGAACCACACTTAGCAGCAACAACTACAGTCAAGAGTCTTTCATGTGGAAAAATTCTGGCCCACTTTTCTTTGCAGAATTGTTTTAAATCAGCCACATTGTAGGGTTTCCGAGCATGAACCACCTTTTTAAGGTCATGCCACAGCATCTCTATTGGGTTCAGGTCTGGACTTTGACTAGGCCACTCCAAAACCCTCATTTTGTTTTTTAAGCCATTCAGAAGTGGACTTGCTGGTGCGCTTTGGATCATTGTCCTGCTGCAGAACCCAAGTGTGCTTTAGGTCACAAATTGATGGCTGGACATTCTTCTTCAGGATTTGTTGGTAGAGAGCAGAGTTCATGGTTCCTTCAATCACAGCAAGTTGTCCAGGTCCTGAAGCAGCAAAGCAACCCCAAACCATGACACTACCACCACCACGTTTCACTGCTGGCATTATGTTCTTCTTATCAAATGCTCTGTTCGTTTTACACCAGATGTAACGGGATGCACTCCTTCCAAAAAGTTCAAGTTTTGTTTCATCAGTCCACGGAATATTTTCCCAAAAGCTCATTAAGATGTTTTTTGGCAAAAGACGAGAAGAGACGAGCCTTTATGTTCTTTTTTGTCAGCAGTTGCTTTCACCTTGGAACTCTGCTATGCATGCCATTTTTGCCTAGTCTCTTTCTTATGGTTGAGGCATGAACACTGACACCTTTACTGAGGCAAGTGAGACCTGCAGTTGTTTAGATGTTGTTCTGGGTTGCTTTGTGACCTCTTGGATCAGTTGTTGCTGTGCTCTTGGGGTAATTTTTCTAGGCCGGCCACTCCTGGGAGGGTTCACCTCACTGTACCATGCTTTCTCCATTCGTGCATAATGGCTCTCACTGTGGTTCGCTGGAGTCCCAAAGATTTAGAAATGGCTTTGTAACCTTTTCCAGACTAAGACATGTCAATTACTTTTCTTCTTATCTGCTCCTGAATTTCTTTGGTTCACGGCATTATGTCTTGGGTTCAATATGGCCGACTTCACCTTGTCAGACAGGTTCTATTTAAGTGATCTCTTGATTTGAAAGGTCTGGCAGCAATCAGGCCTGAGTGCGGCAATGAAATTTAACTCAGCTTTCCACAATAATATGATCAGTCACGGTTACCTCGTCATTTAACATGGGGGGAGTTACTTTTTCACACAGGATCATGTAGGTTTGGATAGTATTTTTCTCTTAACAAAGATCATCACAGAAAAGCAGCATTTTATGTTTACGCAGGTTATCTTTGTTTAGTATTTCAATTTGTTTGATGATTTGAAACAGTTTAGTGTGACACACATGCAAAAAAGTAAGAAATCAGGAAGGGTGCAAATACTTTTTCACAGCACTGTATATTACAAAAAAAAAAATCAAATATGATATGATATGTCAGTCAAGTGTCGCAATTATTTTTTTAATTTTGAGGGATTCCAATTGGAGATTTTTCTTAGTTTCTTCATAAATAATAATGTTCGTGAACAACTTTGCCTAAAGAGCAATTAGTGTTTCCGATGAATAGAGAAGACTATGGTGCCCCCCATAAATTAAAAACAAGATGTACAGAAACAAATAATAGTTTATGTTTGTAGTTGTCGAAAACGTACAGAAATGCTTTATTTAATCTGAGACCTGCCCTTTTTTGATCCACAGAGACAATAAGAGACACAAATTGCATCCATTTAAATTATTCAAATGGGAATCACTTGAGCAACCAGTCTCAGCATAAACCCATGCAAAACACTGGAACAATTGTTTTCCACTCCAGAGTCCTTTAACAAAAATTGCTCCAAAAACAAACTTTGACAGAAATGTTGTAAAAAAGCCCCTATAGTTGATAATTGCAACTAATTCAGTCTCCATTGCATTTCACTTTAATAACAAGCATCGCATTTCAATTTAATAACAAGATGCACTCAGTATGTTCTTGTTATTTGTCCAGTGTCAAAGTTTAGAAACACACATTATCCTCAGTTGACTTCATGTGTATAACAAGCACCACTGCAAATTCACACTCCTCTCTAATAATCCAGGACTTGCACTAACACTCAAATTTGGATATGCAGACATGCATGACTTCAGGCACCTTCTGTCCCACTTCTCTTTGGAGTAAGCAAAACACGCATTATGTCTAAATCAACACATCCTCAACCTCGCCCCAACACTTGACCTCAAAACATTTAGAGAATCACTTTACATCAGGTGATAGACTCCCAGAAACAAGCAAGAGAACTCAAAAAAGCTGTAAAAAACATTCCAAAAATATATCTACCATATCGAAATCAACAAGAATAGTTAGCAAGTATTTAATTTCACACAACAGACTTACATTGCCTTGAATTGGTGCTGCATCGTCGGTGGCACATTTATGACTGACAATTCTGCTTGTTGTGTTTTTTATTTGCGTCATCTTTGTTGAGTTTTAGGGGGGGGGCAAGTCAGGGGACAAGTAGCAGGGATAGCGGCCTCCATGCTGACTTAGCTGTCATATTTTATAGAGGCCTCCTTCTACAGAGCATTTCAGCCTGTCTGCCCTGTCAACTAGGTGTTACCAGGACCAAGGGTACTCTCCTGGGGTCAAACACTTACACAGTTTGTTACATCATCACATGTTTGCACATTGCATATACATTCAATACATCACTAGTCAATACACATAGCTCAGTGCATTGTCAACTTTAAATCCATATGGTCTTCATAAGAATAATTCAGCCTTGTTTCCAATGCTGTATTCACCTTAGTAAGTCATTTATGAGTAACTACAAACTCATCTCAACTGCCCATAATTGAGAATAGTTCAAGAGCAAGATGCATACATCCCAAAATCATAACAACGTGCTGGACTCAAAAAGTAGAACTACAGTGAGGCAAATAAGTATTTGAACACCCTGTGATTTTGCAAGTTCTCCCACTTAGAAATCATGGAGGGGTCTGAAATATTCATCTTAGGTGCATGTCCACCGTGACAGACATCATCTAAAAAAAATAAAATAAAATAAAAATCTGGAAATCCTTTTGTATGATTTTTAAAATAATTTGTATGTTACTGCTGCAAATAAGTATTTAAACACCTGAGAAAAATCAATGTTTATATTTGGTACAGTAGCCTTTGTTTGCGATTACAGAGGTCAAACATTTCCTATAGTTTTTCACCAGGTTTGCACACACTGCAGGAGGGATTTTGGCCCACTCCTCCACACAGATCTTCTCTAGATCAGTCAGGTTTCTGGGCTGTCGCTGAGAAACACGGAGATGAGCTCCCGAGTTTGAGCTCCTTCCAAAGATTTTCTATCGGGTTTCGGTCTGGAGACTGGCCAGGCCACTCCAGAACCTTGATATGCTTCCTACAGAGCCACTCCTTGGTTATCCTTGCTGTGTGCTTCGGGTCATTGTCATGTTGGAAGACCCAGCCACGACCCATCTTCAATGCTCTAACTGAGAGAAGGAGGTTGTTCCCCAAAATCTTGCAATACATGGCCCCGGTCATACAGTGCAGTCGTCCTGTCCCATGTGCAGAAAAACACCCCCAAAGCATGACGCTACCACCCCCATGCTTCACAGTAGGGATGGTGTTCTTTGGATGGTCCTCATCATTCTTCTTCCTCCAAACACAGAGAGTGAAATTAAGACCAAAAGTTCTATTTTGGTCTCATCTGACCACATGACTTTCTCCCATGATTCCTTTGGATCATCCAAATGGTCATTGGCAAACTTAAGATGGGCCTGGACATGTGCTGGTTTAAGCAGGGGAACCTTCCGTGCCATGCATGATTTTAAACCATGACGTCTTAGTTTATTATTAACAGTAACCATGGAAACGATGGTCCCAGCTCTTTTCAGGTCATTGACCAGCTCCTCCCGTGTAGTTCTGGGTTGATTCTTCACCTTTCTTAGGATCACTGAAACCCCACGAGGTGAGATCTTGCATGCAGCCCCAGTCCAAGGGAGATTGACAGTCATGTTTAGCTTCTTCCATTTTCTAATAATTGCTCCAACAGTGGATCTTTTTTCACCAAACTGCTTGGCAATTGCCCCGTAGCCCTTTCCAGCCTTGTGGAGGTCTACAATTTTGTCTCTTGCGCATTTTTACAGTTGTTTGGTCTTGGTCATGTTAGTAGTCCACCCCATAGAGTCAGTAAGACTCTATGGGGTGGACAGGTGTCTTTATGCAGCTAACGACCTAAAACAGGTGCTTCTAATTTAGGAGAATAAGTGGAGTGGAGGTGGACTTTTTAAAGCCAGACTAACAGGTCTTTGAGGGTCCGAACTGTAGCTGATAGACAGGTGTTCAAATACTTATTTGCAGCAACAATGTACAAATAAATTATTTTTAAAATCATACAGTGTAATTTCTTCTTCTTTTTTTTAGATTGTGTCTCTCACAGTGGACATGCACCTAAGATGAACATTTTAGACCCCTCCATGGTTTCTAAGCAAAATCACAAGGTGTTCAAATACTCATTTGCCTCACTGTATATAATGTGAAAAAGGTCCGCACAGCTATATTTACTCTCAATACGTTTTATACTGTTCCATTGTTGCAAATACCCTGGGCTATATCCAGTTACTAGTTCGATGGCTTTTATATAAAATGCAATGGACAATGACGTCAAGAAGGGGATTAACAATTAATTGAACAAAATGTGCATCCTTAGACTCTACTTTATTGGTTGTGCTGGAAAGGCCAGTCCCCCTTCACTGATGACACAACCAGTGAACCTGACAAAGTGACACAAGCCTCCAGTGACTAGTCTGCACAAAGACAAAACTGGACTAACTGTAACTTCATGTTACTGGTAGAACATAACAATTATGTTTTCAATTCATTCATTTGTTCTAATTATAAGAATTCTCTGAGACTCAAGGTTGTATCAAAATAATGATTGATGGGTAGAGCAACACACAAAAGACAATCATTTATTTTATGGGTCAGTTTCCAATTTACCTAAAACATACATATATTTGCAAGGTGGAAAGTCAAAGACAAGACAAAGACAAAAAGGAGACTGCTGGTGGCGTTTCTAATGTAAGGTCATAATTCCTAATAATTTAGAGCTTGTTATAGTGAATTGATTTTAAGGGATCAAAAGTTTGCAATCTCTACCTGCACGTTTAACCAAGCTCCCCCTTTTCAAAGCCTAGAAGCTGTAATAGCAGTATATCCATGGGCCCCAAATGGATGCTTTTTTTCTTGTAAACACCTTAAATGGTTTATGAGCATATGGTCTATGTGCCTGCTGCTGCTGGGATGGTACTGGAAATAGTGCAGGCTAGTTATTTTTAATTAATTTTCTCATGGGGTTTCTCATTTTTTCTTCATGGGGTTGTCAATTAGTTGCTTCCACCTATGCAATTACAATTATATCAATTCTCTCTTAAATGTATTTATTTACTTGTTATTTATTTATTTACTTGAGCATCTGAAATGAAATCTATCTTCACCAAACCTTACTGCGTGGCATCATTTAAACTGTGTGAGGAGTGGCCATGGTTCAAACACAACAGCTTTTTAAACTTTGACTGTAGCATCACCATACTGAAGGCTGCAGGTAATGGCTTACTTAGTTTGCTTACCTTGAGTCAAACAGGGGGTCAGTATACAGAGGAGGGGAGCATGCAGGCTGCTCCACTTGGTTGTTGAGGGGAACAGGAAGACCCCCTTTCTTGGCTCGTCCCAGGACACCATCTGCAAGACCAGTTTGATATTTATACATTCTGTTCATTTACATGTTTCCCGCTGACTGGGCAAAACAGCAAGAGGATTCTAAGAAGTTTGATGCGTTTTTTAAGACACATATTGATCTAGAATATCTAAAACATTTTACTCCACCATCGAATTTATTTGGTTTACCAAGTATTTAAAATTAGATTATATGAATGTATTCAAGACCAAGTAGGGAAAAATGTCTTTCATTAATAATTTCCTGAAAATAAACACACCAATCACTGACATTTAAAATAGACAGAGGATTGGTTGTGGACCCCTCTTTTAATATGTATCACTGACTAGTAGAAATTACAGAATTTCAATCTGCATTAAAATTCTTTGTACAGTCCTACTGGAACTGGGATCACATCAGATTTAAAGCAGGTCTACAAACGATCTAAACCAAGTCTAAACTAGGACTACCTTCACCAAACCACAAGTTTTTGCCTAAATGAAGAGACTAAAAGTCGCCTATAATTATTAACTTATACAAGTCTGCGTACCAATAATAGTACCCCTCCCATTTTTGAATACACCTGCCCTAGACACGAGTGTGGTCAGCAGCAGCCTTGTCTGGGCCATATGTTGACAGTGGCTAGTTAGGCGCGCTGGCTGGCGGCTCACTAATCCCCTTAGCCATTCTGATTTAAGAAGCTATTTTTGCAGCCTTTAGTCTGTGGCGCCAGCTTACTGCAAAGAAGTCTACCTTTTTTATTGTTTTTTTATATAGCTATATATGTCTCAGGGAAAACTAAACAAAAGTTAAGTTAAGTAAAATAGTCAGTTAAGTAAAATATCAACAGCTTGAGAATAGCTTCAGCAGATCGACAATGTTTTTCAGTGAGGGCTCAGCTGTTGGGACTTTTGACCTTTGTGTTAGTTTATGTAATAGGGAGCTAATGGGTAGTGTTACCTTGTCCATCCAGTAGGAAGCAGGTGAGCAGGTGAGGGTGCACTTCCTCTAGGACAGAGCAGAAGGAGCAGAACGCAGCGGGACCTTTTGAGGACAGGTGATCCAGGAACATCGCTGTCCTTTTTTGTTTGGTGTCCTGGGACAGTATTTCTTTATACTCCCCTAAAGAAAATACCTTCTCATAGACTAGATATGGCAGGACGGTGTTGACATCCAATTCGTTCAAAATCTTCTGCCGGTTTTGTTTCAAGATCTTCACAGCCCATCTTTTCTTCTTTCTAGAGTAGGGTCGTTTTCCACACAAGTGCTGCTGTCTCCTTTGCTTCTTCACAAACCACTTCTTTCTTCCGCTGCCAAACATTTTGCCGTTGAGGACACCCACGAGAGCTTCTTCCAACGCTCGGTCAACGCTGGTTCCAAATGAAGATAGGTGCATATTTTAGCAGGCTGCAGGAGGCACCATGCCACATTTTCTTTCCTCGAGTCTGGGTTTGTTGTTGTTTGTCTGTTGAGACGCTTAACTGGGGCAGGAAGAGGCAATCTGGACAGTGGCGGGTTTGGAGCAGGGTACTTAACGAGACTAAGAAGATTAGCAGGCTCTTAAGTACACCAATGTGAACGGCTCCATCGCGCGCAGACAATACAGACATATTTTATTCTATGGACTGGAGTCTTATAGTGTCAATTGTTTTATCCAAAATATTACGTTATGAAATCAACATTTACATTTTTAAACTAAAATCATCTGGAAAAGGCTTAGTGCTCACCTGCATCCCAGATAGATCTGATAAGCCTTTTCAGCATCCTATGTGCACACAGATTATAAAAGTTAGTACAGTATTTTATCAAATTTTAAATTTAGCCAAGCAATTTCAAGCTGGCTCCTGGTTCTAGGTGCCTGACTCGTGTCTGGTATCAGTACCAATGTCTTTTTTTTAAATTATTATTACAAAAATAGAGGACAAGATGGCTAGGTTGTTTATGTTATAATTTGGTGTTTTTGGTTCTCAAGATAATAATCCAGTCTCTCATTTGACCAGTTGCAATGCATTTGCTTTGAACCTACATACAATACCTTTAAAACATGTATAGTGTTGAGCCTACATCTTTCTAAAACACTTGTTTAGGAGGATAAAGTACTAATATTAATGCTAAACAGCTAAGTTAAAGTTAATGAGACAAGGTGCTTTTGAGCAAGGTATTCCCATGGAAAGAAAGGTCCATTGATTCAAACAATTTAGCTGCTGGCAATGACCTGGTGTGTGAATCTGTCAGCACTGTGCTAAGGAGAAACATTAACATATAATAGGAGCCAACAAGGGCATTTAAAGGGGAACTTAATGTACTGTGGTGGAGTCTATAATGAAGCAATGGAGCACGTACAGGTGTGACCTCTGAGCACACGGTGAGCGCGCAGGGCACAATAATGATTATAATTAAGATTGGATCAGAAGAGGGCGCTGTTTCAAGCTAATATTAATTATGCAGCCATAATAATAGGTTTACAATAGGCTGGTTTGGCCATTGCTTGATAGTTAGGATCAACTAACAACATAAAGAGAGACAGAGAAAAACGGCAACAGTTATTTACTAGCAAATGGGCCTACAGCATGGTCTACAGCACGTTGTTCCCGTGTTCCTTCCTGGAACATCTAAGCTAACGATTTACAAAGAGTGAACACAATCTACGTTATGCACTACTGTTTTAGCTAGTTCATAAGCTGACTTACTCGGACTTCTCCCTCGTTCGACTATTGATAAGTTTTTGGTGAGCAGAAGCCCTCAGAGCGGTGCAGTAGGTCAAAGGTCACCAATGACGTAGCCATGGCAACATTACAGTCAAAGGGATAACCTTAATTAAATATTTGTATCGTCTTTTTCGTTATTACGGGAAAATATAAAGGTAAAACGAACATTTTTCGTTAACGTAAAAACTTTTTGTTCAGGGCTGATTTGTTAAAATAAAAGCAGCCTCTGACGTCATTAGGGATGGAGAGTCCTGTTCAAACGGCATCAGCAAGATTTCTGCTTCATGGCACTGTACATAAAACTCTGCCTTTAAGCTCAAGAACAGTGTCCGAACAGATTAAATGGGCTAAGAAGCACAAGCAAAGAGGTCACACTTTAATTGGAGAGGTGAAATTTTATTGGATCTAAAGTGCAACTCAGCATACATAATCAGGAACCAAAATAACAGATGAATCATTACAATCAACATTAAAATACTTAAATATTACAGAAATGAGCATTCAAATTATACTGAAGACCAAAGGTGTTGAATTATGAATGGAATTTCACGTAACTACAGTGCTGGTCCAAAAGACAACATCGAATAAATAGATAATGTATGATTTTAATAATGATGGTGTTTAATAATATATGAAGTAAATATTAGCAAAAATACATGTCAACATGCAGTTACACTTGTATTGTGGTAATAAATTAAAAGTTCTCATAGTGATGTACAAAGTGGGCTTGGTCTCGCTTGTTCATCTGCTGACAGGCTTTCTCCACGTTTTTGGTCAGTCCTGGAGGTCCACAGCTGAACACACCGATCTTTGCCACCTACAGCAAAACAGCAGTTCATTCGCTAACAGCTGTACAGAAAAAAATATAGAAACTGTTTGGATAAGAGTTGGGATCATGTTCTAGAGTTGGTTGTTTATCAATGAAGGAAGGCGGTGGCCAGTGTCACTTGGTACATGTTTGGAAACAAATATCCAAATAGAAATTCCATAGATGTTGAAACTCACCCTATATATATTTTTTTGCCCTGACTACTTTCAACATTTTTTTTAATAGGATTCGACAATATCACCACCTTTTTATGCCTTAATGACAGCTTAGTTTCAGAATAATTGATGTGGTTAGAAGAACATGGATCTTATCACTAAATGGTTTAAATGTATTTTCATTTTTTAATTCTTATTGAAAACACCATGATGTATTAGGGGGATGCTGGTCCTCAATCAGCATCTGTGACCATTTGAAAACAACAGCAGCAGAATGATTGCTGTTTGTTTGCAGTTAATTAGCTCTAGCAGCAGTATTGTCCTGTATACTCTAAGTGTAGGGGTGTGTGTGTTTGTGTGTTGTGTGTGTGAGTTCAGGGGGCTGAGGCTGATGAAGATGGATGAAGAGCTGACCTCAGGGTGAACTTCCTGGAGGGAGCTGAAGAAGGACACAAAAGGAGGTCGTCCGAAGTGGGTGACGGAGCGCAGGCCTGTGAACAGACTGCGGTTCCACACCTTCTGAAAGTGACGCTCACACACATACTGTCCCACATCACGCAAACAAGGAGGTATTCATCAATAGAAAACATTTGTATTTGTATAATGGATTGTTCTAATTGACTAGGAAATTTGTCTGAACTGAATGACAAGAGTAAGGTCACATGCTAATATGTAAGAGGTAACTGTATTGGCACTTTTGATAGATGAAGTGCACAATCACCCTTCATGAACACTGTTTGTTTTTTAAAACGCTGTGCAGTTACTTCAAAATACAATGAAATTAATTAAAATGTACATTGCATCAGAATCCTATTACATCTCAAGACTCTTTAGTCTATATAACTTAACAACTTGTAAATAGACAGATATTTTCACACACACATTGTCCAGAAGTACACAGACACAAGGTATTTATAATTATCAGCAAATTTATATTTATCAGCAAATTTAGAGCAAGGTATTATTTTATATTTTATATTTTTGTTTTGATCAATATTCAATTCCTCTAGACTACATGTAGTTTTAATTGTAGCTAAAGCATCCTTTTCAGAAGGGCTGAGAAACAAATTAAAATTAACTTATATACTATAACATTAAAAATAAACTTCAACAGAGTCAAATGTAGTTGGATAAGATCTCCAATAATAATCATTTCAATTAATAATTGTTATTTTACATGTTTTACATGTTTACCCTTTACTAAACATATTCATTTGCCTGTCATTTCTCACCAGCATGGTCGTGCGGAGGTCAAACTTCTCAGCCACTTGAGTTATGTACGTGTGCACCGAGACAAGCTCTTGAGTGTCCAGCTCCTCCACCTCTCTGATGATGTCCGACACCCACTCAAACTGACGCTGAGTACGGGTCACCCAGATAAAGTACACCTGGGACAACACAGCACTCTGAATTATTTCTCAGCAGTGAAATAAGTCAAATACTCATGATAAAGTATATTTTAGTAATCTTCACCCCTCTAAATTTAAAATGGATTATGTCCTCTTCCTTAATTGGTTCTTGTAAAATCTATTTTCTCTCTGTCCTAGTATTAAATACAGTCCTGAAATGATTTATAAACTCGTGTGGAGGTGTTATTGCTTTGCCTATTCAATTACGGGTGTTTTTATTGCTCAAAAATACTTTGAAAACCATGCATTCTTACTGTGAGCAGGGTCGTCTCACCACAGATCTGACCTGCAACTTGGCCTGGTGGCGTCACCACCTTGTCTCCATGGAGACTAATAAGTTTAATGCCATACCGTAGAACATTAGAGGGAAAGCAATAAGTTCCATGGAGACAAGAAGGTGACGCACTCTCTATCAGAAAAATTGCATGCACTTTAAATACACATCGTGTTGTTTGTTTCTTAATATTTCTGTACCTTTTTACACAGAAACTTAGACTTGATAGAGGACTTGAAAACCAGGTCTTTGAGGATTGACGCAAATGGTGTGACTCCAATTCCTCCTCCAACCAAAACAGACACCTCAAAGTCCACCCACTCTTGATGGCCTTCACCAAACGGGCCGTCCAGGTATAGCTGTGAATGACATAAAATGTACTAGAGATCAACCAAAATTGATTTTTTAAAAGGCTGATGTCAATACCGATTGTTTAGAATAACCGACAAGCCAATAAGTTCTGCCAGTATCTTTGGGTGATATGTAGGGCAGACTTTGATTATTTTAACCAAATTGTGTAAATTAAATTTAGTACAAACTCCCCCCAAGTCCTTTTTTGCCACAAACCTATAAGAAAGCTGTGTAGTCATGTTTTGTGCAGCTATCTTTTTATATTAAAGTGTTAATATAAAGGTTTGTGTGTATTTTCTAGGCAGCAGATTGACCAAAACAAAATTTCGGCCTATGCTGAAAATTTAAGGCCAAAAGTTGATACACTAAAAAGTCCAAATATCGGCCATATATATCGGCTGGGGTCTACCTCTAAAACGTATGCATGAAAAATTTACATGAAAAGCCGCTATAATAATCATCCCTTGTTCTTGTTTTTTTACAGAAGTAGATATCACACACCTTTGGATAGGCTCCAAACTCCAGCAGGCTCTCCTCGGTGTAGATCTCCCGAAGGCGGCTGGTCCATGGCCCTACAGCACGAATGTGCAGGCTCAGGGTCTCCTCATGGGGGGCTGACGTCAGAGTGAAGGGGTGGTACTCATCTGTGCCCAGCATCAGGCAGGCCACACGCACCCACTGGCCTGAGCGATACACAAAGCCCTGTGGCTTTTTGAACTCCAGATGTGTCACACCTGATGGAGGGGCAGCCAAAAAAGAGAGTTGAAGACATTCACAGAATAAACTCTGTTACAACGTGTTAGTGTAACAGTTAAAACACCAATCTGGACAAGGATAAAGGACAGTAAAAAATACTTTAATGTAAATGTTCTGGTGGAGGGTCTGTCACCATCTTGGTTCCTGCAGTATTCCACAATATGGGAGTAACTGCATCTATTTTACATTTATTCAGTTGCACATGTTTTTATTACTCAAAAATACCTTGAAAAATATACTTTCTTACAGTGAGCGGTCTTGCCACTCCACAGATCTGATCTGTACCTGGCTTGTTGACGTCACCTACTTATCTCTATGAAAATAGATGCAAACCAGTAACATCTCCATGGAAAGCAAAGCAGGACTGTCCATCAAAAAGTGACATAGTGCACCTTTAACATTAAGATAAACCAAGACATCAACCACAGGTTGTGTTCAGTCTTACCTGAAGGCAGTAGCTCAGCCCTGATGACTGGAATCTCCACTTTCTTCCTGTTCAGACTGATGAGTTTGTCCAGCAAAAACAGCAGCGCAGGGGGGATCAGAAAAATGTGAAAACGAGGTTCTTGAAGCAAAGCAAAACTGCCATGAATCACTGTCTGTAACATGAAAAGGAAGCAACACAATTAAAACACTTTTCAGGATTTGTAGAAGGGTATATGTTTTGGAATGAACAGCAAACTTACCAAGATGTACACAATAACATAAAGATAATGTGTAATCCAAAATCCACGAAAACTAATGCGTCGAAAGTAGTGTGAGGCAAAAACATACATGATTGAAAATACAATGAGGAGTAGAATACCAGTTATTCCTAGAGAGAAACAATAATGAAACAAAAGAGAACGTCATCAATCTATCTCGATATTAAAGCATTATGGCAAAAGAGCCCATAGACTAAGGGATCTGTAATAACTGCACTTTACCTGGAACTGTTTCAAAAAACCACCATGACCACTTGGGAGGAAGTTCTGACCTACAAAGAAAAAAAGCGACCAAATAAAACCTCTAGGACAGGAAACTACAATACATTGCAAAAACTAAACAGTACATGCATATTACTTAGTATTATTAATGCTGCTATATTAATTTGTTAAGTAGCCAATACTTGCAGTAAAAATACAAATTGTTGTGGCAAAATTTAATTGTTGTTCTGCTGGAATTTGTTGCATTTGACTATGGCTTGTTACGAATTTGGTGTAACTACAGAAATTAAATTTGACTTGATTTGACGTACCCATTGTTGTTGAAGACTCTTGGGAACAGACAGGACAGGATGCTGAGGTTACTGACTGAGAACACGTAGATATTGATAATATGTCCCAGAGTGTGGACAACTGTAAGGAAGTACACAATATTACTGCCCCCTACTGTACAGACTGTGAAGCCTGCTCCACTGAGTCTTTTTCCCATTTTCATTCAAGCTCAACCTTATGTATTACTAGGTGTTTGATACCATTTTTGGCCACCCTTGCATTTGATTTTAACATTTAGTACATGCTCTATAGAGTGTCCTTGAATGCTCACAGTGTTGATACAATTACTATTACTGTTTTTACTGACCTGACAGGACAATAGCAGTCATAGCCATAAATCGGTGAAAATCTATGGCAGCATCAAAAGGGATATAATGGTTGAGAAAGGTTTCTCTGCAAATGGTGATGAGGTTTCGGCACACAGTGAGAAGCATGTAGGGAAAGAGGAAGGAGATTGCAGCCGCCGAACCACGAGCCACAATTACCCCCACTGCGGACACTTCGGGCATCCCTGTAGCTTCAGCTCGAATACCATAGTCTGTGTACAGTGGTATTATTGAGAGACAAATGATTTCATGGAAAAGAGAACGAAACCATGCCAAGGTGATTACTTAGCCAAAATAAATTGCATAAATTTGCATTTTGCATTTTTTTTATTTTTTGGTTTCTGTTTTAAGTAATATACTCACACCACATTTGTATATTTATTTATCCCTGAAGTGTTAGTAAAGACTATTCTGAGTATTAATATGACACAATTCAATAGTGGTCACATTTGTGTTCTTTTCTATAACAATTTCATACAAGATGACAATAATTAATTGTAATTAATCCAAAAATAATTGCTACTCACAGTAACATCTCTCTATGGTCACCCCAGCCGTGATGCCATACACAAACAGGAAGCAGACAATATGGCGTCTGTAGTTCTCAATGAAGCGTTTGAACTGCTGCACCTTCTGCTGGACCGGGTTCTTTATGTACTGCTCACGTTTTGGTTTCACATAGATGTTTGGAGTTTTAACATGGAGTCTAAAATAAAAAATAAGTAAATATACAAAAATAAAGTTGAAAAGCAAGTTACTAATGATTATATGCTGTCTATATATAAAGTGGTTCTTAATAGATTCACATGAGTAACAACATACAATTTCCTCCTACGAAGTTCTGATCCTTCTGACTTTGGACTGCTGAAAAACAAAAGGTATATGGTTTTATCTTAAAGGAAAACATAATGAATATGATTTGTGCTACATTGCTACTACTACTATTAGACTATGTACCTATCGGCAGGGCAGATGAAGGACACTCTTTGGTCTCGGCTGAAGCGTTTCCTGCCTTGTTTCTCCATCCCTGCTCCAAAGACAGAATCAGATCATTAGCAATTTCGACCACATGTTTTCTAAGACACAGGTTGAAAATTACACGGAGGACAGAGCAGAAGTAACATAAAACACAGGTGACATTCAAAGAAAAAGAGGCCTAGGTGGATTCTCAAAAGAATGTGGAGGAGCTGAGAGAAGATAATGAGGGGAGAAGGATATACAGAGAGGAGGGGAAGAGCTTGAAACACTGGGAGGTGGTCCAAAGCCAGAACATGGTTCAGGAGAAGGTTATTATCTGCAAGGCAAAAGAGAAAAGATTTTTTTTTTTTCAATTGGAGAAGGAAGAGCGGAACCTTCAAACTGAGATGAGGGACATCTACAGAAGAAAGACCAAAATCATACCAAGACCTCCACAGATCAAGCCCTCAAAAAAAAGGTGCAAATGAGGTTGCAGTTTGCAGTGTTAATTAGACCTGACCCAGGGATTCGCAGGGCACAAAAACATATTTTGCACCATGCTGCCATATTTTGGTGCAGGCAGAGCCAAAGCAAGTCCTTCACCCATGTCTTATAATCTAAGTAAGTAATCGAAGTCGAGCAAGTTGAAATTTGAGTCAATTTGCATTTATCAAATTGGGGCTGGAGCAACAGAGGAGCAGTTGCAGCGGAGAGTAGTGCATGTCGCAGGCAATTGCTTGATCATCACTTGTGACTTTAATGATTTCACTCAAAAGTTTTCCACATCATTTTAAACAAACTTGGATCAGACCTTTAACATTAATCTGGGCAAACTGCAGCTCCTTCTCATGGTCTTGGAGGAGAAAGTGGAAGTCCTGCCATGTGATTTTCTCCTTGTTTTCGAAACCTCCAGACTGCATCAGAGCTTTAATGCCGTCATCAACCTGGTTCTTAGACAAAGACCCATTAGAGATTTCAAAAAAAGACCTGAAAAAAAACCCCAAAAAAAAAACAAGCTAATCATCAAATTAAGCAGATCTTAAGCATAAGGGGTAGACTACAGTGACAACACTAACCTTAGCATCCTGACAAACTCGTCCTTCGATAAGTAGCCATTTCTTTCAATGTCGTTCATGGCAAACATTAGTTTGGATTTTTCTTCAGAGGAACCTGTCAAAAGCAAATAATTGAATAAATTATAGTATATCTCCAGTTTAAGACAGTGTTATGAAACAGACCATGTAAATAACACATACAATACAGTATGCCATAGAATTAACTGATAAGGCATTGTAAATTCCTTCACACTAATGAGAAATATACATAGAAACAAGATAACACTGTGTCTTTTAAGCTTACATGCTTGTAATCTTAAAATGGCATACTTTTTGTTCATAATAATTATGTCTGAAGGGTATGCAGTATGCTTTTATGTTTTATATTTACCTTTCATAAAAATCACAATGACATCAAGAAACTCCTGAAAAGAAAGGTAACCATTCCCATCTTTATCGGCTAATGTGAACATGGACTCCACAAATAGAGAGTCTGGTTTGAGGCTCAGGGCTTCAGCGAACTCGGAGGCAGTGAGCTCACACTGCAGCACCTCTTTGGCCTTTTGATGGGACACACCGCTCATGTTTCCAGCCTCACTCCGGTCTATTTCCAAAACCTGTGTACATACAGATAGTAATTGTTGGTGAGGTGGCTTTAGGGGCATCACTGATGTCACTGTGGCTAATGTACACCACACATGAAGTCACTGTGAAGGAAATCAATTCACTTTTCTGTACCAAGGTTAGGCCACGTTTAACCACAGTTTGATGATGAGGCTTACAGAGTGATTGGGGTGGACAAGGTAGTGGTGAAAGAAGTATTTACTTTGAAGAGCAAAAAAGCTACTCAATGCAAGTAAAAGTATCACATACACATTTCTACTTAAGTAAAAGTACTGAAGTAACCATTAAACAACATATACTAAAAAGTTATTCACACAGACTTTTAGAACTCTTTAAGAGTCAAATGGGAACTTTATAAAGACTTATGCATAAATGTAGATAGAGTAGAAAGTAGGCTTCAAATACCCGCTCTCAAATGTGGTACAGTAAAAGCAAGAAAAATATCCGTAATTATACTTAAGATAGCACTTAATATAAATAGTGTACATTTACTTTTGCATTTTATTACTTTCCACCACTGGGACAATTTAAGCAAATTGTCTTGTCAACAAGTCAATATGAACAGGAAATGAAAGGGCAACATTGGAAGAGGGACAGTTGTGCAGGAAAAAATAAATAGAGAGAGTCATGTTGGTGAAGTGGCATTACTGATGTCAATGTGTGACTAAAGTCTACCACAGATGAGATCATCAAAAAAGACAACAATTAGTTTTTCTGGACAAGGATCAGATCTAAAAACCAAAAAACAAGTTTGACGATACTTTGCGGTTGACCCTAAGCCTTGTTCTGGCGCAGAGAGCGGACGATGAGGTCAATCGTAAGAGGAAGAGTTTACCTTGGAGAAAGCCTGTCTTATGAATGTCTCTACTATCCGCTCCCGTTGTTCTTTGGTCAAAGCTTCTTTCAGTAGGTCCCTCTCTCTCATTTCTCTCATCGTCACCTTTTTCCCAATGCCCGTGCCCTCAAGAGATTCTGAGCAGAGACTGTTGACAAATGAGGAGCGCATATTCTCATCATCAAAAAACAGCACCTGCACATTGAGAAAAAAGGCAAGGTGTTATAAGTGGGACATGGAGAGGCACGTAAACATGCACAGTGCTCTTAAATTAGACTGCGCTACTTTGAGAATAACAGGTTTACAAGCTCACCAGATCATATTCCTTGGGCACTTTGAGGAGCAGAGCTTTTCGTTGACAGTCGTTGGATAAAATTATGTCCAGACAGTCCTGGTTTCCTACATACAGGGTCCGGAGAGCAGGTCCAGCCCTGTCAAAAACGTGGACTCGACTCTTTTCATCAAACTCCACACTGACAGGATGGAGATGTTTCTTATTGCTTTGCCACTCAAAAGCTTTAAAACATCAGAACACATTTAATGCATTTACACAACTCAACACAAAAATTATTGTGAAAATATTACATTACAATCAAGAGAATTTTAAGATGATTTGGTGCAATGTCTGTTTTTCTAATTTCTGAATACATTAGCAGGAATTAAAGTCATTAGACATCTCTCATTATTGACACATGTTTTTTTTTTCTTTCTATTTATACCTAGTAATAATCACACATATCCATTCAGCAGGTGAAGCAACAAATGCTTAACCACTTTGCTTTGTGTTTTAATACATGCCCCAATCTTTGACCACCATTACAAGATTGATGTTGTAAAACTAAAACCATGAGACTAACTCACATCAATGACGTCTCTTACCATATGTAGATGTCAACAAATGTAAACAATACCTGGGATCCCAACCGTGGGCTCATCTGTTCTATTAACAGATTTTCTTTCTCTCTGAAGCTTATTATATTTGTATTTCTTCAGTACTGCCACCAACCAGGCCACAAGCAAACTCACTGTAAAGGAATTCAACAGTTCATATTTTCAACAGTAAAATTACAACACAAATAGATAGATATTAGTATAATACCTACCAAAGGGAAAGAGGATGAGGACAATAATAAAAATTATAAATCCTGCTTTGTCTCCATCAAAGTAATTAAGTTTGGTAGCATTAGTGCAGGGCTGGAGTGCTGATGCAGTTAGCTGTGTAGGCTGAGGACAAGGGTCACCTGAGGACAACACATATTTGAATGGCAGTGTTTGTTTATTTAATATATCATATCAACATACATATCATTCACATTATTCTCCCACTGTTTTACCATTTTTCCAGAAGAACACATTTTCTTGTATATCTGTGGCGCCAGAGCTTGTGACTGCAACAATGACGTCATGAAATGTTGTGTTACGAATTATCTGAATCTCTTCATCTGTAAACAAACTGGAAGAAAATAAAAACCATTACACCCATTATTATTAAAACCAGACAGAAAGAATTACCACAGCACAAAGGCAAAATTGCACAAAGGATAAGCCAGGTCTAAAGCTAGGGATAAATAAAAACTAAAACCAAACTAATCAGGAATAAGCCAAGAATAAAGCAGGAAAACACTATTTTCAAACAATCATAAAACATTTAAGGATGAAAATGTGACCCCAAAATCCCATTCAAAGTGTGGTATCCTGCTTTACCCATTTTGTTTATTTTCAAACCAGAAGCGATCTCCATTTCGGATCCGTTCAAACTGGTCCAGGATTATGGCAGAGAAAACTGGACCAGGACCATCCACAGACTCCAACAGTCCTCCAACAAAGAGCTCCAATTTAGAAATATCTGCATTATAAAGCTCAGCAATGCCTTTTAGTAACTATGGAAGAAACACAAAACATTACACACATACACAATCAAATACTTGTCTATCAATGATCTTGATTCAAAGTAGACCTACACCTGGTATATGACCTACACGGCCATATACCAGGTCAAAACCATGAAGTTCAAAATTTAAAGCAGGACTGAAGCATATTAAAGTGATAATGACAAATATTACTGCAAAGAACCATTGGCATATATAATTTATTCTCTATATTCAAAAAACATTTACCTGTGGGTTGGTACGGTCGAGCTCTGGATTTATATCTTCAATCGTTTTTAAAAGCGGCAGATCAAAAGCCTTTCTGACTTCAGTGTAAGTGGGTAGGCCAAAGTCTCTTCCCCTGTTTATAGTCAGAGCTACAAGATCGGTTCGAGTGAACCTCAGGGGTCCGTACATGAAATCTAAAAGTATACACAAATGTGAAGAAATCTACATACACATACCAAAACACCTAAAACTATATAAAAAGTAAATGTTAAAGGTGGACTTTCTAACTTTTTTAGTGGAGCATCTGCCATCTGCTTGTCTCTTTCGAGATGTTATTACTGGATTGTGTCACAGTATGGCACAGTATTTTGTATTTATTCAGTAACAGGTAAAACAATAACATGTCTAAGCAGGTAAACAGGTGGCAGGTCCTATATCAGAAAACTTACATAAGTAATATTTAAGAAAATATAATGCTAATATGATACTACCTCTAAGATCTTCAACTACAATATTGTCTTCTCTCTCTGAAATTTGGGAGGCCATGCCCATAATTAGCTCATCAATATCTTGGCTTGTCTTCATGTTAGGACTCTAAAAAAAAAAAAAAAAGAAATACAGAGGCTCAGATTAAGCTGCTCATATAAGTCTTGATTGTATATTTGCTTACTTGGCGAATCCAGAAACTGTTGCACAGACGTATTGCAGGAAAGGACCTCCCATCTGAGTTAATTTCTCGGAAATTACAGGTTTTATTTCTGGTGCACAGATAAATAAAATAGAGTATTATGTTACCATGTACTGTAATGCATTCAAAACTGTGCAGAGAAAAAGGATGTAGTACCTCATATAAACACCAGGCGGTGCCATAGTAACACCAAATCTAATGGCTGCAACTTGAAACTCAGGAGAGATACCTGGGTCAACAAACTTCTGATAACCTGGAGAAGAATTATGAGAAATATCTTTAAAAAGTCATTCTAATAAATACTGACAAGTGTATAGATGTAACAGCAAGAATACAGTTGTATTTTACTACTGTACCAAAAGACCAATTATATTCACAAACTTAGCAATTAGAACATAAAGGACTAGAAGTATTTTAAGCAATGTGGCCATCCACTATTATTGTTCTAGTTTTCTTCATGAGAAGTTGCTTATTCTGCAAACTAACAAGGACTTGCAGAGACATTTTGCTGACAAAGCACTATTCATCAAACCAGCGACAGCACACAGCAGCCTGACTGTGGTCACTAGTGCATTACCTGGTGCACTTGTAGACACACGTACCCTGGATTATTCTTACCTGGATAAGCACTGAGCTTTTTGTCTCCCAGATATGCAGGCAACCATTCATAGGCTACAATGTTCTGTTTGGGAAAAGGGAGGAAGAAATTCAAGTAAATATAGTGGTTCTAGTGGACATAGTATTATAGTTATAAATATGTTACATTTGGAGTCAAATCCCTGTTTTTTGGGTCAGATTTGTCATAGAACTCCAAACTCCAATTACACCTGGTTTAGTCCCAGATAGAAAATAGATGATTTAATTGCAAAACTCTAGGATATCTAGTTCTGCAATTTAATCATTGTTTTGTCTTTGGCAAGATTTACATGATCAGTAGTGCAGTTATTAACTAAATAAAATTTTGTGAAGTGATATTTTAGTTGATTTTATTGGGAAACCATCCATCCATCGTGTGTAATTTTCTAGCATGTCTTTTTTGAAGATGTGCATAGCAATAACTAATATGGATAGATGTACATTAATGTGATTTGCAGTATATTCACTGGAGAATTGTGAGTTTCAAGTTTCTGTCTTAATCAACTCTAATTAACTTAAATAATAAAAGAGATTATTGACTAATGAAATTTGCACTTGAAACACATTATATACTTAATGATGCATAGCTATTAACAACACAATTTCACCTATCTGGATAATTGAAAACGCTTAATTTTAGCTTTTTAATTAAACTGAGTGAGTTTTTTCAGTAATTTTGCTCTAACTCAGTGTAATTTTCCCCTGGTATTACACAGTGCTCTGGTCAAACAGGCATGACATGGTGCGCTCAACCTTCAACTAAAACCAGCAATTTTCCTCCACGACCACCTGGTGTTGATGCAACCTCTTCCACGTCCACAGTGCAAATTAAGGCTGCACCTGCGTAGCGAGAGGATTACGAGAGGACTTTTCCTTCTACCTGAAATGTGGCCACAACGGTCTTTCTGGCATTCTGAAAGAGCCTCTCGTCTGACCACTCTGGGTGTTCCTCGTGCAGCTTGGAGGCGACATAATTGTGGTAGCGAAACCATATAATCCCTTCTGCAGCAGTGAACATGTTCTCATTGGCCCATGCATTGCCCAACTCTGCAAAGAAGATGACATCAAATGGAGTTTCATGTATTTAAACTTTTAAAAAAATTAATGTTATATTTTTATATATCAGTTTGGATTTTTGTCAATTTATTTCAGTATTATATTGATATTATTAGAGGTCAATGCACTGTCACTTTTAAAGTCCAACTCTACTTTACCGTATTAACTACTGACAAAAAACTACTGAAATAAATTTCTATAATGCATGATCATCAAGTTATTGTGCAATCATTTTCTTGTTTTGAAAAATGCACAGACGGAGAAAGAACAATGACTACAGCCCTACAGCATCTCTGCCAACAAACACAGGTTTTAGTTTGACTGTGTGGCTTTAGCTCTGCCATAGAGAGAGGGATTTACTGTGGTCAGGCTGACAAACCATTTACACAACAATTATACTCTCCTTGTGTCATACTGTCTCATATGACCTTTTGACTCATGCCTGTCCTCTCTAACATTCATCGTAACTGACCTGGAGGAAATATGCTTTGCAATAAATTTTGAGAAATTGGTTTAAGTAACGTTTCAGTATCTTGCACCATCCAAAAATATTGTACACAAACACCACAAAAACAACAGTGTGTTGTGAGTGTTTAATCCCTCAGTCGTCCAGGTCTGATCCATTGCTACAGTGTGTTGTGATGTTTAGTGTGTTGTACAGTGTTTAGCATAGTTTCTGTCCAAGCTATATAGCACTAATATATTTTTTAGTATCTTAAAATAAAATGTTTTTGTTTAGGATATTACAAATACTACAACTCACATTGAGCAATATTTTCAGCCAAGCAAATAGACTCCCAGAACGATTACATTATGTTGTCTTATGAACAACTATAATATAATGCTAATATAATCTGCTTCAGTAAAAATATAATTACAACTTTAAATAATTCTTGAAACATAACTTACTTATATCAAACTTATATGGGTAGTAGAGTATTGTCATTACACATAAGTAAAAGTAAGAGGAGAGCACCATGTACCAGGGCCTTTGATGCCAATATTGGATCAATGCAACTTAACAATGGCCCAAAATTTAAATCAGCATTAAGACAGGTTGTTTTAACAATAAAAATATAACATATGACAATATAAATCAATGCAGTGTCGATTGGATTCTCACCATACAGGTCATTTGGCCCGTGCTCTCGAGTAGAAGGGTTTGGGGCACTCCACATGAACCTGAGTCCCGACTCCACACGTGGCATGTTCCGCTCAGAGCCTGAAGCTAACAGACCTCCAGAGAAGCTCCTCAGGGAGTCAGACCAAGAACTGGAGGGGCCATATATGGAGCTGCCATCAATCCATGCTGTCACCAAGTTCAACTGCATGTTATAAAGCAAATGTTATGTCAGTATAAACCTGTTACATTTGTAGTTGGTATATTAGTTGATAATACCTGAATGCGAGGGTTGCTGGGACTCTGGCCAGTTTCTTCAGCATATTGTGTTCTCTGGTAGGGGAGTAGGACTTTGCCAGTTGAGGAAGGGTCAAAAATTGGATCCCCTTTTGGTACTGGGATATTCATGAACTCAGGTGGGCATCCAGGATTTCGAGAGTCAAATATTTCAAATGTAACATGATAACCTAAAAAAAAATAATCAAATAATAAATAATAATAAAAATACACAATAACTTAAGTAGGCTATAATGCAAAAGGCTATGCAATTAGCCTGGTTTAAGATTATTACTATGTTTGTGGCACTATATTATCATCACTATTAACCTTAAGACAACGTGAATGACTTTTTGCAACTTGCACTATATTTGTTGCTGTCATATTAAAATGGAAATAAGATTGTTTGATGTTAAAAATGGCAATAATTACCAAAAAACAAGGAGAGGACGGTTTGGTTTCGTGTGGAGGGCAGTCCCGATGGCCCCTGGGTGAGCACACGGCTGAGGGCCCGTGGATTGGGCAGCTGCGGTTCCTGGATTGGCTGGTACACACCATCCCAGAAGCGCGCAGGCAGGAGCCGCACGAGATGAGATCCTGCACGAGCAAACAGGTGAGTACGGGAGCCGAGTGGTGATTCGCGTTATTTTGCTGTTGCTATTATGGCTATTTTCAGGGACATACCGACTGCCCCACGTTTTGGACACGCCAGACTGTTGTACCAGCCATCAAAACGAGGGATTTCCCATGCAACTTCACAGCACGACACTGGTAAGATCGAGTTTAAAATGAAGTTTGAAAAAGTTTACATTATTTGTTGCAGTTTCAAATCTTTTTCAAATCTTTTTTTTTTTTTATTTTATTTTTTTACTTACAATGGACAGCAATGAGCATAAACCCAGCCACTGCGCAGATACTCCAAAACGGTTTACGCAAAGCCATTGATGCAAGAGATGCTTCTGCACTCAGTGGACAAGTAGAGCAGTCAAGGGCTCCTAAAAGGTAACTCTAAATTGGTTTTAAAAAAAAAAAAAAAAAAAGTCACCTAACTATCTTTATCTTTATCTCTCAAGTCAAATTACTTTTAAATTACTTAAAGCCTAATTCATTTTGTTGTTATTTTATCATAATGCAAAAATAAAATGAGCCGTCTTACCCACAGTGTGAGACTATGCAGGAGCTCAGATGCTGGTAACACACCTTCTAATACACTAAACAGAGCCAAACATCTTTATCACAACCTGTCTTTGACCTTAATGCCCATATGGGAATGGTTATCTAGCTGGGTCACACCTCCTTGCATCTGAAGTCCAGTTAGGGCATCCTCCTACTCCATGCACAGGAGGACAGGTGGTATAAAAGACATGCATTTTAGACTCTCCTCATAACATCTGTTTTGAACCAGCAGGTAAGATCACAAATTTCAACTTGAGCTCATCAAATTACTGTTAACGTCTTGCTATGCTACCTGTATTAATATTTCTATATCATTGCTTGATATGGAGCCAGCCAATTGGAACCTTTTACCTATGAAGTCATTTTAAACATGCTGCTAATGCAGTCATTGACTTAATCTCTGCATGCATGTTTTTCCCCATATCTACTATCACTTGTTGCAAGATTTTGCCACTTGTAGCCCTTGTCATGTGAGATCTTACAATGTTGTTATAATGCACAGTGCCACCTATCTCTTGGAGAAGAATAGATGCATTTTATCTCAGGATCTAAAGGTAACGGAGATCCCTGTGAGTAACAGTGTTTTCACTGTTGCACTATCTAGTCCACGCCGCAACGTGAAGTGGAAGAGCCAAGATGAGTTTCTACGATGACATTTACCCATTCTACCGGCGACAAAGGACCCCGTTCATCTTCAGCGGACGCTTGATCGCTGTTATTCTGGTTTTTGTAGTGCTTGCATTGAGTCTTCTTATTATACTCCCAGGAATACGTGGGAAGTCAGTAAGTGCAAAATCCAAACTCAAGTTCTGTTGAATCAAGGCTTTCGTGCTGTAGTTTTTATATACAATTTTTTTCTACAATTAGAGGCTGTTTTGGATGGTCCGGATACTTATCAGCTTGTTCATAGGTGTTGTTATTGTTGGTGAGTTTGTTTATCTTATGACTAATTATGATCTTATAACTCTCCTATCAGAGTTATGTTATTTCACAATATTTCAAATTCAAAATTGTTTTCAGTATTGTGACTATTTTGCCTGATAAAACATAAAATATGTACATAATGTACAGAGAATGGAACAAAAGCAAAAGAAACATGTGGTATATTTGTCTGTCTTTGAAAGTACTAATGACTCAAAAGATTTGACTTCACATAGTTATTGTACACATGTGCTTAGACTGGCCATTACTTAATATTGTTTATCTCAAAAAAGAAAAGTGTGGTGACTGCTTTTAGAGTCATACTTTATTCAAGTTGGCTAAGTAAATGTAACAAATTACTTCTTTGTACTAAGCTTACCCATGCATTTTTTGTTTTTCCATTGTCTTCTCTGCAGTTCTTAACTTCACTAGCGACTGGGCTGAAGCCAGAATGACCACTAATGCCACCTACAAGTCTTTCAGCAACGCAGTGGTTAATGCTGACATCGGCTTACATGTGGGCCTCTATGGGATCAATGTTACACTCAGAGGTGTGTCATGACTGTTACTACAAAATCAACACAACAAAAACAAAAGAGAATTGTAATGTGCAGAGTAATGAGTTGTACTCACTCTCAATCATATTCATTCACTGCATCAAAATATTTTACTTCTACTAGACTAAGCTAATATTATTTTTCTGTATGTATGTTTAGTCTATAATTTAAGTTATTTATTTTTAGTATTTTTTGTGCTTTTATCTTATGAAAAACAAAACCTTTTTGAAACAAAGGCATGATTACATTCTATTTATTTATTTATTTTATATATTTGTAAAACAACAAAAATATTGCTTAAATCAACGGGGAAATATACCCACATTATATCCAGTATATGTAGGTCAAGTTTGTTTTCTTTCTCGTCCTATTAGGAAATCCTGTGGAGCAATTTAATGAGACAATCAACTACAATGAGATGTTTAGCTGGCACGATACTATGGATCCCGAGTACGAGAATGCCCTGTTACGAGGCCTACCTGACCCTATTCTGTACATTGTTGAAAAGTTCACCCTAAATAGTCCGTGTGGTCTCTTCTTCCAATACAAATACTCTGGACGCTACGCCTCTGCAGTCCTATGGTAAGATGAATGTATATCGTGCTACATTAGTCAATGTAAAATATCACAGTAAATTATTTGGCTCCCATAGATTTGCATATTGACACCAGATGCCTTGATTCATTGTCTGGGCTAGTGCCCCCTTGTGGCTGAATTTCCTTAGTGTTATAGGTATTACAAACCAATTCATTATTCAATGACCATAATAATCACAATTACAATAATACTTCCTTCAGAATCTTCAGTACAAATAAATTTACCTTAAACACTATACTGTATGTTTTTGCTTAAAGATCATTAAGTACTTTGTTACTTCTTGCTCAACCTTCAGGACTGCCTTTTGCTGCTGGATCCTCTCCAACATCCTCTTCTCGATGCCTGTTGTACTGTACGCTGGATACATGATGCTGGCCACATCTGCCTGTATCTTCATTTCCATGGCCTCCTTCTCTGCCATCAAGAATGCTCCACAGTGTGTCATTTCCATTGGCACAAACTCCCTTGTGACAGAGTACAGCCATTCATTTTGGCTAGCCTTGGCTACAGGTATTTATAAGCTGAATTTTGTGTTGCATTTTGAACCAAGCTCTCATTCTCAATAAAGCACATTCAAAGTGTGTTTGAACATCAGAGCAGGGATATAACCTATGGCCCAGAGGCAAAATCCCCAAAGATTTTTTTCTCAGACCTTTCACGCCAAGTACCACCAACGAAAAGATTTAGCTTTCCAAGTACCACCAGATCAAAATCAAGTATATAACAGGTCTATTCCAGGTCTAATCTAGGGCTGGTGAAAACGACTACACCATTTCCACTGTAGTTCTAAACAAGAAATGAACCAAAATAGGATAAAATAACTCTAAATTAGCTAAGGAGCTTGCAGTGGTAAATGTACCACATAATGAGAAACACTGGCCTAACAGATGTTTGCTGAATTGACCCAGATTACATGTAGCAATCTTATTGGTATATACAAAAATCCCCATCATTATAATTTCAATAACAGTATTGATACTGATACTTTACTCGTAGTTGTCTCTTAAATTGGATTTCCACTTTACTCTTTTTGCCTAAAAAAATATTTTTTGCAGGTGTTCTGTGTGCAACCATTGGGATCCTGGTTGTGGCATTGTATTTTTTGATACCAGACAAATTAAAGGAGGCCTTTAGTGCTAGTGTGGACGTAGATGAAGACGATGACAGTTTTTCCAGAGAGGGATATTTCAACGCTGTTTTCCTCGATGGAGTCATAGTCACACCAGCTACATCCAAAGTAAGCCAGTTAACAAAACATAGCTATTACATATACTATTGCTCATAAGTCATCCTATGATAGGCCAATTGAATTATATATTTTGTTCATAATTTGTGTATTTTGCTTTTGTGATTGTAAACTTTGATGCCTTCTTGTATTTTAGGGGCATATATGACAACATCCAGAAGTCTCTTGAATTTCACCATGAATACTTGAAAAACCTTTGTTGCTGAAATGTAAAGGACTTTTGTTAAATGAAATGTACTTGTAGTGTCTGAGCCTTTGAATGTTATCTGTACTGTTTGTATATAGTTAGTGTATTTATGAAGGACAATATTGTGTGACTCTAATGTACTGGTGTACCTTGTTGGTGTCTGGTATAGTAACAGGTGCTAGAGGGTGTGTTTTGTTGTCATAATAATGTCATTATTTTCCATTAAAATACAAAATACAAGTATGTAACAGTGAGTCTGTATTCTTGATTTATTTGGACATTACATTCATTCAGTAATGTACATTCGTGTTTGCTCTGGTAAAGGTTATTGGTCTAACACTGCAAGTCTTTGAGTGTAAATGGGTCTTTGGCCTTCAGTTTCACCCAAACCACGCCCCTATGTTATTTTTGTACCATTTGTTTTATCATAATAGATTATAATGTAACATGGATGTTGGCAAATCCCTGGTCGGCAATAACAACATGCATATACTGTTTAAGTTATATGGCCTTCCAAGTCCTTGAGTAACTCAAATTATTTACATTACATTTACATTTTGACTGCATACACATTATAAAAATGACTAAATAAAAATAAATGTACTTACTATTTATCTCTTCATAAGAAAATAATCATGACCTTAAAGCTACTTCTCTTCAGCACTGAATGTCACAATTACACTGCACACAGAGTATTAATTACCGGTATTCACATTATAAGGCCATTATGACAATGTGATTCAAGGTAAAACCTGAAATGAGAACTGAATGTTCTTACAGCATTTGAGCAAGAGGCTGAAAATAAAATAATACCATAATAAATTCATCATGTCCCACTGAGTCACCTGTTCTTCATTAATCTTTTGTAATGAGCGGGACATGTCCCTAAATGTAGACTGGTGTCTCCTGTCCCGTCAGCAGTCTGAACATCACCGCAGGCATTGTCTTCATATTTATCTAAGAAAAATACAAGATTGCAGATTACGCTTTCAGTTTATTAATATTACCTCAAAACTTCATGAAAGCCTCTCTCTCATGTTAATCAACAACTTTTTAACTACTTCATTTGCATTAGCATCGTACTGTGGGGTATTAGACTTTTTGATAAGATGTAAGTACATATTATGGAGGGAGAGGTGGAATGCATCTAATGCATCTTACACCTTCAGTTGGTGTATATGCCACATGCTCTACCATCACTTTTAACAATAGTTACCTGAGTTAACAATTATCTTAAAAACAAAATATAATCTGGAAATTCTTGTCAGACTTGTCACATTGTGTTAGATTAATTTACAATATGACAAGACAATAAATTCAGGTATATGAGGCATGCAACTGCAGGTCAATATCAAATTATCAAATGTATGCGCCATAATTTTGCATAAGTATTCAATTATCTGCTGCAATTGGGATAGAAATTCACAATGGTTGTAATACTGAACTGATTTAGTGTTTTGGTGCCAAGTGAGCCTTTGTGTGGTGCAGTAATCAGTGAAAATTGCCATCTTGTGGCAGAGTTGCTCTTACCTCACCCACTGAGACAGACAGGGTTTGAACGATCTTCTCATGTGCCATGGCAACAACACTCTGACCATTTATTTCTATGATTCTGTGGCCAACACGAACGCCGCCTCTCTCTGCAATACCACCCCTCATCAGGCTGCAGATCTGAAGTAAAGAAATTGGGTCAAATGCAAGTGTTAGAAGTAGTAGTGTTGTGGTAAAAGCCAGTTTACCGAGAAGAGCCCACTCACAATGCCATTTTGAACACTGAAGCCGAGTTGAAACTTCAGGTCAGGTCTCTTGATAAGGACTGTGGTGACTGGGGGGCAGCTCACAATGCTCAGTTTTACTTTTACATGGTTTTTCAGACCCTGTAATAAAGGTTTACATTAGTCGTGGTAATTTACACTGTCTATACGTGTTGTTATCAGGTAATGTATAATGTAATGTAAAAATGCATCATGTTACCAATATGCAATGTCCTACTTTTTTAAGCAACTTTCCATGAACATTACAGCACAAATATGGTAATACTGCCAGCTAATGTCAACCAAACCTACACCTCAAGTAAGGAGATGTGTCAAACATGTGGGCTGTATACCTTGATGATGCCCTGGCAGGTGGCGAGTGGCAGCCCAACCAGACTGGTGTCATTGATGGACATGATCTGGTCACCAACACTGAGTTTTCCAGAGCGTGCTGCAGGGCCGTTGTTCAACATCCCAGCCAAGATCACAGTAGGCAAAATAGAGCCCCACCCAGACTCTACAATCACCACACCAAGGATCTCCCCTTTCTGCTTTTCAATGTACAACTGTAAGACAAACATGGATTAGATCTATTCTAAATAACATAACTTAATAAATGGCTGAACTAAACCAGATCTAAATAAGGACTATTAAACACAGTCAAGCCATGAGTACACCAGATGCAAACCAGTACTAACAGCCAAATCAGGACTAAAGCAGGAATATAACTTGAAATAGCAGAACTGCAAGACAGATACCATACAGTTAGGCTTAGTATCCTTTGAGAATAGTGTTATAGATTTATGAATTTGAAGTCCTTAATTACTGCTCATTTACGTCAATGTCACTCAGTTGCCTTTGGTAAAATAACACATGCCACACCTCTTTACAGTTGTCAGAGTTTGAGAAATGGACAAGGTCGTCATGGTACATCTCTTGGGAGTTGATGATGTCACTGTATTGTTTCTGGCTCAGGTCTGTTGGGTTGATGCCGTTGGCTCGCAGGAACTCTCTATAGGCCACACTGAAAGCCTGGCCAATGGACTGTGCAATGAGTTGTGCCTGTAGGGATGGGCAAGAAAACTATTCAGAAGGCATACTCAAGTTTACCCCTTCCGTATATATATGAATGAGAGTGAATATGTTATTTTCAGATTCTATAATGTGATGATGCACAAGTTTTGTTTGTAAATTTGATGGCATTAGCTCTTGTCCTCCACCTAACATTTTAAATATATAAAGTTTGAATACATTCTTCACAAAAAAAACAATCAAAAGAGCAGAACAAGCACCATAAATTTAAAGGATTTCGGGAAGGAAAGTGTTCATATATCATCTATATTTAAAGTGTAACATAAAGATAATTTGAGTAACATTTTATTTACAATATAAACTCCCCCCACCAAAAATCTGAATGAGCATTAAGATCTGTAATGTGACTCTACAGCCTAAAGCTTAGCAATGTAAAAAAAGTACTTACATCCTCAGATTCAAATACATAGCAGATCATCCTGTACTGATTTTTGCTTTCTTTTGCAGAAACAGGACATTCTGACAGCTCCTCTGACAAAGACTGGGACATTGGAGTTCGGGCCATTATCACCACAATATTACCAATGTCAGCTATGTATGAAATGGTACGCAAGGCACTGTCCATCATTGTCTCCTGCATCAAAAAAAATTGCAGCTAAGTATGTAAATAATTAAAATGAATGAGATTTTTTATGAGGTACATAGGATCTAATAGTTCCAAACCTGTGTGTCAGCATTTAACACTTTAACTGCTTTAGTAGAAATAAATAAATCCACTTCTGTCGTCATCTGGGAGTCCTCATCCTGACTCTTTGAACATAGACAAACACATTTTGTTAATATATCAGAAATATTAGTAGGAACTAATTAGTAAATAAAGTATATAAAAACAATGGCACCTCCTTGTGGCAAAAATATATACCTACTGAATAGTAAAATATAACCTTTATCATTTTTTGAGACTTATCACCTTAATGTGATTGACAGCTTCCTGGGCTTGGGACATCCGCACTGACTTGGTTGGGTTTTTGTCTGACAGGACTTGGGTGCAGCCCAGGTAGTTAGCAGCAAAGATGATTCCATCAATGAGGTCCTCTGGTTCACAGGGACCCGGGACTACGCGTGTGAACAAAACAAAATACACTGTGCAAATTGGTGAATTAGAAAAAGTACCAAGAGACATAAATATTTATAGATAATTACCATCTTCAAAGCAAGGAAATGAAGGTGCTTCTTGTGTTATCTGTGAAGATAAAGTATCTTAGCTTAATAAAGGGAAATGTTTTAGCTGTATTGTTTATTACCAACTAAATAAATAGTACTTGTGGACTGCCATTCTCCTCAGGTGGAGGAGGCTGTGGACTCTGAGGCCTTCTTGGCTGCTCTGGTGAGTGCTTTAGCTTCGCAACTGTGCTTGTCTCTTCATCCTGAATCTAAACAGGATATATTACATTTTATTACAAAGCAGAAAATGATATTAAAACCAAATTTAACTAATCTCGATTAACGATAAACGATTCTCAAACTATTTCACAGAATTCCTCTAATGGTGTATTCATGTATAGATCCTATTGCCTAGTCTTGTTATGGTTACAGAATTGGTTTAGTCCAAGTTCAGACATACCGGTTTAATTTAAATCTCTAGTTTTTTCTTGGTTTAGTCCAGGTTTGTAATTGACCATATGTTGTCCCTTATTTTTTTCCTTATTTCTGTTTCAGTTCCTGGTTTATCTGTGGCTAAGTTCTGGTCAAGTCAAGAATGTTGGCAATATTAGTAAAACAACCATTATAAACAAATATTTTGTGAAATAGTGTGTGAAGTGTCTCGGAAACACTGGTTTGTCCATTTTTATTCATACCTGTTGTGATGGCTCTGGTCCAGTCGATCTTTCCTCCTGATCTATGTTGTATTCTGCAGTGGTCTGGGGAGGGTTTGGAACAGATTTGGTAGCCTGGAGAGGACTGTCCTGACCAGGAAGCTGTGGGGCCTCTCTGCTGGAGGGAGCCTCTCTTCTCTGGACAGCAGTGGCAGGTGGCGGGGGATGGGGATGCCGAGGGGGTGGAGCAGGCTTTTGCTTATTACTGGAGCCCGGTCTGGCTTTCGTCCGCTTATGGTCCGTTCTTAGGCGTTGATCTGTTCCATTTGTATTACCTGCTTTTGCTACACTATTTTCCATACACTGTGCTGTACTTCTCTTACCTCGCCCTTTACCTGGTCTATCTTTTATGTGATCAGACCTCTTTGTGAATTCTGGATTTTTCTGGTTTCTTGCTACTCTGTCTATTTCAACCACCTTTTCATTTCTAGAACATTCATATACACTCACCTCCCCCATTTGAGAACGGTTTTGTTCCTGCTCTTCCAAGTCTTCTACAAATTTTACACCAACTAGAACTTCTTCAATGTCATCTCCATCTGTGAAAAAATAGCTATTTTCCTGGCCTTTTACAACATTGCATTTTGCAGCAGCAGCCTGTATTAATCTTTCTTTGCCGGGCTTGGTTTCTGCTTGTGAAGGCTGATATACCTGTGTATCTTGGACCACTCTTGCTGCACCACTGTTCTCATTAATATTCTCAGTCACTGCATGATGCTTTAAATAGCCAGCCTCCTCGGGACAGTACTGCCTGTAGTACCTCATGTCGACAGCGCCCTCTCTTGGTAAGTGCAGGACCTCATCATAGTCTTGCTCCACATCTGAACCCACATTGTCATATTCAGACCCAGTGTCCTCCATGTCTACAGGGCCAGGGACATGGGGTGTATAGTGGTGTTGTGGGAGAGTCAGCTGATCATTTTGGACATCCTTTGAAGTATACTGAAGAGATTCTGACTCCTCCCTCTCCAGACCTTGGTTGGTCTCCTGGCTGGTTGATCCTGCTCTATCAGGATATAGTGAGGGGCTGGGAGCTTTAGAACTGGTTCCTGGCCTCTTTACATGAGCCATAACTGGCCCTGTAGCCTGCTGCTTTCAGTCCTGTAAATAGAAATAGAGAATAGAGATAAAACTGCATTATATCTATATTAATATTTCATAAAATGTGTAATATACAGTGCTGTGGTCAACAATGTTAGTTGGCTGGCCAATGGAAAAGAAGACAAAGTTATAAAACCAGAAGTGAAGATGTTGAAGTTCTCTTTGAGAATGACAATTATTACTAATAAATTACTACAAAAAATGCATACATTGGGTTGGATTTTGAGAATTTTCATGAAATATACCACATTTATTGATATTTAAATATTGCTACTGCTGCCTTCTGACTCCTGGTGGAAAAAGGAGAACTACAGTTAGTTGGTGTATGAGATGGAGGCAGAATACTCTGTGAAACACATTTCACATTTAATGCAAATCACAGTTTAATCACATTAAAAAGTCACATTAAAATGTCATACACAGTTGTTTGACAATGATCACATTCACCATGGAAAAAACATTCATTAGATAGAATTAGCCTGCTTTTGTGTCATCTGTTAAGTTGCTGTTGTATCTGCTCTCATTGCCTTAATTTGTCATATGTTGCCACAAAGTCTTATGAGTATTAATAACACAATTATAAAACAAGTGTATGTCTCTTTTTTGTTTAAATTGAAGTGGACATAGTGATTGCAAAGGCCATAGCTTTAATGAAAACAAACCCAGCTGATTTTCACCATCAACTTCTGAAAATGGTATTTTGTGCATAGATATGGGGAGTATACCATTTGATTTTGATCAGACAGTCCAAATATTAATCAGTGATGCTCACTGAAAGCTCATTAGGCCAAACTTTTACCGCAGCTGCAGGGAGGACTGGTTGTTGTGGCTGCTCCAGTTTCCTCACGAGTGGACATCGCATTCCCATCTGGCTAAAATCGATCACACAATTGAATAAACGCACGCCCGCTGTAATATAAGCTTGCGTTGATGACACAAAGAGAGGTGTGGGCGCTCTGTTTGTCTAACCAAGAGAAATATCGTATTGTTCTGCTTCTACTGCTGCAGCAATTCATGTCGACCTTGGTTCTTAGCATCCAGACTGCACCATGCTGACTTCGCTGGGCTGATGTTGTGTGGGCTACAGTGAAGGAGCACATCTTACGTTTTTGTTTCTGCCTAAACAGACCGTGCCTTTGTTACATTTGGTCCAAAAGAATAATGTAGCATGCAAGTCTTACCAACATGAGTCCTGGTGTCGCAGCCTCCTCCTTTCCTCTAAATACGCCCGTGTTGGTCACATCAGATGGCTCTCTCCGGATGATGGTGGTGATGGTTTGGAATAAAAGCAGCACAGCGGCCCAGGAACGTGTGTAGGAAATACACCCCCAACTCTAGGTCCATAATACATTTATTGCTCTTAAATGATTATTACGACGACTGGTAGTCTTTGAAAAATAATGAAATAATTGATTTTATCTGTTTTAATAATGTTGTGCTTTGTAATATTGAGTGAAGATTATTGTTATATTTATGAAATGTTTATAATACTATATGAAAAAAAATGTATCATGAATCATTATTTATAAATTATAATTTTTTCCCCTTTGTATTACATTTTCGTTGTGTATCTGGGATCGATTAAATAGCCTTAAAGGGTTTCGATTTTCTGCGCTCGGCTAGTTGAGTCTGATGAGCGGCACTGCACTGTTTTCATGCCGCCACTCGCTTATGTTAGCAAATCTAGCTCTGACTCTTGTTTAGCGTGTTTGAGGCTGAAACAATCTAGTCGAAAATATTTTATAGATATGAAATATATTTGTTAGACCATTACGCGGACGTGATGTATTGTTTCTTTGCTAAACAGCAATTCAGTGAGCTACATAGAACTCGGGAGTAATGCCTATTGAGGATGCAAGATGAAACAATAGTTTTTATTGAGCCTTACCTCCTCCAAGATGAGAGACCCCCCGAATAAGGACAAACGCCAGAAACGATTGTCATTGTCCAGGTCTAAGAAGAGCAATGCAAAAGATGAGGTCAGTGCCAATGCCAGTACAACTCCTATCACCTCCTTCTTCAGCTGCCAGCCCCCTAAACTGGCCTGTCCTCTGTGTGGCCAGCTAGTACCAAGATTCAAGATCAATGAGCACATCGATCTGCAATGTCAGAACTTCCAGAGACAGGACAGCAATGCCACCTCAGCAGGTAATACTGTTGTGCCTAGCAGCCACCTGTCACCCAAACGGAGATCACCCCCAAACTCACCAGATAGTATAAGCCCTAAACAGAAGGAACACGTCAAGGAAAGCCAGACTAGTCCTTATTTTAAAAAGGCAGGTTTTCAGGACACACCGCGAGAAAAGGTGTGCAAAACTGCTGTCCGAAAGATAGACCTGGGAAGTCTCTCTTCCAAGTTGTCAAAAAAGTCTCGTCAAGTTGCTGACAAGACACACAAGGACACTGTTAACCATGGATTTACGACTTCAAGTGAGAAAAGTACATCCTCGGAGACACCTGGCGGCTCACAAAAAGAAAATGTGAATTTACTGGACAAGCAAGACCATGGTGTAATTGATCTGACAGACATTGATGCCACCGGTCCAGATGTGAAGGATGCTGCAGAAGTATCAGTAACACCAAAAACTGAGATGTTTCATAAAATGTTCACACCCAAACCTTTGCAAATGTCTTCCAAATTAACAAAAAGAAAACCTACTTCAAGTGCGACAAGGACCCGTAAGAAAGTCAGATATGATGACAAAGATAAAAATAAAGAGCCTGAGGATGAGAGACAAAGTAGTATTCCAATTAAAAAGGATGTGAATGGTAGAGATGAAAAACATGTGATTCAGAAAACAGTCAGTGATTCCAATAACATTACTGTGGGAATGGAGGAAGACCGTATTGTTCCAGTCAAGGATAATTTGCAGGATTCAGAATCTGAGAAGATTTCCAAAGATGTGGAAGTTGAAACCTCTCAATCTACTCAACTGCCTTATTACCTCCGGAATTTCTTGACTGTACTTCAGGCTGTACTTGAGAATGAAGATGATCGGTTATTATTCAACGATAAGGATATGTCACTTATACATGCATTTGAGAAATTATCAGGTATACTAAATTTCTATTATCAGTGTAATTGTAATTGTATGTATTAAGTATGAAGTTATGAACAGATAAATATAGACATTGTTCTGTTGTTCCTTTTCAAAGTCATGGGGCAGAAGCTGTACGTGAGGCTGTTTCAAAGGAAGCTGAAATGGCTCCAAGTCAATAAACTGGATTATAACGAGATAAGCAGTGATTTGGCACCAGTGACTCAGGAATTGGTTGAACAAAGATTTCTTCAGTCAGGTAAATGATTTTTCAACAAATATGATACAATATTTTGCAAAGATCACTGGATTAAATTGTCTAGAAAAAGTCATATATTATGAACATATGCTAATGTACTAAGGGTTTATATTTATATAGTCCACTTTATATGTTAATGACAGGCAGATTGATACCAATATATTAATATATCTATAACAATCAAACATCAATAATTGACAACAAAGAATCAAAACAATTCTCATTCTCAAGAATTGCTGTTTTTCAATCAACTTAAAACAAATTAAAATCTTTCAAATATTTACTTGTTTATCTGGGCATTATAATTAATGTTGAGATCAGTTCAAGGTGGTTTTTGGTGAAAATTATTATATGCCAAGATAAAATTCTATTTACAGTAAGTATGTAGTAAACTAATTGGTATCAGTATTGGTATTACGATACTTGCCATAGTATTACTTGGTATACATTTTTTATTTGTCCCATTGTCCATTAATTGTCCATTATTGTTAAATGTATTCAATTTAATTTTTAGTTCACTTTTATTCTGTGAAAGTTTTTTTTTGTGTGTCATCTAGGCACAATAGTACACTATACCATTGAGTCAACTGGATTTTTGTCATTTCTTTTTCCCAAAACATTGTTGAATAAAGTATATGGACAAGTTCTCTTAAATGCTTTATTTATTACTGTTTTGTTTTTTTCTAGAGAATGATCTTGAAGACTTAGGAGAAGCTCTGGACTTGCTGCCTGCTCCTGAACTAAAATCTCTGGCTAAAACCTTCCACGTTGGTAATTCTGGGACCCAGAAACAGCAGTTAGTGGAAGGTCTTCTCCGACTAAGCAAGCAAAAGTCCCTCTTCTCTATGGCTCCTGGTCAAAACAATATTGGGGTGGTCATGCTCAAAAGGTCTGGTGATTTATTGTACATTTATGACTAAATGTACAGTTGTAAATCTTCAACTTTGTAATATAGGGCAAAACACCTAGCTGGATCCTGTGTTCGTTTAAATCGTGGACCAAGAGCTGTCTTCTCCCGAGTTCTCCTCCTCTTCTCATTGACTGACTCTTTGGATGAGGAGGAGATGGCAGCAGGTGGACAAAACCAACTTTACACTATCCTGCTTGTCAAATCAGGACGTTTGGCCTTCCCAGATTACACAGTGGAGCGCAAAGCTAAAGTTTTTCAGGACAGAGATGATCTTATAAGGTAAGAGGAAATTATAGTTACAACCATTTAATGAATGACAAGACATATTTTTTATTTTAATTAGATATGAATCATCCATGCGAGCCCTGCAGGAAGTCGCTACAGCTATGCAGAATGGCCACTGGGAGGAGGCCTTTGAGTTGTACAGCAGTGCTAAATGTGTTTGGCAAGAGCTGACGGATAACCTGGATTTTAGGTAAAAACTGTTAAATATTTTCTATTTTTGTCTTTATATGCAGTCTCTGTGTTCATTTGTCAATATTTGGTTATCTAGCTACCAGGAAGAGCTCCCTGTCTTTTTGCGCAGCTTCACCGCTGGATGGGCCTATACTCGTATCCTGTCCAGAGGAGTGGAGATCTTGCAAAGGCTGCGACGTTATGAGGTCTTGTTACAAATTAAAAAGAAGATATTTTAAATATGTCTCGGGTTTTAAGTTGTTTATTTTTTAATTCACAGGAGGCTGTAGTAGAGCTCCGGTCCTTATTGTCACAGAGTGTTTATTGTCAAGACAGTAGAGGACGATGGTGGGACCGACTTGCACTAAACCTGCACCAGCACCTTAAAAAGCCAGAGCAGGTCACTTTTACAGTTGTTAGATTATATTCATCAATTATTTTAACAAATTCTAAATGCCATAAATCGTGATATCGTGGATGGTTGGAAGTGTTCTTTGTTAAGAATTTAATGGCAACAATATGTTAAAGATATACTACGTAACCTTTCCGGTGGAGGGTGCGCCACTTGCTTACCCCATCTTGTCCATATTCAAATAACTTACAAAATTCTTGGCCAGGTGCGGTCACCCTTCATGGAAATACATAGGTTTTTATTGCCGTGAAGAACAATTCAAGTAAAGCAGTACCATAATCACAGATAAGAAAGTGACCTACAGTACACTAAAAAAGTTCCATAGTGCACTTTTAAAAATACATGAAATAAAGAAACCAAATAGGGGAAATTATGGAAAAATGCAAATATCTGAGCCTGCTCTATCTTGTTAGTGTCATAAATACTGCCTGATATATTTAAAAACTATTATCTTATGCTTAAGAATTACAATAGCTTTCTAATACATTATATCTTTCTGACTGATTTGCCACTTTGTGGTTGCAGGCGATATGTGCTATCAGAGATGGATTGGCTGACCCTTTGGTGCGGACAGGGCATAAACTATCCCTTCACCAGAGAGCTGCTCGGATGAGAGATTCTGCAAGCTGCAAAAAATACTGTTTAAAACTGAGAGACTTGCCCACTATCCATGTTCAAGATGTGAAACATGTAAATATAACCCAATAATGGAAAATGTTATGTCTTATGTTCTTAGTCTAAAAGCATCCTTTGTTTTGAAGGTGACAATACAGGGACAGCTCTTTCCTCATGAAGGGGGCACTGGGAAATCTAGGTTTCTCATCCCCGTGAAAGGAAACGATGATGAAAGCTCTAATGCAACTGTAATATGCTCAGTGGAGGATCTGTCTTTAGCACATTATCAAAAGCAGGGATTTAATGAAGGTAAGTACACTGTTATCTCTTGTTCGATGTCTTTTTAGTCTCATCTGCAATATGTGCTTTATTATGTAATAGGGATTCACGGAGAAGGCTCGACATTTTCAACACTCTTTGCTCTTCTGTTGTGGGACATTATTTTCATGCAGGGTATTCCAGATGTTTTCCGAAATCCATATCAGGTAACGTAACATTGGTTCATTAGAAAAGTTTGACACCACATGAATGCAGTTTGATTTAATTGTGTCTATATCTGTAACTTATATCATTTACAGACGTGTCCACTGGATCTTTATACTGACGGTTTCTATGAAAACAGAAAAGAGGCAATAGATTCTCGGGTAGAGTTAATTTGTGATGCCTCTGTGGAGACTCTGCACAGCATGTTACAGGACGTATGGATCACACAGGAGGGAAAAGTGTGTTCACTAGTCAGTTGGGAAAGGTTTTCTTCTCTTCAGCAGGCTCAGGTACTGTATGCAACAGTACATAATTTAAAATATAAACAAGAGTCCACCTCTTATTACAGTCTTAATCTGCAGTCTCTTGTGTCCTGCCTGAGTGGGCCTTTCTTAGCCGGCGTAATACTGAGGATGGCAAAGGACTACAGACACTGCCGTGGAGGCTTACCAGATCTAGTGGTTTGGAACACATCGAATAACACTTACAAGGTCATTCTTGAGGCTCTCTAGATAACTGTAGAAACTAACACATGTATAGGTATTAATCTCTGTGTAATTTGTAGTTGGTGGAGGTAAAAGGGCCAAACGACAGACTGTCGCAGAAGCAGCAGATCTGGCTGGATGAGCTGCAGAAACTGGGTGCTGATGTGGAGGTGTGTCATGTAACTGCTACTGGAGCTAAAGGATCTCGCCTGGAATAAAGTCTCAACAAGAAACTTTCAAAGAACAGAGAATGGAGGTTAAATGTCTCTGAAAAATGAAGCCATCAGATACTCTGAAAGAATATATTACAAATGTAATTTTTTTCTACGTTTGCAGATAATATAGGTGCCTTCATGTATTCCCTTGCTCCTAAATAGAGATCACTGGAGAATTGCCACTCTCCTAAATAGCACCACATAATCGGGCCTGGTGCATAACAAGAAATAGATCAAACAGCCATAAAAACTGACAGAGAATCTCTTTTCTGCTGCACTATTTTTATAATCATAGGTTGCTTAGCAACCAAAGTAAATTTATATCAAAGTTTAAAGCTCTGTGCATTTGTTATTCAAGTAAATAGCATAGACATACTGAACACAACAACGCTTTCATTTAAATTACAGGGTCAGTTCAAATGCATTGCATTATCCCAGACAATTCAAAACACTAAAATGTGAAAAAAAAAAAAAAATTAAATATATTTACAGGTGTGACTTAAGTGACAGCAGCAGCCATACTAAATGTTTTGATTAATCACAGACATTTAAGTATTTTAACTGACTTGTTTGTTCAATTAAAAGTCTGTAAATTGATGCATGAATAAATTATAGAATAATGTGAACTAAATGGTTGTGTTAGTGTGATTAATTTTCTTATGTGCTAGAAATATAGACCTTCATGTGCATGCTGCTTACCTCATCAACATTTATCACATCTCTAGGTGTGATGCTGCCGTGTGTGTGGAGAGGGGCGGTCTTCTGTGTGTGTGGAAGAACAGGCCTAGCTCTGATGACAGGGGCCTGGTTCATGGGGGAAGGGATGCCTGTATCCATGCGTCTGACGTCAGCGCGCTGGAGAGAGAGGAGGCGATGAGAGGAAGCTGCAATAAACACACAGGGCGTCTGCGCCTATCTAAGTAGGACAATAAAGTGAAAACGGTATCAATGCTCTAACAATGGATTTGTCAGATATGGTCCTTAAACTTTTCCTCTTCGTTTACTTACTTAACTACACCGAAGGTGAGTGAAACGTGGAGAGAAAGCCTGTAGGTTGTGTTAAATTCATGAAGCGGCATAGAGGAGCAGAAAGGCTGGTAGCCCGTTAGCTAACGCAAAGGATCAGCAGGGCCTGCTTGTTATGAAGAGACTGCACCCTTTTGCTCTATTGCTTATGTCTAACTATTGTTACTGTACACGAGAGTTCCCTTTTATTTGCGCGTATTATTGAAACAAGCCAGTGATGTTGAATTATTTGTGCGCGCTGTCACCGTGTGATTGTGTGGTTTGTGTGGGTTTTGTTGTGATCGTGCGAATAGCGGCGACAGCCATTGTTATGAGAAGATGGAGATGCCAACTGCTAAACGGACCGCTAGCTCTTAGCTAACATTTTAGCCCTAATCTTTTTAGTCAAGAAGAAAAACAACTCTGCAACAAGACTCATGATGTCTGTCGTGTCCGCCTTCCTCATCCTGGTTTCACGTCTGCTTGCGTTGGTGTGGAGCCTAAAGCAGTTTCCTCACTGTCTTCTATCAGAAATCAGATGTGTTTCATTTAAATGTAGCTACAATTTACTCTTCTTTTTACAGTATGTGTTTACCTGTAAGATTAGAATCAGTATCAGTTCTTGTATTTTTCTTAAGTACACAATGTTTCTGATCTCTGTTGTCAGAATATACACATTTTAAAATTCATGGGTTCAAAATTAAGTGTAATTGTCCTCATAACATTGCCATTAAAGCTCCATATAGAGACAATGACACTTTTAGACTGTACTCTATTACAAAATAGTGGATTCTCCTTGGACCACAAATGTTTTATTTGTTTGTGTATGTACAGTACAGTCTGAGACTTTGGGCATTTTGAACATGCCATGGCCTTCACTTCTTATAGTCACCTCAATGAAAAATGCAAGCGTTTGGGTTAAATATTTCATAACACACATGAACAGTGGAACTAGCTCAAGCTTAGTGTACTCGTTTTTTGTCTTTGTTGCTAAATTACATAGAAACCAGTCATCTATAGCTTGCTGGCCCTACATGGATACACAGACTACTCATTATATATACACTCCCTGTTCTACATTACCGTTGATGGTACATATTGGCTTTAATTCTCCATAAAGCTTCCTTAATCTTCGCTTAAACTGCACTCAAGTTTCCAGCAAATGTGTGAGTTATTTCTAAGCATGAAGCAGTTGGTGAAATGTAGGTGCCCAAAATCCCATATCTGTCAGTCCCACCACCCACTGTTTGGTAAAAAATGGCTATTTAGAGTTGGATGTCAGTTGTTAAGAATTCTTTCCAAATCTGCAATATGTGTGACTTAAATAGACTTGGGTGATGTTAACATGACGGCAACAGGCAAAGCTTTTGGCTTGTGCTGGTTGGTTTGATGGTTTTGGTTTAGATTTTTTTTTTACATGTTAAAGATGTGTGTCCTTCCTTTGAAAATTGAGCTAATATATAAACCATTTTGCTAGTTCTTTCAAATTAAATATACACTTAAATAGGTATCTAAATGAGAAAATCAGTAGGAAATCATAGATGGTAGGTGTGAGAAAGGCATTCATACACAAGTTGTTTTTTTTTTTTTACATTGTTTGGATGTCTCAAAACCATTATTGCTTCTTTTAACCAATTTGCTTATTGTATAGAGACCTGAGACCTCATTGCTCTACTGGATTGTCTCACAGAGCTGTCAGTTTAATGGCCTTTTTGTCACCCTTTTGTGCTTGTTACGCTAGTTGGTTAACAATTTGTAAGCATGTCTATTTACAAGTACATGCCCTTAATTTCCACTTGATTGTTCTAAGTGGATTTTCATCTTCTTACATCCAAGACAGCTACTCAAGCTGGCACAGATCAACTTTGACCCCACATTTATGTCTTCTTGTATTGCTGTAGTGCTTGTATTACAAGGCCATAAAGCATAACTTCTACCCAGATGAAATGTATCATCGTCATGTTACACCCAGATTATGTTTTGCTAATATGATTTCAGGCTAACATGGACTTAGTAATAATTCCCGGACTTGTTCATTAGAATTTCCACCCAAATCATAAAGTCCTTACTAGATTAAATGTGTTTTCATTTTATTTATATATGTTGTTTGTTATATGTACACTAATTTAGAAAAATAATGCTAAATGCTGTGTGTTTTCTTTTCTTTATAGGACATTATAGAAATCCTCTGAACAAGTACATCCTGCACTATGAAGGCCTGTCCTACGACACAGAGCTGGTGCACCACTATCACCAGAGAGCCAAGAGGGCACTGTCCCACGAAGACAAGTTCCTCCATTTAGACTTTCACGCACATGGAAGGTTTGTCAAATTGAAATAATAAAACATAGCTGCTGTTGTCTGGATTTATTTTGCTATTCAAATGACTATATAGTGAAGTGTGAAGTCATTTTGATCTGAAACATTTTGGTTTGTTACTTTTTATAAAGATCATAAATCACCGTACCACTTACAGAACTATGAATGTAATGAAAACTTGTAATGTAAGATTTTTTAATTTTTTTTCTATCTATTTTTTTTTTTGTATGACCAATCTCCATGGGCATTGATCTCAAGCCTTTATATGACTAGTGGAACAATAGTAAACATACAGCTGAATTTAGGTGAAGACATGTTAGGTTGTATTTTTCTAAATGTATGGTACTGTGCTTTTCCTTTAAGTGCAGATAGAGTTGGTTTTGCGGGCGGTCGGTGAAGAGGTGGTGTGGTTGAGTAGGGACCATCTGGCTGAGATCTTGGCGTGCTCTGTTATCGTTGTGAATGTTGCAAGGCCTGATTTTCCCAAACAGTTTTTTTTTTTTTTTTTCTTACAGCAAACTGCTACAAACAATGATTTAAGTCTTTCTGAAATCTTTATATCAGTTTGTCTACTGTCTCTTGGCAAGAAGACATTTTGTTGTTTTTTCACAACAAAATTCCCATTCAATTCCCTTTATGTAGGGCTTGGAAATTGACTGAATTGCAAAATTCTATTATGTCTAATCCTCAATGATCAGCATGTTTTTTTGTTTTTTTTTTTGCTTTGCTTTTTTTTGTTTTGTTTTTAATTCAAGGTGACATTAGAGGAATATTTTTGTCAAATCACAAAAGTCTGTCTTGTTTATGTTCATGTAATCAGTACTGGAAGCCATTTTATTTACTTAAAAATATCAGCCCTACTTTATGGACAATAATATTAATTCTGTCTAAAAATTAAGAGTTTATAGTATTACATACATAACTTTTTCTTGAAAAAAAAGTTGCCAATAGATATATTTTCTCTAATTTTTTATTGTTTAGTTACTGTTCCTGAGACGACCTGGGGCTGCTCTGTTAATGGAATAGTTTTTTGAAGCCAAACTACAATTTTATTTTTCTGTTATTTGAGCAGCAACCATACTGCACATTATGCTATGCAGTTGGCTTGTGTTCATTTTGTGAAATTTCCTTATTTTTGGAGAAACAGCGCCTTGGAGCTTACAGTAAACCATTGTGTGTAGGTGTTACATGAGACTAAAGCTACTGTAACAGCTTTGTCTTCCTCATATGCTCTATCAACAAAACATCATTGTTCCAGCATCCCTTGGTTTGAATCCAATACACTTTCCCACTAACTGATTAATAATTAAAATAGAAATCTTGACTAGGTCTAAATCACTGAACACATTCTAAATCACATTCTAAAGGAGTTATAAACCAAGCCTTAACATAGTAAAACAATAAATACTAAACAGCCTGGACTGATTTTGAGTACCAGAGTCCCATTGTTGTAGCTTCCTCTTTTCAGATAATGTCTTATTGTTTTTCTGCTAAATGTGCCTCTCCTTTCATCCTTTTTGGTAAATTTCATTTGCATTTTCTCAAAGGCTTCTTGAGTATTCCTGATTTCCCTGAAGCCTAAAGTCTGATTGGTGTTGTGATCCAAAGATGCACGTTTTAACATTACAGACTGTTTCAGGTTTAAGCAGAAGCAACCTTTTTATTTCGGTATGGATTATGGTGCACTGTATGGTAACTTAATGCTCACATGTGATTTTTTTTTTTTAAAGTGTTTTTTTTTTTCCCAGGCATTTTAACTTGCGCATGAAGAGAGATACTTCTTTATTTGCACAAGATTTGAAGATAGAAGTTTCAGGAGAAGAGATTCCTTATGATACCTCTCATATCTACACTGGAGAAATTTTTGGTGAGATTTACACAAATTATTCATCAAATTCAATATTATGTATCAATTATTTATGAAAGTGCAGCAAAGGCCTATACACTGATCCAGATGCAGTAGTGTTTTGAGTTTGTAACCTTTTTCAGATGGTAACAGACTAACTCAGGCAACATAATTTAGCTTTATTTTGTCCTCATTGTCATTTGACTTGAACAAACATGCTAAAACAAGTGGTCATATATTTTTTTCCCAACTAAAACTATTTCATTTGAATTACCAGGTGAGAAAAACACCTTAACTCATGGCTCTATTGTGGATGGCAAGTTTGAGGGCTTCATTCAGAGCTACCAGGGCACCTACTACGTGGAGCCTGCCGACAGATACCTCGAGGGCAAAAACGTGCCTTTCCACTCCGTCATGTACCATGAGGACGACATACGTAAGTCTCACTGGCACTGGGTACGGGGCTGACAGGCAATTTGCTTCTAATCATTAGCTGGGTATAAAAATGTACAAATATGCTAATGCTGATTGGAAAAGTTCATGGTTGGGTTAGCACAAGCTTCTGTGATCACCCCCTCAGAGATATAACCGGGGTAGTCAGTAGCTTAGTAACTTCTTTGGAATTGATTGGTTTAAATAGTGTGAACTACAAATGCTAAAAGGATTCAATTAGACATAAAATATATACACTAGCATCTAACACTATTGATGTTGATATACATTTTCATATTGCCCCATATGTCGTAAATAAGAGCATAATTTGCCGTATAACTAGTCATGTATTTTGCAATATTGTAAAAATAGATTGCTGTATTGTATGGCAAATCATGACCCATTCTACTTCATGAAGGATATAACCACAACCCAGTTAAAGAGTGAGCCCCAATCATCCTCCTTGAGAGTTCCCTGTAATTTCCAATCATCTGTGTACATAAAGTGAAGGCCAAGTAATAACAGCCACACGGGGTGACGAAGAGTAGCTGTAAGCACATTCATTAGCAGATCGCGAATGGCACTGGAAATAGAGTGACTCAGTGGGTTAAGTGGCTGACATTATCTGCCATAATCCTACAGTGTTGTGTCTTGTGCCTCAGACTATCCACATAAGTACGGCCCTGAGGGAGGATGTGCGAACAGCTCTGTGTTTGAGCGAATGAGGAAGTATCAGGGCTCTGCAGTACAAGAGCCACTCAAGGTAAACAAGATTGTGATCATTTAAGAGACAAGAGCTATGGCTACTACTTTATAATAACTACACCTTAATTAGCCTTAATAAAACATGAACAAAGATGACCAAATGTTGAATTAAGAATGATTCAGAGAGTATTAGATTAATACAGGCTTAATTAAATGGTTGGCGTATTAAGTAATTAAATCTGAGTCATTCTTAAACTATTTGTTTGTTATGAATTAAGTCTTGTTCATAGTTCATTAAGCTTAGTAGTGTTGTTACTATAAATTGTTTCCAAACAATGTTTGAATTTATTCCCTACAAATAGAATATATTTTTATTTATTTTTAATATAATTAAAAAAAAAATAATTACAACAACACTTCACTAAAATACACATTTCTTGAAGCTATATTATTTATTTTTATTGTTTCTCTTCAATAAGATTTGATATGCATAGTTTGCCCCAGAAAACATTTTGTCCAGGTGATAAGAAATTGAAAAATTAAAGTCACTTATATTTGGTGCATTCAAAATTCAACAACAAAGCACGCATACATAAGACTGCTCAAGCTAAATGTTCATGATTTTCATATTGTGAATGTTCTGTGTAACAAAGGTGATAATTGCGTGACGTCAAGAACAGCATGTTTTTAGCTGTTAATAGGGTTGTTTATAATCTTGCCTGTTTCTAAACCATTTCCATATCTCTCAGGATTTCCACACTGACGAGGACTCTGATGGGCCGGTGCTGCTGAGGAGGAGGAGGATGGCTCAGGCTGAGAAGAACACCTGTCAGCTCTTCATCCAGACAGACCATCTCTTCTTCAAGTACTACAAAACCAGAGAGGCCGTTATAGCACAGGTGCAGCCCACACCGCGCACACACACGTTTCAGGTCACGTTTGTCTCTGTAACAAGGTTCATTAGAATAACACATCGTAGGTGCAAATTGTGAATCATTCCCTACTATAATTAGAAGCAGACATACACCCTTGTAAGCAGTTATAACATTTTGTTTTCATAACCAAGTTTTTATGTTTGCCCTTTGAATAAATAAATTATGTTGAAACACTGCATTAAAATTCTATTAATGTTGCTACAAACTGCTTAAAGATGTCAATCAGTACTGCTAAGAGACACAACCTCATTAGAGTCAATTTGATACTGATTAATTTTGTACATTTACATTTGTACATTTTTAAATTTATATTTTAAACATTTTACTTAGTTATTTAAATTCAACTAAGTGCCACTTATCTACAATTTGTCCTTTTGAATTAAGTTAAAGAAAGAATATAAATTTGAAACGTAGCATTAATACGTCACACCATGTAGGATCTCATCTGAAAAGGCTCCAATACACCCCAAAGAATTATAAAACATGAAACAATTAAACTGCACCACAGTACCAATAGTGTTGCTACCACAATGTGGAACCCATCCCTCCATTTTCTTCCGCTTATCCGGGGCTGGGTCGTGGGGGCAGCAGTCTAAGCAGAGACTCCCAGACTCCCCTCACCCAAGACAAGTCCTCCCTCTCCTCCGGTGGGACCCCTAGGCGTTCCCAGACCAGCCGAGAGACATAGTTCCTCCAGCTTGTCCTGGGTCTTCCCCGGGGGCTTCCTCCCGGTGGGGCATGCCCGGAACACCTCCCTAGGGAGGCGTCCAGGAGGCATCTTGAGCAGATGCCCAAGCTACCTCAGCTGGTTCCTCTCCAAGTGTAGGAGCAGCAGCTCTAATCTGTAATCTGAGCTCCTCCCGTGTGACTGAGCTCCTCACCCTATCTCTAAGGAAGCACCCAGCCACCCTGCAGAGGAAACCGCTTGTATCCGCGATCTTCGGCCACTTGTATCCGCGATCTTGTCCTTTCGGTTATTAACCAGAGCTCATGACCATAGGTGAGGATGGGAACGTAGATTGACCGGTAAATCGAGAGCTTTGCCTTTCGGCTCAGCTTCACCACAACGGACCGATACAGCGACCGCATCACTGCAGACGCTGCACTGATTCACCTGTCAATCACCACCCTTCCCTCACTCATGAACAAGATCCCGAGATCTCCTCCACTTGAGGCAAGGACTCACCACTCCCCTGAAGAGGGCAAGCCACCTTTTTCCGGTCGAGAACCATGGCCTCAGATTTGGAAGAGCTGATTCTCATCCCAGCCACTTCAAACTCGGCTGCAAACCGCCCCAGTGCCTGCTGCAGGTCCAGGCTCGATGAAGCCATCAGGACAACATCATCCGCACACAGCAAAGAGGAGATCCTGTTGTTCCCAAACCAGACCCCCTCCGGCCCCTGGCTGCGCCTAGAAATTTTGTCCATAAATATAATGAACAGAACCGGTGACAAAGGGCAGCCCTGGCAGAGTCCAACATGCAATGCGAATACAGCTCCTGCTCTGGTCATACAGGGACCGGACAGCCCTTAGTACTGGTTGGGCAAACTCCCATGAACTCTTGAGCACCCGATGGAGAGTATAGAGCTGGTCCAGTGTTCCACGACCGGGACGAAAACCGCATTGCTCCTCCTGAATCCGAGGTTCGACTATCAGTCGGATTCTACTCTCCAGCACCCTGGAATAGATCTTACTGGGAAGGCTGAGGAGTGTGATTCCCCTGTAATTGGAACACACCCTCCAGTCCCCCTTTTTATACAGAGGGACCACCATCCCGTCTGCCAGTCCAGCGGTACCGTCCCCGACGCGATGCTGTAAAGACGTGTCAGCCAAGATAGCCCTACAACATCCAGAGACTTGAGGTACTCGGGACAGATCTCGTCCACCCCAGGAGACTTGCCACCGTGGAGCTTGCCAACCACCTTGGTGACTTCAGCCAGTGTGATGGTCGAGTCCGCCTCCAGGTCCCCAGTCTCTGCTTCCTCCTCGGAAGACGTGACAGTGGGATTGAGGAAATCATCAAAGTATTCCTTCCACTGCCCGACAACATCCCCAGTCGAGGTCAGCAGCTCTCCTCCCGCACTGTAAACAGTGTTGGTGAAACACTGCTCCCCCTCCTGAGGCGAAGGACAGTTTGCCAGAATTTCAGTTTGGAAACCACTGTATACCACTGTAACGTGTGTAACGTCTATAAATATACAGAAACCATTGTATATTTATAGACATTTTGAGCAACTGGTTGTAGTTACAATATTTCTCCTTAGTAAATTTTCTTTTTATCTCCAGATCTCCAGTCATGTCAAGGCCATTGATGCAATTTATCAGGGAACTGACTTCATGGGCATTCGAAACATCAGCTTCATGGTTAAAAGGATCAGAGTGAGTCATATAGTCCATTTATCCTTCAGTGCATTTCTCATTTAACCTGTCTTTAACTTAAAACTGTATATTCACACTGTCCTGTCTAGATTAATACCACCAATGATGAGAGGGACCGATCCAACCCATTTCGTTTCGCAAACATCGGAGTGGAGAAGTTCCTGGAGCTGAACTCTGAGCAGAATCATGACGACTACTGTTTGGCTTATGTTTTCACTGATAGAGACTTTGACGACGGTGTGTTGGGATTGGCCTGGGTTGGAGCACCTTCAGGTAAGATTGTACAATATAACAATTACAACTATTAAAGAAACAGATACCTTTATAAGTATAGTTTAGCTGGATGTTAGTAGTTTGTGATGGTCTATTCAATTTTAAAAATATTTGGGGGGGAACAATATTTAACCCAAGCAGCACCCCTCCATTTTAGTAAATAATTAATCAATTTAGTTAAAGAAGGGGTGTTATGCATTTCAACTTGTGACCTCATCAAAAACATGCCTGAAGAGTTTTTAAATGTCATCCATGCAGGTTTCAGTAATTTAGCGATCTCTCCCTCATTACAGTTAGCTGTAAGATTCCAATGCTCAGCCCACAAGCTTACATCTTCCATGCTCCCATACAGCACTTCACCATAAATGTACAAAAGCATGATACAGAACTGTATGCAGCAACTTGACAAACAGACAAGACAGTAGTTTCATTAGCAGAATGCACACTAATTGTGTTGTGATGCTGCCCTGAAGGGGGAGTGACTTGGCAAGGAGAGCAAAGGGAGGGGAACCTCGGTGTCAAAAAACAAAAGTGAGACTTGTAAAACATTTGAATTTGTTGTTTTCAGCACATACAGCATTTTCAAGACAATAACAGGTAACATGGTGATCTAAATACGTTATATGTTGACAGTTATTACCCCAAAGACGTAAAATATAAATATAAATACCCCCTATTTAATAAGCTCTAAACTTTTAGCTGGACTTCAGGTAGAAGATTTTACAGTCCATTTTTTTCTTTTTTTTTGAGATTTCAAATAAAAAAAGCAATTCTAGAACAGTTACATTGTAATATTTCAAATATTTAATATTGAATGCACACTTCATTATTGCAATGCAGAGTGAAAGTTCAATTTATCACTGTCGATTTCTATTATATCAAATGTAATCTTACAAGTGGTTTAAAGAGCCTTTTTTTCTAGGGAGTTCTGGTGGCATTTGCGAGAAGAGCAAGCTGTATTCAGATGGCAAGAAGAAGTCTCTCAACACTGGAATAATTACTGTACAAAATTATGCCTCCCACGTGCCACCCAAAGTCTCCCATATCACTTTTGCACATGAAGTGGGACATAACTTTGGCTCCCCAGTGAGTAACATCTTTTGAACTACTCAAATGAATGTATTAACCAGCATTGTGCTTTTCTGTTTTGAACTTGTGATTTTAATTTATTTAAAAAAACATTTCCTCTCTTGTTTTTGCTCACAGCATGACTCTGGGGCTGAGTGCACACCAGGGGAATCCAAGAGCCAAGACAAGAAAGAGAAGGGTAATTACATCATGTACGCACGGGCCACGTCAGGAGACAAACTCAACAACAACAAGTTCTCCATCTGCAGTGTGCGCAACATCAGCCAGGTCCTGGAGAAGAAGAGGGGCAACTGCTTTGTTGGTAAGGTTTTGTAGTTTTTAAGCATCTTTTTCATTATAACTTTAGTGGTGTTAAATGATTGCTGGGTTCTGTGTAAATTATATGGCACCCTCATATAATTTAGTTAGTGACACATTTTATCGGGTAGGAGACTGAATATTTTGTACTTGAAGACACAACCATTTTGATAGTCATTAACTTGAGTTTGACAAGGGTGAAATAGTGCATATTGTTGCTCCTTTGGCAAGACACTTGCTTATGTATGAATGTATTGGGTGCTTTGTGGTGGCAAGTGGCGCAGATTGGCAGCCTACCCGTGGGCTGCTGTGGCTACCACAGTATGGGGAGTGAATGAATAAATAATAAAGATCCAGGAAGATCTCTGTATAACACTAATGTAATTATAAAATTATCTAGGAAGGGACAGTGCTGTAACAAGCAAGCTCAACATATAGAATTTAAAACTCACTGAAATGAAAGCTCTCATGTTAAGGATTTTTTTTTTGCTTTTCATGTAAGGAAATGTATTGTGGCAAAAGTTTGAGTTTCAACAAAATCAGAAATATTTCTGGCTAAAGCCCCGTTTTGCTGGTGGTACTGAGCTGTGAGATCAGACACCATGTTGATTCTCTGAGTGTTTGCTTTGGTACACAGAGTCTGGCCAGCCCATCTGTGGGAATGGGCTTGTGGAGCCTGGAGAGGAGTGCGACTGTGGCTATAGCGATCAGTGCAGAGACCAGTGCTGCTACGACGCCAACCAGCCCGACAACAAGAAGTGCAAGCTCAAGCCTGGCAAAGTCTGCAGGTACATGTGCAAATTTGTGTTGTCACGATACTAAAATTTCAAACTCAATTTCAGTACTAAGGTATACACTCAATACTTGATACAGATACTAATACCACTATGATAATAAAAAACAGTCTTTATTTCGAGAGTAGAATGTCATTTTCAACATTAAATCGTAGTACTTTTTATATTACCCTGTGATCTATATTTATGTGCAATAGTTGTACAAGTAGGTTCCATAGTCGTTCATTGGTGTCTATGTGGTCTTATAGTTGTTCTGGTACAGCTCAAGATCATTCTAAAGCTGTAGGAAAGGTTCATTTCTGCCCTGTGAATTTGTCTTTGTTAGTATCGATATCTGCCCAAATGAGTATCTAGTTTTCATACTTTTAGTTTTAATATCGATTAATATCTGATTTTCAATACTTTTGACAACCCCGTTTTCTATTTTAATGAGTGAAGTCATTTTTCTAGCTTATCTCTCAAAATGTATGAAATCTCTTTTTTCCACACCTTGCTAAAACATCACATCAGTACTGTATATTTCCTTTTGCCTCTCTTTTTTCATTTGCTTAGTCATAGCAAGTTTCTTTAGATTTAATATTATATTTCTACTTCAGTCCAAGCCAGGGTCCATGCTGTACCCCTGAATGCTCTTACAAGGGCCGTAATGAGAAGTGTCGAGAGGAGTCGGAGTGTGCTCACCAGGGCATGTGCAACGGTGTGAGTGCAGCATGCCCCACGTCCGAGCCCAAAGCCAACTTCACTGCCTGCCACGGAGAGACCCAAGTCTGCCTCAATGGGGTAAGTACAGTGCTGGGTTTGCTAGGATTTACAATTTAATTGTTATAAATAAGCTGTTTTAATGCTTGTTCTAACTAGTCTGTTATGTATTTACCCTCTCGCAAATGAAATGTAGAATAACTTTACGTTAAACGTTTATCCCGTTTTATGTGTATATAAAAATTTTAATCTTGAGCTGTAAGGGTAAAAAAGAGATACTACTATTTGACAGCATTGCTAATTATGTCAAAATATTAAAACTGTGTAAAGTTGCAAATCAAGCAATGTGTTTTTTTTCTGAAATCTGGGTAAAAAAAAAATCTTTTCTTGAGTTTAAGGAGCTGATGGACAAGTCTCTCTCCCTGTAGACGCTGGTTGTTATAGTGCAGTTTGTGTTCGCACCTGTCATTGACTGATATCACCTGTCCCCGCAGGGCTGCTCTGGCTCTATCTGTGAGAAGTATGGGCTGGAGGCGTGCACCTGTGCCAGCCAAGACGGGAAGGACGAGACGGAGCTCTGCCATGTGTGTTGCATGGAGAAGAGTGAGTCACTGCACCCTGATACACACAAATATGGCTTCATATGTGGTCAAGACTAGCATAAGGCAACATAAGCTTTGTTACCTGATGCAGTGTTATTTTGAAAGGGCTTAAAACTGACGTATTGGAATATTTTTAGAAGTGACATTTTGTTGTAAGGGGGTTAACCTCATTACCTGTAATCACACTTCAGGGTCGATTTCCCCCAACACGCCTCTCTAAAATGCCCCTGAATTCAAACTGAAGTTGTTTCTGAACCCTGGATTAATGGCTGGGCTTTTTGTGAGGCTTAGTTGACACTGTTTTGACCTCTGCTGTTTAGTCTAATTATAAGTGGTAACGAGCTATGCACAGAAAATCAGATTTCAAATCCCAGCTAGATTCTTTTAGTAAATATAAAGAGATGAATAAATACATAGAGGAGTAAAGCTGGCAGCTGTTCTTGTTGATGTATGGACCGTCTTAACAAATTCCATTTCAAAGTGGAAGCCAATATCAGTAAAAATGAGATTTAGGGACTTGCACAGTTGGCATGTAATAACCTATTCAGATATTGTGAATTTGAGGGGTTTTTTTTTTGTTATTTGTGGGTTTGGTTTATATCTGATCCTGATGCTTCCCAGTATGGTTGATTTGACTGAAAATAAATGGGTTATAGCCTTCACTTTGTTTTACATACCCAGGAGTTTGATAGTTTTATCAAATGGTGGGCAAAAAAGAATGAATAAAGAAAAATTCTGAGGGCCCTTCATTTTAAGGGTTTAATAAAATATGTCAGGATTAATCTAAAATTGATGCCTCCCTCCTGTCTCTTCACAGTGAACCCCAACACCTGCAGCAGCACAGGCTCTGAGAGATTGGCTCGGTTCTTCAATAAGAAGGTGACCACTCTGCCGGCCGGGTCACCCTGTAACGACTTCAAAGGCTACTGCGACGTGTTCATGAAGTGTCGCCTGGTCGATGCAGACGGACCCCTGGCCCGACTCAAGAAGGCCATCTTCAACCCGGAGCTCTATGAGAACATTGCAGAGTGGATAGTAGTATGTAGCAGTTTCATTCCTTATTCTTTGAATTTCTACAAATATTGTATAAAGGCGTGGGATTTTTTGTGTCATAAGTTTAACAGTCAATATTTCTTTAAGTTTTATTATTCAAAAACTGTTCGCCCTTGTTAGCATATCAGGACAGATGGAGAGAAAAATGGAGCCAAATGCACTTGTATTAATAGTGTTCCTCTGGTCCAGGCTCACTGGTGGGCAGTGTTGCTGATGGGCATTGCTCTGATCATGTTGATGGCTGGATTCATCAAGATTTGCAGCGTCCACACACCGAGCAGCAATCCTAAACTGCCTCCACCGAAACCACTTCCAGGTGAGAAATCAAATATTATTTACTTAATACTTCTCTGATGTTTTTTGTGCCGCTAAAATTGGCATTTCCAAATAACAACATTGGTTACGTTGGGTGTCATGGCAGTTAGATGTATTATACTGATACTGATTCAATTATATTTTTGGAAGGCAATGCAAGTTTATTTGTATAGCACAATTCATACACAAAGTAATTAAATGCGCTTTACAGATTAATAATAATCTGGAATGCGCTAAATCTGTAAAAACACTATTCATTTATGTATGTTGTTATATGTACATATTATATTACTTACATTTGCCATAAATTGCAACTTTTAAAAGCCAAAATGTTTCAAATTGCATTATAACTGTAATCTTATGTAGACATCTGTGTGGAAGATCTGTGTGATAAACTGTTACTATTTTGTCTCCTCACGTAAGTATTTCTGCGCTTTTCTTGCACATATTTTTAACCTGAGGAATGCCACATTGGTATGTGTGTGACTTTGGGGTAAAAACGGCACTTCTGCATTTTGTCTTGTTAATAAATGAGTAGCTTTCCCACCTATGACTAACCTTTACCGCCCCTCCCTTTAGGCACTTTGAAGAGGCGGCGAGCTCAGCAGCACTCCAGCTCCCAGGTCCAGCACCACTCACGGGACCCCCACGGCCATGGCGCTCACGGGGGGCACGGCGGGCACGGAGGGGGGCATGGAGGGGGGCACGGTGGGGGACAAAGGCAGCAGCAGCAGCAGCAGCAGCAGAGACAGCCATCACGACAGTCCCAACAGCAGCAGCAGCGTCACCACCGCCAGCCCAGAGAGAACTATCAGATGGGCCAGATGAGACGCTAAGAAACGCCCTCCCCCCTCCCAAGCCTCTGACTACTACCACCAACCACCACCCCCCGATGCCTTGGCTCCTCCTTGTGCCTACAGTGGGAAAAACAAAAGCAACGTCACTCCATCCAAAGAAAAAGCCTGACACAGTTGTTGGTCATCTTCATATCCTCCCATTTACAATAGACAATAGACTACGCAGACATGGCAGAAACACTGAAACTCGATTGGTTCTTTGTGGAGTGGACCGTCAGCCATTTGCGATCGAATCGTCTTTTTTTTTCCCACCACCATTTTGTTCGTTTTGGAAGGAGTGCCAAGGAGTTAAGGAATCATGTGTAGCTTTAGTACATTCTGTGATGTGTTATTCAGTTTTGATTTGTTTTTCTTTTTTTTAGTTTTGTTTTTAATGCAACGTCGTTTTGAGTGACTCACCCGTGGCTGCTGGTGAATTGTCTGTGCTTTTCTGTTGGGCCATCATAACAAGAGACAGAGACACTTCAGCGGGGAATAAGCGGCACTTTTTTCGTCATTTTAACCACGTTGAAAAATGGCAAAGACACAGGCTCCGATGTGTCTCGTGCAGACGGTTCCTCTGCATGTGATTGTAAATATTTAGTGTATTATAAGTGAAAAAACTATTTCTTCTACTGTAAATGTGTAATTCTTCACGTTTTTCTTTTTGATTTTATTTTCCGTTAGTGCTCTCAGGACTTACTAACACGAAGGACGGTCACGGCGAGCTCCTTGGATGCTAGTTTTTGAGCATTTGTTGCCACCGAGCTCAAAGCGTCCAATCAGGTGGAGCTCTTTCACTTTTGCTAGGTACAATTTCGAAACAAAAAGGTCACTATATCCCATTTCAAGGGCCTTTTTGTCCACAATCCCATATTTTTCTTTCTCGTCTTGCTAACGTCATGTCCAGTCGTACATGTAACAAGCTAGAAAGCAACGGTTGAGTATGAAAAGGGAAGATTGCCTAGTTTGGTACAATGTCTTTTTATTAATTTTTTTTTTTGTTTATTTTTTATTATGAAGAACAAATAACCACTAATTGATCATTCTACCTGTTGAGATATGAAGATGAGGGGTAACTGAAGGCTGCTGTGGCTTAGTGTAATAGTGTATGTTGAAAAGTTAGTTTACATGAGTGTGGGAATAAATTGAAACTCCAGTGTGCTTGTGTACAAAAGATAAACCATGCTATTGTTCTTCAGATAGTGATTTTCAATGTGGGCATGCAGACACATCTATTAATGTGACTTTAATTGACAAAGGTCTGTACTATTTCTATGTCACTCTACACTTTACTTTGACAGCCGATATTGTTTTAGTTTTAAAATTTAAAACGGACAGTATTGACACAAAAACACAATCCAGCTTGAGCACACTACAAGTTTTTCATTTATACAACTACAGGTTTTGCTTGACTTCGTGAACCCATCCCCTTTAGAGCTACAGTACAGTGCAGAATACTTAACAATGAACTAAGAATGGTGCATTAAAGTGGAACTAAACACTAAATCCACTTTTTTCACTGCTAAACTGTATTTGGGATTTTAATTGCATGGGCTACTGTTCCTAGTCACTTTTTGGCAACTAGGTGAATTTGCTACTTTCTGGTGTGTGCTGGCTCCCGTGGCCACTGCATTTTCAAGTAGTTGGTGACACCACACAGGACCAGCCTCATTACAAACACCTGGCTGCAGGGGTAGTGTTTGAACTGTGGATGCCTGTTAGACCAATCATGCTGTCCAGACAAAACCCAGTTCAGCAGCTCTATTTGAAATGGCTATGGGCAGAATTCATGTCTTTAGTCCCACTTTAATGTTCAAAATATAAAAAACTAGAAAAAGTATTATTTTAGTGTGGATCGCTGCCAAGATACTGGGCAGGTTGTAATGATGAAGATGTAGCACCAAGAAATTGCCTCAAATACAAAAAAGTATTATGACTATTGAGTTTTAAATCTACACAATTTGCATAATGTACAATTTACTGAAGTTGATTATAATTGGTCTACCCTTCTTAAGCGTTTTGCACAGTACTGTAACTATGTGTGATCTTAGTGTGCCATATGAAGTTCTGGTAACATTTTATCCAGACGGCCGTTAACACTAAAATTGAAGGATTCTGTTCATGAAGGATTTCTATTTCTACTTCTACTGTTGACAATAAAGCAAAAAGTATTGTTTTCATTATCATGTCTTAATGCATGCGGAACGTAACACATCTAGTATAACCACACTTGCTCTGGAGGGGACTTGACAATATATGTTTTTGGCTATTTTAAATTACAACAATTATTTTCTGTGAATTTGATAGTCACTACTTCTTGCATCTGTAAAACTACAACTGGAGCTCTTTTTAAAATGTCAACTTCCGGGTTGAATCACGACTGTAATGCCTGGGGTAAATTTAACATGTAAACTTGTACAGTACTTCTAAAAATTTGCATTTCATTTGAAAATGAAGATTACATTTTGATACGTTTTGTTCATTATTTTGTATTTCTGATTCCAGTTGTTCAAAGATGTTCATATGTGACAAACTTTTCTCCCTATGAGTTATTTACGTTCTTCTATGTGCTAGTACAACTAAAGTTTGCTTCTGATTTCACCACCAAAATTTCAGTTCTGCGTGATGGTAAAGGAGTTGCATTTTTTAATTTTTGTCAGTTTTTCTGTGGCATGGTATGGGTAGATGAGAAGCAGATTAAATGCCTGTAAAATTTATTTTCTTTCGTTTTAATTTCATAGTCTTGGTAAAAGTTTTTAGCTAAACGTGCACTGAAATGTCCAAATTGAGTTTGAAATGTTGTAGGTTGTTGTAGGCCGAAAGAACACGATTAAAAGTAATACTACTGTCTGATTTTAATGTTCACTGTGTTTTATACAGTATCGGAAATTTTTGTTCACTTTGAACATTTTTACTAAAAAAATCAAATTGTATTGTGCAAAGAGATGTAATTTTTGGAGTACTTGAAATGCATTAATTAAAAGACGCGTTCAAAATAAAATAGACCCCTGTTTACTGTCTCCAGAGTGTCCAGTTTCCAGTCTTTTATATATGATGGGGTCAGGAAATCTTCTATATTCTACTATTGTAATGATTATTGTTGTCATACCAGATGCCGTACCTAATAAGATTTATCAATATTTGGGACTGATCTAAGGAGCTCTGTGGTTTGAATATATTTTCTAAAATGAAATATTGCACCATTTCATATATACTGTTCATATATTTTTATAGGTATTTGCTTTTTGGGTTCTGTTCAGTGTTTGACTCAAAATAAAGCGTAGGACAGTGTATTTCAAATATTTTCAGTATACAGTATTCATCGGTTCTGTCTATAGATAACATTTTGAGGGCCCTTCAAAAGATATATTTTGTTTTGCATTGGTAATTGCTATGGCAGTGGTGCTTATTTTTTCTATCTCTCTGAAACCCATGTATATTTGGTACTGTTATTTCGCAAATTAATCTGCAATGTCGGGGTAGTAACAACAGAGGGAGCAGCTGAACCAAATGTAGAGAGCACCCTCATTCCATACAACTTCATCTCTCAACTAATTTCTACAGTAAAGTGGAGAAATTCTCACTGGTATGCATTGATATTGATTGTCTGTAGAGAAATGCATGACATAACAGCAACAGTTAAGTTAAACTAAGGTCTCATTTGCACATGCAGTGAAATGTGCTATTGATTTTCAATGTAGATCTTCTGCTACAGCCACTAGTTGTGTCATGGATGGTGTAAAAGCTTGGGCTCAATATTTCCTACTGATTGCATTTTGAAATGTGTTTTTGTTATTTGCTTGTGACCATTTTCTTGTCTGTGATTCTATCCTTCCAAAGACACACGATTGTAAATTGAGCTTCCCCCAGTTGGTAATACGTGACAAATAGACACAATAGTTCTGCCAATCTACAACCTTCAAATCTGGACAAAAACTACCCAAGACTAAACCATATACAAAATAAAGCAAAACAAGGACTAATACAGAGCTAAACCAGAACTACACCTGTTTCAGACCAAGACAAGACAGGTTATAGGTGCACTATGTAACTTTTCTGGTGGAGGGTCCGCTACCTGCTTGCTTCCATGGAGATGTTATTGCTTTACCTGTTCCATAGTATAAGACTATTACATCTATTTTGCATTCATTCAATTACACATGTTTTTTATTTGCTTTTTTTTTTTTTTTTTTAAATACATATCTCAGAATTATGTAATAATTATAATTTTATTACAGAAATTATTATTTTATTACAGAAACAAATATTGTATTCCATTGAATTAGAAAAAAGAAATTGTTCAAGCAACCTTTCTTTCTGTACTGGATTATGGAGATATAATATACGTGCAGACTTCAGACTGCTTTGAAACTGTTGGATGAATTTAAAACCCATCACTGTGCACTCAATGAAAACTAGGTTGGCCATCGCTATCTGTCAGAAGAGAACAACACTGTATAAAATGTATTTATAAGGGATTACTTGATAGACTGCCTGAATTTCTCACTTGCTTGCTGAACATTGACATGGGAACTTTTAATACAAGATCTCACATTAGTATAATTCTAAAAACTGGCCGCACCAGAAATGAATTTTGATTGGTTATTTTGATTCCCAAAATTTGAATATATTCCAAACACATTCAAAACTGGAAACATTGGTGCCACTAATGCACTTTAATAATCTGGTGATAAACATTTATAATCACATCTGCTCCTGTTTTAATGTTTTAAATGGACTTATGCACTTTTCTGTATTTGAACAGGTCCCTTATGAAAAGGAGGGCCTGAATAAAGATAAATAAACATAAATATTTCCGTGGGCCTCTCCACAGGTCTGACCTATAACCTGGCCTGTTGGCATCATCTGCTTGTCTCTGAAGATAAGTTTAATGCCATGTTGTGTATCAGTCTAAGTGTTCTTTGTGGAGTGGACCAAAAAAGATTACACAGTGCACCTTTAAAAAAGGGCTGACTTAAAACAGCCAACTTCTAACCACCTCTATAATTTTCTACAACAAATACAATAGTTACTGCTCTTAACACTTTTCTTAAACAGACTACTATTGATTGACCTCTAGAGTCAAGATCAACAGGTGCCTCACAGAAATACAACTTGAGTTCAGCTCTCTCCACAGTGACATTTTTAGAAATCCCATTTTCTGAAAAGTGTTTGTTGTTTACGCTCTGCTGGCTGTTGGTGCATGTTTAGACAGGGATGAACAAGCACAGGGGAAAGAGTAGGCCTCCCACTAAGAGAGGTTTATTCAAGTGAAAAAGTAGAATGTATCACACCTGCAGAAAAGGTGTTATTATCCAACCAGTGCATCTGTACAAGAACTGTGGCTTTATCTACAGTACAGCTTGCATTGTGTAACATATAAAACCAATGTGCCAGAGTGAATGGTCTGTGTTCTGACCCCTTCTCCTCTCGCTGGTGTTGGAATGTTGTGCTGATGATTGTGTATGAAAATGTATGAACATCAAACTGGGCATTTTTTGCAAATAACTTTTAAGTGCATCTGTATGGAAGGCTATTTGTTTCGAAAATGCTTTTAATTCAATCATTTGATAGGAATATTTTTTTAATTTAGAGGAAATAATGTGGCAAAATAGTTAATAATTTTTATATTATTATAATATAAAAATTTTATATTATAATTTTTATATTATTCTAAGTGAAAACTATTTCGTGCCTATTTCATCTTTAAACAGGGGGCATTACACATCTATTTGCAAACATATTTAGATCATCATGTTACCTTTAATTAAAAAAAAATTAATTTAATTTAAAAAAAACAGAGTATTAACATTTTTTATAAGAGTCTCTGCTCTCCACACTAAGCCACTCCCCCTTCAGAACGCTATCCCGTCACAATTGGCATGCATTTCGCTCATAAAACTACTGCATATCTCATCAGGTTTGTGAAGTTGTAGTGAATCATTTTGTACCCTGCTTTTGCATATTTAAGGAAAAATGGTGTATGGGAGCATGGGTGACATAAACTTGTGGGATGTATATTGGACAGAACCTTACAGTCATCCATGCAAACATGGATAAATGACATCTAAAACCTCTTCAGCCATGTTTTTGATGAGGGAACAACATTATAATATAGTAGAAAGCTCAAAAAAGTTGATTTTGCATAATAACCTCTTCTTACAGTTACATATTGCAACTTTTCTGGTGAAAGACCTCCAAGCACCTACTACTTGTCTCCATAGATATATTATTGCTTTGCCTGGAATGCTTCACAATATGGAATTAATGCACCTTTAAGTGCTTAATGGTACATTTATTTCACACTTATACAAAGAAGAAATTGTGCAAGAAGAAATAAGTATATTTCTTTCAGATATTTTCCATCTTTGTTTTGCTATGGGGAGTAAATGAATTTGTGGTAGGCCTCCACAGTCTTTGCTCTTACACAATCCTGCACTCAGTAAAGACCTTTTCAGAAGTGTTTTGTATAAACTTTAATGTAGACAAAACATTGAAAAAAAACAAGTACTCAACACTGAAGTGGATATTTTGGGAAAGACAATAAATAGCATAAATAAAAATTCACTCACATCACATTATATTGTATTATAAACACAAAAATTTAAATAAAATGAGAAAATAAAAACTAGCAAGCAATAGGAAACTAACAGGAAAATACATTGTTTGACTATTTACAATATTAACAAAATGTGAGCAGTGAAAAATGAAGCTTTATAATATGCGTCTGCAGAGAAGAGTAGACAGTTCAGTGATGTCTGTTGTATTTACATGGGATATATCAACACACGCTTACTGCTACTAGTATCAGTCTAAAGCTGTAGCTGATGGACGTCCATATTATTGAAACTTGTGTCAAACAGAGTGGTGCCATTCCTGAAACAATGACAAAATGTATTGAAAACGTGCAGCCCTTTTATCAGAATTTTTTAAGTGTTTAGTTCATCAGGATCATTTCATACTTGTCCTTCAGGCTGCTGTCTTCATCTTCATCCTCTTCCTCATCTTCCTCCTCCTCATCTGCCTTCTCTGTTGTGTTTCGTTTGTGGTGCATTTCGATCAGGAGGTAGTACAGGACAGCAGCCACTACACCTCCGACCATGGGACCAGCCACAGGAATCCACCACCAGTATCCTGCCGTGCTGGAAAAACAAGAGCATGTCCGTGTGTGTATATGAAAACAAATGGAGTCACTTTCCACAGTGGCATACACGTGCTTTGTGAGTAATAAGTATCGACAGCAGAGCAAGAGCATGTGATGTTATATAATGCAATAGATAGTGTCGGCAGCAGCATGTGGGAAGATGAACTTGGGAAATGATCCCTACTATGCCTCGGTTGAGAGAAAAGTTGTGATTTCATTGGGATGAAACCCAAAACTAAACTTGGACTAGGCCAGATCTAATCCAGGACTAAAAGAAACCAACCAACCACTTCATCAGGACTGAACTGAACTCAAACCAGGACTAAACCAGTACAAGTGTGGACACTCGCACAAGTGGTTTAGTTCAGTTTTTTGACTTTAGCTCAATAACGTTTTGGTTTATAGTTATTGAGTATCAGATGTGAGTGATCTCAACCATTAGTAATTATCAAATTAGACAAATGATATTTATTTTTACAAGATCAGATGTGAATTTGTAATTATAAGTGAATATTCAAATGGAAGCAATTATGTTCATTAGTTCCCCATTTTTTCCTGTATATTGAAAGAGATTATAGATATAAAGAGTGGTCAAAGATGGGATCAGAGAAAGAGATGAATTTAAGAGAGAATGCTACAAAGTGGGCCAAACTAGTACCCAAACCTGTTATAATTTCTGAATACACCATATGTAATGCAGACATTAGTTGGCCTAGTTGACCTTAGTGAGACTGTACAATAACTCTCATTTTTATTACCTGAAGACCTCAAAGCCCCACCCAGCCACAGCAGTGAACATTCGAGGTCCCAGGTCGCGGGCAGGGTTCAGGGGGTAGCCACAGTTCAGGCCCATAGACACCCCGATAGCCATGATAATAAGTCCAATCGCCAGCGGCTCCATTCCCTTTGGTGCTCCTATGTTTCCACCGTCAATGATAGCCAGTATACACAAGACCAGCATCCCGGTCCCCACCACCTGCACAAAACAGTTTAGACTGATAACAGAATTAAAGTTCAACACAAGGCCATTTTCCACTTTGGATGTTCACAAACACATCTACAAGAATAGAAATGAATTGTTATTGTTAGGGAAAAACACACATTACACAATACACATTACAAATTTAGAAACAGTTAAGCTGTGTTCACACTGTGTACACCCGCCACTAATCCCAGAACAGGAACAAGTCTACATCAGGAGGTGTGAACGCAGCTTCAGGTATCTTGGTTATAAATAGTAATGTGTCTTCATTAACAAGACTTACTTCAGAAGAGCAACTATACCGAAATATTCATTTAAAATGTAGGATATTGAAAAAACAATGGTACACATGCAGATTCTTATGTTGGCTGCAGGAATGAACACTGTGGAAGGAAGAGAGATTTACTACAAAACTCAATCGTGAACCATAATCAGCACACTCTTTGTACTGGTTCCAAACCTGGATAAATAGAGATCAGTACCTGAAATAAAACCTATACTATATTATGATATGCAAAACAAATGCATAATTAAAGGTAGATGATTTACTGTGACATCCCTCAAAGGCTAATGGAAAGATTGATTTTTAGAAAATTCTTGTTTGGAGTTTAATTCATGTTTTAACCTGTACAAAGCAACGGTTACAAACTAGATTAAGTGTAGAATTAACCTGGTGTAAAAAGTTCAGAAATGGGTCATTAAACCTAAATCTGGGCAAAAGTGGGACTATTCTCAGACAAAATGGGCCAATCAATGCTGCATTAGCCACAGTTTGCAGTGGTTTAGAGACTGATGACACACACTGGTCCAGTAAAAAAAACGCTAAATATCAAATCTCACTTGGTCAATGAAACCTCCCAGAATGGACAGGTGTCGGGCTGGATACGAAGCGAATATATGGCCTGTGGCATTGATCCCAGTTACAGAAAAAATCCCACTGGTGAAGTCCATGAAGGCATCTGGAGGAGGCAAAAATACATAATAATCATCATGTATATATTGAATAATGACAATATAGTTATTATTGTCAGTATTCAAGTTTATTGTAGCTAAACTAAATGGTAATAGTATATGTAGCTCTGATAACCATTGGTAACTGGTAATTCTAAATCACCTCTGAGTTATGTAGTTATTTAAATTGATTAATACTAGTACAATTCTTCAATGCTTTCAAAACTCTTCCTTGCATATCCTGTGCAGGTTAAGGCACTGTCAACTCCTGAAATAATTAATTCATGTTTTCCATAAACATCCTTTCCTCCACAACAAATCATACTTGAAAAAAATAAAAAATATAATATGTAATTTTAATAGGAATAAACATAATAAAATCTTAGCATATGCATCTTGTATTTATTAGACTGCAGTTATAGCTCAAAAATCATCTTAAAATATGCATTTTTACTGTGGATGGGGTCACCTCTCCATATATCTGACCAGTAACGTGGCCTGGTGCTTGTAAATGTGTTGCTGTTCTGTAGAACAATCTAGCCAAAGCAAGTAGCACAGTGTAAAAGTTACATGGTGCTATCTATTCCCACATGTACCTGTTAGTTGTGAATGACTAGCGCTATGAGCCTATACGCCATCAATGTTGAGTCTTTGGTGGGATAGAAACTGGACTACGGTCATTTACTTCTATGGGTGACAAAATCCCTTCATATTTTTTGACCAATTTTAGCTCAGTCCATTTTTCTTTGTGTATGGTCTCTTTTATTCTGACTTTTGATACATGTGAGGTGTAATTACCGTAATATAACCCAAAGACGGCAGCTGCTCCAGCAAATGCTCCAAGAAACTGCGCAATCACATAAAAGGGGAACTTCCAAATTTTCAGTTTGCCCAGAATGACCATAGCCAGGGACACAGCAGGGTTCACGTGCCCCCCTGGGAGACAGGATAAAGCGCACAGTTACAGGGGGTACAGGGGGAGGAGGGGGGCTGCATGATACCCCCTCTGTCATTAGTGAGGCCGTCACATTTACAAGAGAGCAGCAGAAGGGCAGCAGACCCTAGGGCGGTGCTGGCTTTTGTTGGCACGTTTCACACAATAATAGCTGTATAATAAGAGTCCACCATTCAAGGGAAATCGACAAATGGACCATGTCGTTCAATGCTTTTTTCTGCCATGTTAAACAGCCCAATGTAAAGGTTAAAGCCATCGTGCACCACTATAGGATGCTAACATGGATTTGTAAGCTACAAATATATTATCTTCATTAGTGATAGTCTACTGAACTGTTATTAAGTGAATGGAAATTAAAACAGAATGAACTGACTTACAAATGTCACAAAGCAAACTGTACAATATGGAGTGTATAGGATATATAGCATATAACACAGTGTTGGTAAAAAGTCACACTAAAACATTCAGATATTTTTAATTGGATGGTAACTCTCAAAAATGTTGAGATGAGGCACAAAAAACTTGTGAGGGGTAGATGAGTTAACAGTTGATAGTAAAATGTCCTGTCTAGATTATTAAAAAGTCATAATTAATCATTGCATAAATCCAGAACAAAGCATTATTTAAAAAAAATATATATTGTTTCATAGAATGGTAAAATATCACCTTTAATTGGCTTGAGCCAGTACTGAAGTAACTAGTTAGGGGCACTGTTATTATGATTTAAAACTGTTATTATGATTTAAACATTAATGAAAAGTCTACCATTGGACATATAGGATCAATTGGCCAAACAAAAATGTGATAAAATGAACTTCATGACAATGCCCACCATGTAACAATTCAATGCCGAAACCACAAATTGGACCCTGTTGGGAGCAGGAACAGAACAGTGACAGAACTCCATGTGACAAGCCTGAAGTTGAACTGGAGCACTGCCTTATGATGAATAGGAAGTCGGCCATATTGGATTGAAATTCTGTTGTCACTTTTACTGCCTTTGTATAAAACCTATCCAGTCACTTTTGTTCTTGGATCAACTTCGACTTAAACATTTTATAAAATCTGTAATTTGTTCATTTACATTTTACACATTCTTTTCAGAAGTTTTGTGTTATAAGCTAAATTTAAATAATCCACAGCTGCCATAGAGCCATGGACGGCGCATTTGATCAATCCAGTTTGCAGGACGTTCAGTGCCTGAGGTTATGACTGACCCCGGAAAGGCTGTCCACAACAAATCAATGCACACAGTCATTGGATGTGGACAGAGGTGGCACGTTTCCTCCTGCTACAAGAGCTGTCACATAGCAGACAATAGCCAAATTTTACTATTATTGTTTTTATTTGTAGTAGTAATAAAGTTCATATAGGCTTGTTAGTGTTTTGATTTACATAAAATCAACTGTTTTATGACTGCTGCCCTAGGTTTTAGTATTCATCATGATTATTTTATAGACTTGCAATACAATAAATGTCATAACCAAGAGTGCAGCCAAGCAATGTTAGCTACTACTGTGCATTAGGCAGGATTACAACATACTTAAGATTCAGTGGTTCTAAGAATGATGTGGTTTGACAGGGTTTAATCATGGTATAGGCCTTGTTTAGTCATTTATATCATTACATCATTATATATTTTTACAATTTCATTTTCATTTGGTTTACACACACACGTTACATGAGGTTACTCTACTGTCCAGCATGGTACTTGAAAGAAAACCATTTTGAACTTGCTATTGGTATGGACAGTTAGAGAATGATTAATATTTTTATAACACAGCCGGTCACCAGTATTGTCTGTTTACATTTAAGTATAAAACATTAAATTGTGACTGTAAAATGTCTTACCAGATACTCCTCCAGCCACATACACTCCCATCATGAGTCCAACAGAGAAACCAATATGGACCGTGAGGGGTTCTCCCAGCTGGTTCCGACTCAAGACAGTTTGGGCCACCGAACCACAACCAAACAACTAGAAAAAAAACAAAGCATTCAAAAATAACATCTTTAGTTATTAAAATTATAATGAATACATGTAACAGCTGCAAATGACAAAAATGCTACTTACCACTAAAACAAATGTTCCCAGGAATTCAGCAAGAAATTCCTTGCATATTCCATATTTGAGCCCACAGTGTCGCCTCATGTTTGCCCTCGTTGGCCTGTTTCTCTGTATTCTGGTCTAAACTAAAGATAAATCTAACAGGGCTCCCACTGTGTGATCCTATGGGGGACCACCGCATTCATGTCCTGTCTCCGCCTCTGCCCGGGACAGCCACTCAGTGCAGGACATTGATCTAACTTTGATACAGGCATTTACAGTCAAATCCATCAAAAAGTTGCCAAGTTGACTGATGCATGTGATTGTAAACAGTGCAATATCCTTATGGAGAACATTACAATTGATTATAATAGTTTGTTTACTTTCCAAATACTGTGAGATGTATTTTTTTCTTCAAATTAAGACTTAATTTTATTAGTTTTTCCATTTTCACAGTTTGCATAAATTCACACAAATGAACAATAAGTTATTACACAAAAAGCATTATGCTGAATACAGTCTTTTTAAGTTCACAAGTTGGTCACATATTGTAGTTATCAAAGTTACCACAAGAGGACAGTGTCTGCAATCCTCTCAATGCTTAACAACAGCACACCTGAGTTTTTAATAATGTCATTTGGAGATATTTAAACATGTAAAATATCATTAAGTTCTTGATTTCTTCATTTAACTTGATGTGTTTTCTGTGTGGCTCACTCTGAGACCAGATCATCTGCATCATCCAAGCTGTCCTTTATAAGAGCAGAGGGCTTCTTTTTACGCCTAAAAATTTAATAAGAAATAATGTATTTAAACTTTTCACACAGCATCCTTAATTTCTAAACACCTGACACCTTTTTTTTTTTTTTTTTTTTTTTTTACCTCAGCTCATTCCTGAGAACATTCATCTGATCCAAGAGCTGCTCGCTGGCCTCTGTCTGCTCATCCAACTCTCTCTGCAGTTTCTTCTTGGCGTGTTCCAAACGCTCGATCTCCTCCTCCGCCTCGTCCATCTGCCTCTTGGCCGTTTTCAGCCTCTGAGTCAGCTGCAGGGGGCACCAAAGTCAGGCACAAATCTTGTACTTTTGCCTTTTCCGCATTATTTAAACCTATGCAATTTAAGCTATCTATAAACTGCATATTATCATAATACAAATGTGCGGTACCTGGTCTTTCTCAGTCTGCAGGTTAATGTTTTGCTCTTCTGCGTGCATCTTCATTTCCTTCACCTTTCGCTCCATTCTACGGTTCGCTTGTTGCAAACTGTTATTTTCACTGGAAGCCAAAACAGAAAAAAGGCGACATTGCTGCTATCAGTAAATACAAGCGATGACTTAACTAAACTTAATGTCAGTAGAAGCGTCATGTCCCTATCATTAATAGCACTCATACTCATTTTAAAACAACTGGTTTTAACTACTGAGGTGGTAAAAGTACCTTTCTTCTGCTTGGAGTCGCTCCTCCAGCTCCTGGATACGAGAGTTGAGTTTGGACACAAGAGAGTCCTGGTTGGTCCGCTGTGATCCCTCCAGATGGTTCACTCTGCATTTCAGATCTTTATTCTGAATGCAGTAAATATAAGATATTATTATTGAGCAGGTAGAGTTTTGAATACTTCTATAACTCAGGTATTCCTTTATTTTTCTACACACTTGACTCGACTTCCCAAACTGCTTAATAGCATTTTATACTATATTTGTTCAGCTATTTGTGTAGTTATCCAACTATAGTTGTGGTAAAACCATTTAATGTTGAATAAGATAAGTTGTTTTCTAATAAAATGTAAGTAATTTATTGTTTATGTGTTCCAATGCAGTATTTTTTTAAGTAAAACTTTAAGGAGTGATGTTTTGCAAAATCAGCAAAATTATCAATAGAAAAGACCGAAAGTTGAAAGTTGAAAGTGTTGAGGGACCGTGCCTGTCTCTCGAGGCTCATCTTGTCACACTCCAGGTCCTGTCTCAAAGTCCTCTCCTGCAGCAGCTCTGTCCTCATCTGATCCATCTATCACAACAAACAGGCGAAATGACAAGACTTACAAACACAGTATTAAAATATACTGAGCATATTGTTCTAAAGCTGGTACAAATCATCTTCTTTTGTAAGATTAATGAATTTGTACATGGTCCCTGACAAATAAAGAATAAAGAAAGAAAGATAGATGGGATAAGAGCTTGTTCTCCATCTTTTGCGAGGTGTCTGCAGTGTTGAGTGACATTAGACAAGTTGACATATGGTTACTTATAAGTCTGATCCCAGTCTCCCAGTATAATAATTACTATTATTATATTTATTATTAGGGACACAAAAAATACAACAACAAACAGCACTGCTGCATTGCCCCACACAGCGCATAATGCTTACACGCTGGGTCATAACTAATGAGTAGGTAGGACATTGAAAAATTGTCAGATTAATTTTCTCTACGGAAATGCAGTCTGGTCTGAAGGCTGTGGCTCTAATAACACAAAGGGGCCCACACAGGGAAGCCTCAATGGAGGCTCCACAATAGTCAGCTGTGTTTTTTTTCCTCTCTTTGAAAAGAAACCAAAGCAGTGCTTTTCACCAATTAGTTTGCACTGCTCACATGAAGGTTGGCCTACTTTATTATCTTTTTATAGGAGAGGCGATGAGGGTATAGCAATGACATCATGTGCTTAACTAAAGAGAGTCAGGTCATGTAAGCATAAAGAAGACACTATATAGGAACCGTCATAGATTAGCACTGTGAATGTAAGCTAAAACATAGTTTAGGATACTTTACACTTGTCCTGGTTTGGTCAGAGTGCAGATTAGTCTTGATAATAATAGAGATAATACATTGGATTTATCATAATCTTTTATTTTATTTTATTATTATTATTTTAATAATACATTGGATGTATATGACGCCTTTCAAGCCAAAGCGAGTGAACACACCCTTAGTGGCTTGTTAAATAAGGTTTTCAAAATAGTATGTATTAAGAACTTTTAGCAGCATGAATGACACAACTTCATTAATAATATGTTGTCATTGTTTTTGCTTTCACTTTTGCAGCGAAATAGCAAAGTTTGCAGAAGTTTACTTTCTTCACTAAATGTATAAAATAACACCACATTCCTACAGTTGTGTTTGCAGCAATAAGTAGTGAGGTGTCCAAAAATTCAAATTATCCTTCCTAATTTCCTGGGACTGTCTGCATGCACTGATCAGCAGGTTTTAGTGTTGGGGGGAATTTGAGCCGTAGCTCCACATCTGTTTATAATAAAAACACCAACAGGGCTGGGCTTCACACTTGAGATGGACTGTCACTTTGCAGTTTAGGAGATTTATGTTGAAGAGGCAATAATAGAGAAATATGGAGCAACTTGCCTGCTCTTTGATTTTGTCCAGCCTCTCCATCAGACGGTCAGCACTGCTCCGCTCGTCATTAAGATCCTCCTGAAGCTGACTAATGCGGGTCTGGGAAGGGAAAATATGCTGTAAAATTAGATTTATATTGTACTGGGGAGATGTTGTTTACAAAGACATAATTAACATGTGGTTTGTGGCCAGGTTCACAATTAACTAAATGTGCAAAAGAAGTTAGCTTGTAGAATATTTAATTATTCCCATTGTTTATTATAAATTTGTATGGTGGATGCCCCTCCTGGTCTATAAAGGCTGCATGATATACAACAGGAACTTTGATGTAAATATGGAAATTTCCGAAAACAAAACAGAATGTGTGTTTTTTGTTACTGCATTTTTTTTTTTTTTAAGGAGATGCTAAATATTGATCAAAAACAGTGGTGGAAGGAGGACTCAATTTTGCTACTTAAGTAAAAGTACAGATACCGGAGCAAGAAAATACTCAAATAAAAGTAAAAGTATCATATGGAAAATCTACTTAAGTAAACGTATTAATGTTAAAGTATAAAAAGTAAAAGTAAGTAGTTTATCAAATTTTGAGGTCTTATAAGTCTATAAATGTAGTGATTTTGATTTTGATTTGTGCTGTGCTTTGTTCTGTTCAGCAGAAACAACTGAATTCATTTGTTTTTCCAAGCTTTTATTCATATATTTTTGTTTGCTCAAATTATGTATGTGTTAAAAAATACACCTTTCAGCCTTTTCACCAGGTCTCATACTATAATACAAATATGTTCACTTTTCAGTCCAGTTCAAAAATGTAGTGGAATAGAAAGTACAGATACCTCCTCTCAGATGTAGTGAAGTAAATGTAAAAAGTATCCACTTTAAAATGTACTTAGATACCTCAGATTTATATTTAAGTACAGTACTTTGCTACTTATACTTTGTTACATTCCACCAATGGACATAGACTCAGTAAAGCTCTTTAATATCAAACTAGATCAATAATATTGTATGGAACCAGTACATATTCAAATTGCCTTTACTGCTTTAAACTGTAATGTAATCATTATGTAGTTATCCTATGTTAGGTGTGAATGAAAAGTCCCAGCCACAGCAGGAGCAGCTTTAGCCTTGGGACTGGTCTGATAAGTTTGACTGTAAACATGAGCGTCCTCAGATACACAGAGTCAACACCAAGCCCAGCGGGTCATGTTTGGAGTCATCAGTAAAACAAACAAGGCTGAGCAGTGAGAGACTGCTGCCAGGACGGGTTCTGCAGCAATAGGTGAGCAGGGCATAGACGCAACACAGTAGTAGTTTATATTTGAGAGTCTGAAAATTAGCAAATGCAATAGCGAGGGAATGCACTGGCTACTGGGAATGCCTACTTATCTGCACCAACAGCGTCAAATGTCACATTTATGCATAGGCGTACATTTTAGAAAACTTACTTTCTCTAATTTCACAACTTTATTTTAGATTTGAATCTGACGTGAACCCGCATGACATTTTAGGGCATTATTACCTCCATGAGTTTGACCTGTCGATCCCTGTCCTCTGCCGTGACTGCGTTCTTCTGCTCGAGCTCAGCTACTCTCTGCTCCAGCCGCTGACCTTTGCCCTGTGCCTCCTGTTGCTCTCGGCGACACCTCCGCAGCTCCTCTTCCACAGGAAGCAGCTGGATATAAAACAGAGCACAACATGAAGCCAAAATCTCAACTAAGAAGCTACTACTGTCAGATAGATATAGGCTCTATCTGTCCTATCCCCTACCCCACTGATAGGGGTGCAACAGGTCAAGAACAGAGCAACAAGGCAGTGTAAATATTGTTGACTTCATAGTTTTCGTCATTGTCATATTTTTGCTGACTAAAATTAAATTAAAAGTAATCCAACATGCTGTGCAATTAGAATGACAGTTTATGTTAATAATAAAATTAGGATTCTGTTCAAAATTCACCATTTAAATTTGTCCAGAAAAAGTGACAAAAAGAAATGTGAATTGACAGACAAAACACAAAAATGACATTTCAGGGCATGTTTGTAAACGACAGGAATAGCAGGTTTTTATGCAGAATAAGAGGAGATTTTTGTGTGGAGGAAATTATGGTACTTGCAGCATTTGCGATTTGCTAATTGTGGCCATTCAGCGTCAAACTGAACACTGCTGCTAGGCCTCCCTTCTCCAGATCCATAAACGTGATCAGAGAATGAAGGATGATCCTATTCTGTATGAAGCCACCAAGACACAGGAGAACAAGCAAACTCTGCACAGGATTCCGAAATAATATCTAAAGCCACGTTGAACTAGGTTTGGTCAGCACTAACTGGAGGATTTGCCTGCTGTGCATATACAATTATTAAGCACTTTGTTTGTAGTGTTTCAGAATTTAACAGTGCAAGAGTGTTTCCATGAGCTATTGCTGCAAAAAGAAAAAGAAAACATGGATATTTCATGGGGGAGCCACAACATTGACACTGTAAGGCACTGACCAATGAATCAGAGCAACTCAAAACGGTCCACACCTCTTCCTGGAATTTATTAGAGGTGGTCACATTACAATGATCGGAGGTGAAACTACTCTTATAGCAGATTGGTTTATAATCACTACCGAATATAAGTCTGTATGAAACTAAACCCATACATAAATGGGGTTTTCAATATGACTTGTTATTGCTTGTTATGGAAAGAAACCTGAAATTGCCCAAGTTAAAAATAACTAAAAATGATTATTAGTGACTCTAAAAGAGAGATTTTTCAGGGTGGGACAACTCTTCTGTCTATAGTACTGACATTGTAACCCACTGACCGGTGAATCAGACTTAACACACAACACTCCACACCTCTTCCTGGAGTTTTTTGGCGGCCTGTCGGGACTTCTCCAGTTCTGACCCCTTTTCCTGCAGCTGCCTCCGGAGTTCCGTCAACTCCCGCTGGCTCTTCTCTTTGGCTTCGTCCACTTGGCTCTGCAGCACATCGGTGGACGCCTCACACTCCTCCATAATACTATTCATCTGAGTTCACAAAGAAAAACATGTTAGGGTTTGTACAATGCACTTATCAAGAAAATAACAGGGAGGTCTACTCAGCTCAGAGGAGGGAAAAACACAGACTGAGGCTATTGTTCCACATGTTTTAGAGGGTTAGTGAATGATTCATAACTGAGGTTCAGGTTTTGCCAGCAAGATAACACTAAATACTATGATTGTATCTGTATTCAGTTTTACCTAAATTGTTTAAAGTCAGTGTTGGGTTCAAAATTGGATAATGGTATGAATCCATTCCATCTTTTCATTTATTTGTAATTTTTTCCAAGTTCCATCTACTGATTGGGATAAAGTAGGTAGTTCCCCGGAATCCAGAATACACACATCTCCCCATATTTTACAAAGACAAAGTCTGATCACTGGTGAATCTACCCGTTTTCAGATGGGAATGATTGACAGGTTGATTAGCCAGTCCCCAAAACTGTCTGTTCGCATCAAAACAAATATGGCTGCTTACGAGGAAAAAAGTAAAAGGAAATCAAAGAGCGAAGCACTAAACTCTTAATCTGAGGTGCGAGAAATTTTATTTTATTTGTAGGTGATTTGATATATGATAGGTCATATGATAATGAAAGGTGACCAGTGAACTTCCATTTCACAGGCGTCACTGAAAAAAAAAAAAAAAAAAGAATCTGCTCATGCTTGAGCGATGGAAGGCGTGGGTACAAAATACCAACCTGGACTTGCCAGGCAAAGTAGGCTATCCAGTGTAACAAAAAATATAAAATTTAATTTTATATTTATATTTAATTGTAAGTCATAAAAAACAAAACATACCACTTTAAAAATCATAAGATATGTTGTTGTTGTCATCTTCTATAAACCTTGAAATCTGATGTGTTAACATTCCTTCTCTGAAGTACAACAGGAAATCCAAACCCAAATGGACACAATGATAGTTCATGTTGCTGACCTTCCTCTGGAGCTGCTCGATGGTCCGGTCCTGTATCCTCCTTTCGTCTTCCAGCTCAGCTTTAATCCTCCACAACTCCTCTATCTGCCTCCTCTCCTCCTTCAACTTCTCCTTCAGCTCCCTATGCTCGTGGTTCAGTTTGGCCAGCTTACCCTGGGTGGATACAATCATGTTATAGTACATAATATAAGACTTTGCTTTGTCTTTTTTAAACACTCAATAATCATCATTTGAAATTTTTATGAACTTCTCATTATATCGTATTACTTTTACCACATTGAAATAATAAATAATTACCTGCACCTCCTCCAGTCTCCCGAGCAGAGACTGGTTGGACTGGCACATTTCCTCCTCGTTCCTCCTCACATCTTTGAGTGTTTCCTCGAGCTGCAGTTTCTCTCTCTGGAAGTGGAATAACTCTGGGGTCAAACACATCTTCACAGGTCACTTCACTAAACCTTCACAGTCTTTCATGTGCACCCACCTCCAGCTGTTTGATCCTCTGCTCCAGAAGCCTCTCCCTAGTTTTGAAGTCTTGGATGGTCTGGTTCAGCTGATCCACCTTGTTGTTCAGGTCCTGGACTTTGGCCCTTAGATGATCTTTCTCCTGAGTGACCTCCTTCAGCTGGGCTTTAGTGGTACCCCTATCCTCTTGGATTTGTGCTTTCTCATGGCCCAGAAGTGTATTACTCTGTATAGCACAATAACGCAAACTAGTTTAGGTGACATCAAAATACGATTAAAGGTGTGCTACAATATGAACGTTAAGGCTTTGCCTGGAATCTTCAACAGTCTGGCATTAAACCACCAGAAAAGTTGAATAGTGCACCTTTAAATAGATCTGCATATGGGGGATTAATTCCTGTACTGAATATGCAAATGTTGTAGTGTATGGTTTGATCACAGTCATTTACTGTGATTATGGACCATGCCACTAATTTCTTCAACAATCCATTTGTTTTCCACTTGGGATCATGGGTGGTAGAAGCCTGCCCCAGTGCTAGGCCATATTTGGAATATACCCTGAACAATGGTCAGTTAGTTGCAGGGCTAATACACACATACACAGGAAACCAAACATTCACTCACACATTTAGAAAAATATATAAAACACCCATGAGTAATTATTTTCTTGGGGAATGCCAATATATGGGAAGCCCCATATATTGGTTATATATTTCTTAGTATGCTATTGTAGTAATTTGAATTGTATTAACTGTATTAATTGGGTTTCAGTGACCTAAGGTGCAAATATACTAGTTACCTCTTTGGCAAACTCTAAATCCTTAAGGAGTTTTTCGATCTCCTGTTCATATTCCTCCCTCAGAGCAGCCATGTATTTATCATGTGTCTCCACTTCATCTTGCAGCGCCCCCTTGAGGGCAGTGAGCTCCCTCTCTCTGTGATACAGCACCTCCTCCTGTTCCTCTTTGGCATGAAGCACCTCTTGGAAGTCTGCACGGAGCTGCACCATGTCCTGAGGTACAATTCAACAACACCATGAGGAGCAAGTAACTGATTATGTTAGTGGATTAATCCCAGCTACAAAATGTTTTTACAAAGCATTTTATTTATTAGGTGTCTTTTTAGATACTCAAGGTTGCCTTACAATAATAAACAAATGCAAAAACATTATTATAGAACAAAGTTAAATACCATAAAAGCATACAGTTAAAAGGGGATAGTGCAGCTACGGTGTGGTGGTGTGGTGAAGTGAATAAGCCAGTCTCTTTTAAGTTTGGATTTGAAGTGTGGGAGTGAGTTGGTGTTGCTGAAGTCAGGAGGGAGGGTGTTCCAGAGGTGGTGACGAGACGGGCAGAGTGAACAGAGAACTGGAGAGAAGAGGAGGAGCAGAGGCAGCGGGCAGGTGTAGCAATGTGGAGGTGCTCAGAGAGATATGGAGGTGCAAGGTTGTGGAGGGCACAGGCTTTGTATTGAATGCAGTGTGTGATGGGGAGCCAGTGGAGCTGTAGAATGGGTGTTGTGTGGTTGATAGAGGGAGCGCATGTGATGATGCGGCCAGCTGAGTTTTGAACCAACTTAAGTTTATGAAGTTTTTTGTGGGAGACGAAACAGAAGGGGACTGCAGTAATACAGAAGGGAGGTGACAAGGCTGTGAACAAGGACGGCAGTGGACTGTGGAGTACGGATTGATCTTGTTTAGGGTGGATTTGGTTCCTATAAGAAGAACTTTGGTTTTATTGCTGTTGAGCTTGAGGAAGTTTGAGGAGAACCAGATTTTGACTTCAAGACAGCGGATAAGGGAAGAGAGTGGGAGTGAGGAGTTTGGTTTACTAGAGAGGAAGAGCTGAGTGTCATCTGTGTGGCAGTGGAAATGGATATGGTGTCTCTGGAAAATGTGACCAAGGGAGAGGAGGTAGAGGATGAACAGCAGGGGACCAAGAACAGAACCCTGGGGAACACTGGTGGTGATGGAGACTGGATGAGAGGGGAAAGATTTGAGTTGAATGAACTGGGTGCTGTCGGAAAGATAGTAATGAAACCAGGAGAGATATAAATAGAAGAGAGTTGGTCAAGAAGGTTGGAATGAGAGATGGTGTCAAAGGCCACACTTAGGTCAAGCAGGAGAAGGCTGGATAATGAACCAGGGTCCGCAGAGAGAAGGTCATTAGTGGTTATGAGAAGGGCAGTTTCAGTACTGAGAGGAATTTAAGATGAAAGAAGTTATTAAGGTTTCTGGTCCTTGGATACTTTACCAATCATGCATGTATTCCTTTGTATTCTAAAGTGTATTCCTACTTCCTTCTGAACATGTGGATTTATAATCATTGCAATATGATGTGAACTTGTTTAGTTATCCTTTTTGGAAAAAAAAAACTTTCTACATAAGAATAGAGATACATAGTATGTGCATGTTTTGAAATAAAATAAATGGAATGGAAGTATCTCCGTGAGGGACAAGTACGTGGCACCACCAGGTGAATTCTGTGGAGAGGTGAGTCCAATCACAGAAAGAATACATGTTTTTCCAATATATTTTTTAGCTATAAATGTTCCCCTAACGTGTTCTTAAAACTAGCCTTACAGCGCTTGCTTTTGCAGCTGATGTTGATTTGGACACATGGTTTTGTTTTACCTTAAGGAGGACTTCTTTCTGAGCATTTATGATCTCCGCCCTTTTGGCTTCATCCAACTCATCGTGCATCTCGGACAGCTGCTGCTCAAGGTCTTTCATCTCTGTTTTGGATCGCTCCCTCTCCGACTTCATTTGGTTCAGCCTGGAAATGTCAAAGAGATAATAAGAATACCAATCTTTGTTCCTGTTATGTTCCTGTATAGATAAGAATAGATAGATGTACATTCACACCCAATGTTTGTGACCTTGATTGCTGCAATGTTGTGCAGTGTTTTCGGTTTGGGTCAAAAAAGTAGTAGTACTAGTAGCAAGAAGTAAAGCAAGTAGTAATAGAATTTAGTAGTTGCATCAGTAAAGCTAGAAGTTGCAACTGAATAAGTAATTGTAGTATCATTGTATTTGTAACCACAGCAGTACCGATAGATATAGTAGTTGTACTTTTTTTAGTTAAATTCGTTGCCTTTGCCTAGTTTGAGTGTTTTCACCTGTTTGTGAATCAATACACCATATGGATACAACATTGATAGGCTACTCTGCGCCTATAAAATAATTTATTACCTAAAATGGCAGTATGGTCATTGGATAAATATAAAATTTTGTTACAGGTTGTATGAGTTTTTAAGTAGAATTCTACACTCACAACATGGCTGGTGGACATGGATGCTGGTTACTATAGGTTACCATAGCATCAATCTCTCTAGCCCTTAGTAATACCTCAGTCATGTTACAAAGGAACTTGTGGCTCTGAAAGTCCTGAAGAAGGATGAAGACACCGATTACTACTTCAGGAAAGAGGTGCAGATGTTTTATAAAAGCACTAGACCCACAGCTTCAATCTCATCAAGTTCATTGAACATTTTGAATATGATGGCTGTCATTGTATGGCATTTGAGGTGCTAGATTTCAGTGTCTATGACCAGATCAAAAAGTGTTAAATTCTTTGTAAAAATGTGTATATTGTGGGATGCTTTAAAGGTTTCAAACTATCTATCCATCTTGCACTAACTCTCCTTTTACTTGAGTATACATTCAGATTACTTGAAAAAATATTATAGTATTGACTCATTAGCTTTGGTGATATTTGTGTAAGTCCCTACTCATGTTTGGTTGTCTGAAGTTGGGTCTCCATCTCAGTCAGTCGGGTCCTGAGTTGGGACAGTTCATTTTGACTTCGGGCCAACTCATCCTGCAGTTTCTTCTTATCTGTCCTCGACTTTTCAACTGCTTTTGCCAAAGTTTTTTCATTCTGCACAAGGGAAAAAACAGAGCATTCAATAATCATTATACTGTTACATAATAAATATACATTCAAGTGTTGTTGTACCTCCAGCTCCACCTGTAACCTGATCTTGAGGTCAAAAACTTCATTTTCCAGTGAGGTCTGTCTGCTCTGCAACACTTTCACCTCTGCTTCAAAATTCTGAGTACAAATAATGTACAATAAGTTATGTGAAAGCTTAACAAAAGTGATGAACAATAGAAAATAAGCAACACGTAATAAAGAACAGCAACAACAACAATATTTTTGCAACAACTCATCTAAAAAATATGCAAACAACAAAGACATTATAATTTGCATTTGCCAAGTCCTTCACTGCAGCTTGGGCAACTTGTCAGAAACACTGGGCCATGATGTGCTATGTGCATATGGTTTACGGTCGCTTTAAAAATGCAAAATGTACATAAAACATTTAAATGTCCATACAAATTACTTTGCGACAGTTTTCAATTACCACTAAATTTACATTCCTTTGTGTTTTGTACTATTTTGTGCCATGTCCGTGACTTTTACTTATTTTTCTCGTTGGAACACTATCACACCAGTGTTGTTGATTATTTGATCATGTAACAGGTCACTCACTTTCTCCTCCTCCTCCACATTCTCTGCTGTCCTCCATTTTAATCTGTTTATCCGTTCCAGCAGAAGCTTTACTTTCATCTCAGTCGTGGAGTCATTGTCAGTTGTCCTGAAAAAGCAAATGTTTCCTTTTTACTTTCCAACCAGACAGGTGTGGTGCAAGAGGCACTCCAAATCTTAGCTCAATTAAAAGAACTAGTATTCAAAAATAATATAACTTCAGTAGTAGTTAAAGTATAAGTCTTAAAATACTATATATACTATGTACTACAACTAGACTTGCTACTGGAACTGATACAAATATAATTAGCCACCACTATTACCACATATAAAACAAATATTTGATTACAAGAAAAAGCTCAACTGTTGTGTATAAATGTAATTATTGCAATATAAAATTATTTTGTATTTAAACCTGCTCTGGTAATACAAAACATCTCTTCTCAGCCCTGATAGGCTTTAAACTTTCCCTTATTATCAGTGATGTGGAAGTCCGTGCTCTGCATTCCTCAGCGATACACTTGAATTCACACAGCTGGAGAGGCGCTTCCTTATCTCACAACCTCAAGGATCCACAAACAAATGACCACAAGAAAGAAATATTGTCAGCTTTTAACTGACCTATTATATAACTGAAATGAGTTTTACAGAATTATGAGTTGGTAAGTTGTGCCATATTCGACTACAGAATATTACGTAATGTTACAATGGCATTCAACCATAGATTTACTTTTTCCTCTGAATCAAAAATGGTACAGTGCAGTATGTAACTTTCTGAAGGTAGCAAGTCACCAGCATGACCCCATGGAAATAGAAAGTTAAACGCATACTTTCTCCATGGAGATAGATACGTTTTATGCCATATTGTGTAAGATTATAACCAAATGAAAGAGGCTCTACCTCAGACCCAATAAGAGTCAGATTTGTGGACATGCAATTATTATTTTAGTCTATTTTTGGCTTAAAAGTTACATACTGTGGTTGTGCTGACTACATTTTTGTTAACATTTTCATAAGTAATTTTGAAGAAACACACATGAATAGTTTTATCGTTGCTTTGAGTGCTTACCCTTCCTGTAGATAGGCGAACAGCACTTGTTTTGCAGCGTCTTCAGTCGGATCCACTGTGACTTCTTGCTGCCCTTTCAGAAGATCAGGAGTGACCTGGTTAGGGAACATATGACCAATAAAAACAATAACATCTTCACTAATAACACTAGCATGACTACTCATGATACAAATCCAAAATAGAACTAAATAATACTGTATTGTTTTGCAATTTTGTGGTATTGTTACTCTGTACAAATATGTCAGACTGGATTATACTCACTTCTTGCATTGCTTTGTGATTTTTCTTTGATTTTGACAAAATTTTGCACCAAAAACAAAATTGTATATCAACATATTAATCATGCAGATACTATTGTAGCAGCTTTGTCATGATATTGGTTTTCCTTAAGTACATTGTTTACCTGAGCATCCCTTTCTTCGCTCCCATCTGTTGGATCATTGTTGGACCTGGAGGACACTGAACGCTGAACCAATCTCACTGCCTGCGGGGATATTATTTCTGCTCCATGGCTTTCCGTCAGTCTACTTGGTTTAACATCTTCCCTCTTTTTAACTACAGTCCCCTCTCCACTGAGCAGTCTGGCCCGGGCCGAACCAGGAGGGTACACACCAGCTGGAGTCTCCCCTTTCACCCCTCTGAGGGACGATGCCCGACTGGAGGAAGAGGATGATGAAGAGTCAGAGGCCCGCCCGCTGTCCACACTTCGAGACCTCCTGCACTGTTCTAGATCCAGTCTTGATCTTGGCCCTCGCCTTCCCCTCTGCTGCTGACTGCTGTTAAACTGACTTATGAGTTTGCCCACAGACATGAATGGGTCTGTGTCTACGATGTTTGGAGATTTAGGAGGTCTTTGTCCAACTGTAGGGGGCGCTTCGTGTATTTCTATACTTTCAGCTGGTAGTGGGATCCGTGGTTTTGGTGCATTACCATTGAGTCGTTTTGCCACTTGTGAAGGCAGAAGTATACTATTCTCGCTGCTGTCAGGGTTGTAAGGTCTCAAAATCTCAGGATGCTTATGAAAATTAAAAGTGGGGGATCCTGTGTTTCGGTTTGTTGCAGCTGGAGAGTGTCTGTCCTCCCCGGGCCTCCTTGTTGTTACCCCCGGGTTGTACCCTGCCTGGTGAGTGATGACAGAAACATCTTGAGGGCTCTCCTGGTCTGAGCTGTTGAGAATCACAAATGGCTGGCCTTTGATGCCTTGGACTTGAACTCGGACTCCAAACACGCCGTCCTGACCAGTGGGACTCCTGACCACCCTGATGTCTGGGGAGCTGTTCTGCCGACGAGACTGCATGGTTGGACTGAGGTGAACAGTCTATTACCTGTAGAAATAATATATTTTTCTATATTTGAATAATTATAGTCTATTTTGACAAAAAACACCAATATGACATATTTTAATTATAACAAGACACACCTTAGTTTCAGTACTATCAAACACTTTACAATGCATTATTCATTCACTCCACACACGGTGGTGGTAAGCTACTATTGTACCTCCACCAATCACTCACACACTACATTCATACAAGCAAGGTGGGTGAAATGTCTTGCCTAAGGACACAACAACCATTTCCACTAGAGACACTGCTGCCCCAATGTGGCACCTATGATTCCCAGTAGCTTAGCTTCTGAGATCTGATGAGATCAGGCATTGACAAGCAAATTGCTGCACATGTATTCTTACTTAAACCTCAGTTTAGCCCTAGTTTAAGCTTTTTGTATAAGTATTGCTCTTGTTAAATACTGTTTCAACCCAAACATTTACTATGTCCAAGCTGAGTGCTTGTTTTTTAGTCTTGAATTACCCTTATAAGAATTGAACTTGCTGGATCAACATACACCACTCTATTGTTATTGGTCTGGACATTGCCTTGTTTTTCTAATATTATGCTGCTTGTTTTCCTTCATCATATTCCCACCACTGAACAAATACCGGTTCATTTCTTGACATTGGCAAGCCCAGGTGGATCATGGGAAAGTGAGAACCCATCAGGCTGGTCAAGCAAAAAAGTGGTGTTTACACAACAATGGGCCCAAGTCTCTGCAGTAACAATGACTGATGACGACAGGGACAACATAGAGAGAATAAGAGACACAGACAAGAGGCTGATATTGAGGCTAAATGAAGACAGTTAGTTCAGTGTGTGAGTGACAGAGGGGGATTGTGCACAAGGAGCGGAGCAGAGTATGACGAATACAACTGCACAAGGGCAAGGGCTGCCGTCACCCAGTTACACTAGAGACCCTGAATTATAATGAGGCACAGAGATGACTTCTGATAACTAAAATAAAGATCTGCTAAAAGAACTTACCTTCTAACTAACATCAAAATGAAAAATATAACTCAATAGCCTGTGTGTTCATTTCAGAACTTGATCCAATGTACGTTACACACAAAAATAATGAACATAAATGCCTTTTAATGACAAAGTGTATTGTTAGCCTGTTCAAAAGGGTTTAAAGGATCTAATGGTGAAACTACAATATTCATTTACAATGTCAATGCAATAGACACATAACAGTTTACAGATAGACTTCTCCTACAACAGATATTTGATTACAAGAAATACTTCAATACTTCTTTTATATTGGTGGACTAAGACCAGGGGTGTCCAAACGTTTCTCATTAAGGGACACATATAAAAACATAGACAAAAATGAGGGCCGACTCAGGGCCATAGACTGGTCACACAGTAAATACTTCAAATCTGCATTATTATTACAAGTTAGACTGAACCACTAGACCTTTATTCATGCTTACATCATCAATGGGACACATTAAATATATGATATGGGCTTGTTAATTTTCAGAAATATACAGTAAAAAGGTAATATGGGCCAATTTACCTGGAAGCTCAAGGGCCAAGAAAAATTGGTCTGAGGGCTGCATTTGGACCCCGGGCCACAGTTTGGGCGTGCCTAACTTAGACATATGGGCTAAATAAATGTTCTGTACATCAAGTTGTCTAGAATGTCCCACAGTATGCCATTAAATCCATATCCATAAAGGTAAGGAGGCGGCTCCACCAGGCCAAGTTACACAGTCACAGTAAGATGTTGTTTCCCTTTTTTTTTTTTTTCTTTTCTTTTAGCAATAATAACACGTGCAGTTTAATAACCATAAAAATTATTAGCCTGTGTTTAATGCCATATTGTGGAACTTTCCAGGCAAAGCCATCTCTAAGGGGGCCTCCCATCAGAAACCTTGCTTAGAGCACTTTTAACTGTGCAATCTGTCGGATAGATTAAACCACCTTGGCCTATTAGTCTTGCATAAACTTGAATGCACCTCTGCATTAAAGTTGTGGTTTGGCAGTGAGTGAGGCAACGTTTATTTAGCTGTGTGCTTTATCCGCTTAGACATGAACAAACAACCGACATTACACACACAGGACACTTGTTTACTGGTTTATGCAGCCTGAAGTTTTTCTAACTCATAACTGTATCCGGCTGATAAAGGTAGCGTACATTCCTGACTTTTTCCAAACGCAAGAAAGTCAGCATTATGCAAATTATGAAAACGTAACTAAGCTAAAGTAATGTGATTCCGTTTAGTTCGCTTTATATCTAATGACTGCGCCTGTTAAGTTTTCATAAAAGGTAGAAAAACAGTTGGCACCTACCCGGCCGGCGCGCGTCCTGATGAGTGTTATCCGCTGTTGGAGAGGTACAGGACCATCCCGCAGCCTGATGCCTTCACTGCGCGCTCCTCCGATCAGACTTTCCCACTTTTATGCAAATTAGGCCTGTTATTGATCCTTAATGAACGTGGAAAGCTAAGTTAATGCCGTGACAATGGGGCTGCCTCCCAAAACAAGTAAGGGAAATACAAAGAGGTTAATACTCAAGTGATTTTAAAGTTTGTTAAGAAAACTGACCACGCCCAGGATGTAAAGTCCTGTCAGTGGGATCGAGCAATAAAATCCTCTCAAAGACAAAGAAAGGAACAGCCAAAGGAACTAGTGGCCCTTTGTTTAAAAGAACACAGAACTTTAGATTCGTTAAAGCTAAAAAGTAAAAAAAAAAAAAAAAAAATCACATTTGGTTAAAACTGCGTTATTTCAGTATCTCATTTCGTTTAAGTGCTCTTGGTGATTATCTACAGTTGCTGTGATTCTCAATTAATGTACATTTTCTACAATAAAAATTAATAAAGTGTGTAAAAAGTTTAGGCTTTAAACTCTCCAAATGAAGAAGACTCAACCCAGCTGCAGATACGGATCTTTATAACAAATTAAACAAAACCACAAAAGTGTACACAAACACTGCATTTGTAAAAAGACATTTATTGCTACAATTCTGTTATGACACATGCCTGTAGGCTACTTCAAACTGTACACATACTTTACAGTATTTCAGATTACTTTTAGGTGTTTTTTAGGTGTGTTGAGCATTGTTCATGGTATAAGGAGCAAAAACACATGGGGACATATTGCTCAGAAAATATGGCTACTTCTAGAAAAAAAATAAGTGAACAAATATAAACAACAATGATGATGTTATTACAGATTAATACTTAAAATATTTGTATAAAAGATAACTTAATAATTTACAAAAGACATGACCTAGCTCTAGTAGCCATAGCTATACAGAGATGTCGAGATGTTACATTAGCCAATGCTAAAACACAAATATATAACAACAAATATACTGTATACTTTGTAATGCACACATATTAGGGACATTCCTGGAGATAGTTCATTCACAGAATGGTCAAAACTCCTGCAAAAGTCACTCACACAAACACACAGGGTAAATGAAATCTTAACACACAAATGTAGGAATGTCCATCACCCTCGGATCACACGCACTGTAAAAATTATTCTGAATTACATCAAAAAACTGCAGATGACACGTTCTTTTACTTTATATTCAAACTGAAATATTAACAAGATATTTACATACAAAATATCTGCAGTGTACAATGCTTTTGTCTATAACGTTTAGGCACAATGTAAGAAGTTTGTTTGGGAAGCGAGGAGATGATTGTTCAACTGCATCACATGGAGAACTCAAACTCTCCACTGGTCCAAATTCAGAAAGATCTCGGTCTCCTTATGTCTCTGTACGAAAAACACAACACATGAGCCAATAATGTAAAGTTACGCAAGAAGACAAGAATAGTGAGCTAAATCAAATGTAAATGCCTTGTTTGTCTTCAGATGTGGCCCATTGGGTTCCCTGGGTCTGTGAGTCCAGGGTGGAAAGCTAAATGCATGGACTGAGGATCGGACATGATCGCAGCCTTCTCCTCCTCTCGTCTCCGAAGACAGGCCGCTTTTGGGTTCAAGTTTCTCTCTGTAATAAAAATATACAGTCATTAAATATTAACATTACTTGTGTTAATTGTGTTAAGCACCCAATCAAGTTTTAAATGAGTTATAGACCAAGATATTCTGCAAAATTAAATTAATAACAAAATATCAAGGCTGCATTTTGAATACAATCTACAATCCAATTTAACTACAAAGTGTCAACTTGTTTTAGAGCAATATGAATAACACATTTGGCTTATCAAATCAATATCAGTTATACAACTTACTTCTTAATAATACTTTTTTTTAGTCTTTTTTTATTTTAATGAGATGGATGTTTATTATGGATAGGACAAGACAGAATGAAACAAGATGAGACATGAAATTGGTCCATGAGAATGAAACAAGATGAGATTTAAAATAATTTATAATCATTACATTGAGTGGTTCATTTCAATGTCTTGTTTGATATTTTATAAATATATTTTGTTATTGTAGAACTAATTTTTATAACTATGTTTTCTCATTAGATGTAAAAAAACAGAGCTTAACCCTTTTTTGTCTGAGGCAAATGTAAACATCTTTGCATAATATTGCGAAATGTTATCTTATGAGATTTTGTGGCATTATATCTTGCCCCACCCATATAATCTATCTCACAGTTTGTCTGAGGATCAACAAATCAAACCTTATCTGAGGGATTTATTTGTATCATTTGTACATATATTATTAGCCTGTAGGCATTCCCCTTACCTCTGACTTGTTGTTCCAGACTCAGGATGACGGCCACAGCCTGATGCAGCACTAGCAGTTTGGTTTGGGGCTTCTCGCTCTTAAGGTGCAGCTGACACATGTGTCCTAGCTCCTTGAACGCCTCATTGATGTCCCGAACCCTTAGACGTTCCCGGGCGTTGTTGGCCATCCTTCTCTCACGTTCTCGCTCTGCTTTCTGCTCCGGACTCAGATCTTCGTCCTCGTGGATACTGGTGAGACAGGAAGGGAAGGTGAAAATGAACTGTGTGGAGAGAGAGGTTTGGATAAGGTTGCCCTCTGCTGGTCACATAATGCAAAACAAGTCAAGCCATGAGTATAAAGTTAAGTTACGTCAAACTTATGTTTTTGCTTGAAGTCCTTGGGGTTCATTGCTCAGATTTAGTCCTGGCTCATTCTTAGTTTAGTCCAGATTTAGTTTTGGTTTAGCCTGGAAATTTTATTTTGACTTTTTCCTAATTTACATATTTTTAAGTGTTTGGCTGGTCTAGTGCTGAAGTAGTTCAGGGTTCAATCACGATAAAGCGTTCACACTTGACCTTGTTTGGTCCAGGCTTGAGCCCAGTTTAGTCCTGATATAGTCTTGATATAGTCCTGTTCTGTTCTTAGGGTTGAGTAAACACAATACTTCTAACCAGCTCATGTGACATGCATCAGTTAAGATATTTTTTCCATTACATGCATTTTGGGCAGCATCCAAAAACAAAACTCTACAATTACTAAAATGTTGCTGGCAGTCATGGCATATCACATAAAAGATGGCTATCATCCAATGAGATTATCCGTCTTATTAAGCACAAACCAGACACGGGGCAGCACAGATGACGCTAGGCCTGCCCTGATATGACCTTTGAGGACCCTTGAAGCATTTTATCTGATACTTTTAAGGTCTAATGTAAAATCATAAAAAATAAAATGTCTTTGGATAATCTTTTATTCAATAACTGACTCTGCTTAAATGAATTTACTGTATTTAGATTTATAATATTGTTCTAGGGCATAGTGATAAGTGAAATGAGATTTTTTTTAAAAAACTCTAACTTTGGAAATAGACCAATTTACCAAAAGTAGTGCAAAGTCTTTGTTATGTCTTTTGTTTCCTGGGATCACCACAGTAAAGTTGATTAGCTCACAGATTTGGTGACATATTAACTTGTTACCCTTGTGGGAATGTACAGCCTGATGATCTATTACCATAAAATAATCAAAAGCAGAAATTAATATGTTGAACCACCTGCTTCCATTCGAAGAGATGTGCCTAGAATGTTCCACTGTATAGCATTAAACCTTTCAAGCTTGCATTTATTCAATCACAGGTGTTTTTAATGCAAAAAATATATTAGTGCTACTTGACTGTCTCCATGGAGATAGTCAGATTTAATGTCAATCTGTGGAACAAGAGGATTTGATGTGGGCATAAATCCAGTCCGAATATAAGTCCCATTCAGAGTGCTACATACCTTTATACTATATTAATGTAGATTCCTTATTAAACAAGAGCTAACTGATAGTTTGCAGTGACATCACACTGGGGTTGTACAGCATTTATATCTATGGTTGAATGTTCAGCAGTTATCATGGTGAAACAATGCATGTGTTAAAAACACAGCAAAAAAGTTGTAGGATCATCTGAAAACTAAAAAAATATATAATGAATTTAAACGACACATTTTCAGGAGCCTGTGATCATTATAAGCGATCATGGCCCACTTTAGATGCTTGATTTTCAATAAAAAAGGTGAGAGTGACTAACTGTAGAACTGTTGGCTAATGCTAGCTAGCTTGTGACTGTGATATTATTTGAGAGGGACTTGTTTAACAGTACAAAATTAGCTCACCTTTTGTAGTTTCAGCAAGTCAGTTCTTTATGGTCAGATTGTGTTGTGTCTAACTTGAGTAATAGAGCTTCAGACAGAGCAGTGCCTCCAGTTAACATACCATACCCCCAGAGAATATTGATGACATCAGCTGCAAAGTATCAATATGTGTAACTATGTTTTGAGTATTTTCCAGCACTCACCTGTTCCTGCCATCGCCTCCTTTGTGCTCGCTCTCGTCGTCTGACCTCTGGCTGTCTGAGCTGTGGCTGGTGTGCATCATGTCCTCCCTCTCTCCATTCTCCATCTTCAGCTCCAAATTACCCTGCACTCCCGGGACACCTACACATTTAATGATCACATGTTAAATTTACAAGACAGGGGAGTGCAAAAAGTTAAAAATAGTAGGGATAAAGGCAGAGGTAGAATGAAGTACTCAGGTTAAAGTACTATTGTCGCGATAAAAAATATGTACAAAAATGGCACTAAAAGTATATTAAACAACAATAATTGGGTAGTTTACAGTTTTGGTTTCTGGTACAAATGCTTTCACAACTACTACTACTGAAGCTGCTATTACTAGAGTTACTACTTTTTAACTTAGTTCTGTGCTGTTACTACTTGTAGTATGAACGTTATTGCCAATATTAAAACCACTCTAAATAAAACTACAACTAAATTACCATATTTATTTTAACTACTAATGGAATCACTCTTCTCCACGTACTTCCCTTAATTGTCAAGACTTATTTTTCCATCAAATTTCTAAATGAACATTTTGGGCTGTAAAATATGTCAAAAAATAAAAAGTATTTAAATACTCTTCTGTGTAAGACTATGACTGACCTCGGTTGGCTCCTTGCATATGCTGCATCACCAGCCTCTGTCTCCCTGAATATGGGTGTCCATTCTGGCTTTGGAAAGCACTCTGATGGTTGTTGTTCATTGCGATGGCTTCCACCTTTATGACAAACAAAGCATATATCAATATTCATGTCCAGCATTCTGGCCTCAAGTGCAGTGTCTACAACATTTCTGTGTCCTCCATAAATCTTTTCTAAGGGGCCACGAAAAACACATAACGTGGATCCGAAGACAAATAAGTCGGTGAGCCAACATCTGCCCTCTCATTTTCACAATAACACTGACTCAGTCTGTCTTTCCAGAATTAATTTAATCTGAGGACAATCTTAATCCCTCTCTTAAAAGTACTGTATACTCCCTAAACATACCCCTAATTCTTTTCCAAGAGTGATTCACGTTGACCCACCACTTGTTTAAAAAAATAAATAGTGAGAGGTTTTTAATACCCCTCCCCCATAGGATTAGGCTAAAAAACCCTTTCCCTGTATACACTTTCACTCCAGCTGGGTTAAAATCCCTTGGTCGGCTAAAAGAGTGTATGAATCAAGCGAACCCCCATTTATCCCACAGTGGAATTAGTGCCTGCATACAGGACATTTCCCAAACGCACCACTCAGCTATTGTGTTGTTTCCGATTTCAAGGACAACGACCCTTTGCATGAGAAAAAACTATGCAGATGGAGCAACCGGGGAAGTTCTGCAACTAGATACTGTGGCTGTTTACACTTGACATAGTATTACTAAGCGCTGGCCTAACTGGAGTACTTCAAAGTAAAGTCAACTGATGGGTGTGGCATGAAACATTTTCTCATTTACATCACTTATGCCTTTTAATAAAACATAAAAACATACATTGAGTTTAATTTTTAACTATCAACTATCTGTGATTGAAGATGCCTTACAATAATTCTAATTCTACTAATGCAGTCATGAGGAGTCACAAGCCTTTATACGCTCATTGTGCTTCTCCCAAGTCTAGATAAATAGGTGTGGCTGCGGGTAGAGCATCTGACGTAAGACTAATGCCAGTTCCAACCCTGTAAAAAAAAATAACAAAGAAAATGAAATCTGTGCCAAAATAATATGCAAATGACTGCATACTGGGAGACAGGCATTTTACTGTGACTACTGGGTCAAGTCCAATAAAATTACGAAACACACACATTACTTAACTAGCTATAATATCTGGCTGTATCCACTCATACATTAAAAAGGTATGAGCTGCCGGGAAAATCCTGAAACTAGATGCTGTGGCTATGAACACTATGAGTGCTGTGCCTTCCTGAAATACTTCAAAGTAAAGTGTGTTAACCATGGTGGGAGTGTGGCATGCGAGGGGCAGGGAGCTGGCGGAGGAGACCGGTCCCTGGGGTGGGTGGGGGCTGGGGGAGAGCAGCCCTGGGACATCTGCTCTTGGGCCCACCGCATGGTTCCTCAGGACATGGATCACATCGTCCAGCCGATCCAGACGGTCCTCCACCTGAGACTACACACAAACAAGCAAGACAAATATTATTGTTTTGGGGGATTATTGGTGTGCAACTATATAAAATAATGGACACTTTAATTAGCCTTAATAAAGCATAAACAAAGACTGAATAATGAGAAAATACTTTATTAAGAATTATTTAAGTTTAGTAATTACTTAATTAATATTCAACTTCTTCTTAATTATTACTTCAACCTAACTCAAAACCCTAACTTTTTTTTAAATCATAAATTATCTTCATATGTCATCTCAAATTTAGTTTTAATAACTTAAGAATGAACCAAATTTTACTAACAAATTCCATATGAAATTAAACAAGTAAATACCTATGTACTTCATATCAGCACATGTACTGTTCTACTAGTGCTGTTCTTGCACTTTGCTGTAGCAACAAATTTTGTAATTTCTCCATAGGTTATCTTCTTATTTTCTCTATTTCAAATATTAAAATCTGACATAGGTCCTTACCAGTGATATTAATGAAGACTCATAATGTGGTGAGACCTGAGATTGAACAGAACTCTGTGGCCATGTATTTGTACCTAAAAGAAAAAAATAATACAATAATTACAATAGTATAGATCGCTCAGTCGTCCAGGTATGATCCATCCACACTGAAACTACAGCACCTATTTGTTCTACATTTAAATAGAGTTGTTTGGTGTTGTTACCTGCAGGCTCAGCAGCATTGGTCAGAGGAGAGGGGGACCGGACCGGTGTTGATGAGCTGGAGGGGAAACTGCTGCTGGTGTGATCAGGGGAATATATCTAGATGAGAAAAAGTAATCGCTTATGAGTATGTTTACTGCGGGTGTTAAGTGTTTAGTCTGAGCTAAGATCCAGATTAGTCTATGTTTTTTAATTTTAAAAGTTCAGTTTATAAAATCTGCTGTATAAATATAAAATAAGGTGGATTTTACTTGTACCAAACGGAAACTAAACTAACTAAACTAGACTAAATCCAGAACTACATCTGGAGCAGGACAGGACTAGAACAGGACCAAACCAAGTCTACATCAGGGCTTAAAGCATGAACACAACCTTTTATTCCAAGATTAGAGCTGATTTAGACCTTGTCCTACTCCTGTCCTATTTTTATTCATGGTTCAGTCCCTTGATTTTGTCCCTGATATAGTCTAGTTTTAGTACAGCTTTTGTCCAGGTTTAGCCTCCATTTAATCCCTGTTTTAGTCTTTTTTCATAACTTGGCACCAGTTTAGATCTGAGATTTTGTTGATAGTTCTTCCTATGTAAGGTTGACAATCACTGACTTAGAGCATGGATCAGTCTGAGGACACAACTTGTCATTTCGGTGCTGCATTTTACTGTCCCTGATATATCCTTTGGTGCAGCCTCATAACCTCAGCTAAACTCATCAATTCTGTTCGTTTTAGTGGTTTGGCAGCCAATAAAAACTCCTGCAGTGTGCGAGTGGTTGCACAGTTAATATGCAGTATCCAGGGGAAGAATAATTATTTCCCTTTTGAATTATGCCACTGGGACCGGGTTTAATGTTGCTATTTGAGCACAGATGAGCTGCTGTAATGGGGACGGGGCTGTGCATACTTACAGAGGCCAGAGCTTTGCCCAAAGTGTCTCCTGTTTGTGAACTTCCCTGGTTACCTGAGAATGGGAAACAAACAACTATTATTAAAGATAGATAGAAGATAGAAGATAGAACAAAATAATTATCAAAAATAAACCACAAAATAATATAAAAATCAAGTAAATGTGTAAATAATATAATATAATAATAATAAAGATAATTTTACATATCTACCTTAAATTAAGATAAGATTTGTCCCTCTTTTTGGTTTCTCATTTAAACCTTTGTAAAATGGAATAACAGACTTAAATTGTTACATAAACACAATACAAAAATCCTTCCCAAGTTTAAAGGTTATCATATTTAAATTGGCATATCTTTTACAGTGAATACCAATCCTCTTATTTTATTGATCAATCTTCTGCATAAAATGCTGACCCCACACTACAATCAATAATGCTTGTATGGAAATGAAAAACACCTGGTGGGTTGTTTATGGTCTATGGTTAATAACATAGTTTAAAAGTAATATAACAATAACAGCAATATAAGAATATGGCCATTTATCAGAACAATGCCTCCTCACCTGTGGAGTTATCTGTAGCACTAATTGTATTGCGTGATGCTGTGTTGTTGCGGTGAAAAGAGGACATCGGTGGGAGGCCCCTGTTCAAGTCAGCAGCCATCACTGAATGTGGAGAGTAGTCCTGTGAAGTGAGAAAGACCCACTCAGTCAGACCAGCGGGGGGCCTAAAGTGCACATGTCACTATGTAGTTCATTGGATGTAAATCTCACCAGGTGACTGTGGTGCTGCATGCCGCCGTAGCTCCCCGACTGAGAGAGCAGGGACGTGGCCGCTCCCAGTGCCCCTTCATAGCCCTGCTGGTTCAGCCCGTTTACGGCGCTCCAGATGTCGGGCGAATTGGTCGTCCCCTCTAAAAACACATAACGCCGTGTTATGGCTCGCACCGGAGCAGCATCTCAATCAGCACAAATGTAGACAGAGGAGACACTAGGCACAAGCAGCAGTCTCTAATGAAGCCATAGATCTGTCATAGACTGCAGTAGATCGGTCTTTGTTTACACGACTATGAGAGAGTAAATAAAACTGAATGTCTTAGATCCGTCGTTAGTGGACAATGCACTGGTTTAAAGGTTTGCCAAGTTTACATTTTCTCCTTTCTAAGCCTGCAACAGCAAATTCTTCTTTAGCATGCAGTTATATGCATATTGATTAGGCATGGGTGTTAATAATTTTTTGAGGAAGACTACCTTGGTTAGATGCAAATGTATCTAGAGAAAAATGTATGTCAAATATTAAATTATTTTATATTATGAAGTATCAAGTTTACATTCATGAGTTTACAGTTTTATATTTTAATCTTTTACAAAACAAGAATAAAGCAACTTACATTTTATCAAAGGCAAACCATTACTTGCTTGTCAAAACCTCATTGTGCAACTCTGTAAGCTATTTTGCTTTGAAGTATTTTGCAGATGGGATTCATTGGGCCGAAAATTGGGCTACCACCACAAGTTAGTAGTAATAGTATTTGTATAGTTACTTACAAAGTTTGCTATTTGGGGAGAGAAACTACTGTTAATTATAAAATATACTGACTGTTACTCAGATAAATGCCACTATCATACTTGTTGATGGGACACAATTGTCGATCTGCTGTAACCAACATAGACAGCATAGTTTGGGATTATCTCAGCTTACCAAAATATGTGCTGGCAAACAGACTGCTGTTGCCCTTACTGGACGGATGTGGAGAAGAGTTCTGGTTGATGTCGTCATTAGGAGACTGACCATAAATCTAAAACAAAACACATAAAAGATTAAGTCCATTTTGTTTCACGATCTGGTATCTAAAGTATAAATACAGCAAGCATGCGCAGAGACCCCAGTATTATGGAAACAAAGCAGGGATCTGATGCACACTTAGAGCTATTGCGATAATCCATAAACTGCAAATCCATGCACCTCCTCATCCGGATTTAGGAACTATTCACCATGAGAAATCCCTGCCCTAATCATGATCAGGTCCGACTGGCTTTAGAGACACACAGAATGAAATAAAATTGAATTACAAACCGCTGTGGCCTCGCTTACACCAAACACACAGCCAAGTCCGACCCTCTGATCTTTTACTGTGACAGATCAAAAAAGGAATCAAAATATATTTCAGCGCACTGACAACAAACGATTTATGGGCCAGACATTTGTACAGGGGTATATATGGTCTATAGTTCTCCCTTCTGACAACACAACAGTATAAGCTACCAGGAATGTGAGGGGTTTTTATGCTGGATGCGCTTCCTGGCACAACCCGTTTATTTACAGCAGATTACAGGAACAATCACTGACTTTAAACGTTATGGTCTTCCCAATATAATCCCAATATACAGAGATGGTACAGTCATACTACGGAGATAGATATGGATGGAAACAAAACTAATGGTAGTTATTCTTTCCTGGTAACACATTCAGACAATATTATGTCAGTCAAACAGAAATGTGTTAAACCATTTATTTAAATTAAAATCATTTGAGGTTTAAGTATCAGACAAATGCAAAATGACTGTAAAATTACACACAAAAGTTAAACCCATATCTTCAAAAACAACATTCATTGCCCACCATTCTCTACCTTCATATGCCTGCTTTTTTTTTTTTTTTACTTTAGTTTTTTTTTATTGACTACTTTGTGCTAGTAAGCAACTATTTTTAAATGGTACTTTGGCAGGGTACACATTCCCTATGCTCTCCCAATTTATCCAGGTTTGGGATTGGCAAAGGAGTTCAGTGGATTTGGTTCAATGGCATCTTTTGAATTCTTTTCATCTGTCCTTATTCTACCCAGATGACATCCTGCTATAAAACACACTCATGACTAGTATTAAAATGGAGCAGTTAATATGTTATTAAATACAAGCAAATGAATAAACTGTATCAGTTTCTCCACACAAACAATAATATTTTTTTTCAACTTCTATTTAGTTTGTAAAGCCCAATGTCACAACAAGTCGCTTCATGAGGCTGAATTTTTTTACTCCTCAAACTGCTTTACATGAAGACCAAAATAAGCAAGCCTTATTTTTTTACAAAACAAACTACTTCCTGGTCCATGTGAGGTGAGTTATTACAATTAGTCCCTTCAAACACGGCACATGCACAGTCACTCTAAAAACCACGAGAGGTCTGGGCTGCACCTGCACCTCCCTCCACCGCTTTGATGTGCCCCAGGAAATGAGAACAACCTCACTGCGCAGCATCAATGGGGTGTCAGTTACCCGGACGACAAGTTCTGTAAAGCAGGCTATTAAGGGCTCTCTGGAGTACGCCCGTGCGCCTCTCTCATCGGCTTAGAAACACACACACACACACAAAGACACACACACGCACATCTTGGACAGCTCAATATATGGACAATAAATGTGCAAAATCAGCATTTGCAATGTCTTAATTACAACTACCAAAGTGGGATTAAATTGTTCTACAATTCATGTTTCTGAAATATGTTCCCTCATTTATATTAAGTGTCATTTCATATTTTTAGTACTGGTCTTTAATGTGTTTTGGTTTTGAAACACTGACAAGTTAGGCAGGGACTTCTCCTTCGACGTTGCCAATATATAGTGTATAGTAGAGCTGCACAATTTATGAAAAAATCAAATGGAGATTTTTCTGACATGTATTGTGACTGTGATTAGATTTGCAATATACTTAAAAAGTCAAATTCTGTTCAGAGAGCACATTGTAGATAACTCCAGTGAAAACTGAAACATGAACTAATAAACTAAATTAGAAGAATCTCATTTCTTTCTGAAAATGTTTGTACAGGTCTGAAGTACTTTTTCTATATAAGACGGGATATTTGGTTCTTTACAGACCGAACTCTAATATATAAATAATTGCAGCCTTTATAATTTGATCATTGTACCAAAACTCAAATTGTGATTTTGAAATATATTGTGCAGGCCTAATGTTTAGTAACTAATTGTCTCAGTTAGAATATTTATCAAATATATTTCTCACAAACTTTTGCAGATATGATATTTTTATCTGCACTCACATATCTGCATTTCATTTTAACTTGTTTCTTAATTTTGTTTTACATTTCCTTTGATGTTGTCCTGTTGATGTTGTTTCTTGTTTACATACTTCTAAATTGCCTTGTAAGCAGTTTGTCTCTCCCTGCAGTACACATGAATAGTGCTATCCAAACAAACGCGGCTTGCCTGCGCACACATAAAGCCGTGACCTGGGCTGGCACGAGTCCCATGGCGATTGTGGGCCAGGCCAAACACCGGAGCCCCTGCCGACACTGCCCCGTCTGAGCCGCCATGGACAGCATATGGCCGAGGATAAAGCCAATTGTCCTCCTTACCATCAGCATAGCAGGCGACCCGTTAATAATGGTCACACTCCCACCCCAGCACGCCCCCTTCTAGGCCCCCCTGTCCCGTCCCGCGTCGAGAGAGGAGCTGTCTCCATGGCACTATCCAGCCTTTGGAGCAGCATTGATTTAGAGACCATCAATCATGGCATCACAAATGATAAGGGGCTGTTTGGAGCAAATAGAGGCCACGAGTGAGGGAGGAAACCGTTAACATATGCTTTGTCAAGACTGCACCAGCTAATTCTAAAAAAAAAGTTCATATTTACTGAGACTGTGAAACAAATCTAACAAATGATTTTAGAATATTTTGCAAAAACAGTATTAGAAACTCAAGAACTAATGCTATAATAGTAAAACTCTTTCTAAATGCCCGATAAGTTTCTGTATTAGAACACATAGAGACCAAATTACAAAATATAATGATAGTCTTGTTTGCTCCTTGTAAGCCTGGTTTTGTCATGGGTTAGTAGAATCAATTTTTTACTAGTTACTGAATTCAATTGAACTAAGTATGTAACTATGTATTGTGAACAGTGTCAGTAAGGTTAGTTCCAGCCTATATATATATACACATATACACATTGATTGTCATTCTATGTTTTTCTGTATGGTACACTGTGATCCCTGTGTGAACATGTATGTGGCTTTTACACTACATTTAATCTTGTGCCTTGAACTTGTGCAGCTCCAGTGATCCAGCGACAATGTAAAAAGTGTATAACATTGTCATGCCGGATGAGTGAAATATCAACTTGCTATTCAGGGCCTATGCTGTGCACCATGGCCAACTGCAAGCCACATGCAACCAATTTTCTGCCTCTGTGATCCACTATGTCTGGATATGGTTAGTCTCACAGAGATCAAAGCGGCCTTTGATAATGGCTGCAGTGGTGGAGGGACTGCTCCAGCATACCGGGTTAAATCAAATAGAAATAGCGGCAATCTGCTTCATGTCAAGATGTTTTCTGCTCTGAGGGCTGACTACATGGTGCTTACAGGCGAACAGGAAGTCTCACCGGACCACATTTTAGCAAGACTTGGTCAGTGTGGGACTAAAGCCTAATTGGTCTATAGTGGTAAGCTTGTGCATAGAGATTTATTGTGTAATTTTGTATATTTTATAATTTACATATTTTTGCATATGCATCACCAAGCTGCTTGCATTTGAAAACAACTTTGAAGTTTGTTTTTTTTCTTTTTTATGAGTGAAAAAAAACTGAGAAATGTCTACAACCAAAACATGTGTGCAACAGATTTTCATTCATAAAACTCAAACTCAAGACAGAGCCAGCGCAAACTAGATCTCCACAGCTTAACTTCATTATGCCAAATTAAAGCTGTTTTCAAAGGGGTAGATTTATGCAGGCTTCTTCCAGTAATGAACACATAAGGTATGCTAATAAATGCCCCACTAATCATTACAAATGCAAGTGCTCAAATTATCTAATCTAACAAAAAGTACTGTATATGCAACCAACAATGCAATAGTAAGGCTTGAAAATACAAAATTATAATAGGTTGTTACATATGTCAATCCAAAAACAAATCTAAAAACTGGTCGTGGAATTATTTTAACAACATCCTCAGCAATTACGCACGGGAAATCTGGATTGCATCTCCTTTACATTGTCATAAAAGTAGCTATACTCACTGGCTTCACGTTGTAGCAATACATGAGTGAGTTGTTGCCCGCACTCGAGACGGTCTGAGCGCGGTACATAACTCCGATTGGGCTTCACGTTCAATGCGAGCGAGTCTCCAGGCGCACGGCACTAACTCAGGCACGCACACACACAACCTGCCGCCTGTCCCCGCCTGCGCCTCCCTTCACTCATGTGCGTATACTCCCAGTGCACTCCCCGCTCCCCCAAACCTACTCCTGTTGGACATGTAGCAACCAAACAGACAATTTATGCAAATGAGGGCTGGACCATTCATCGAGCGAGGAGAGGGGGGTGCGCGCCGTGGAGATTAGCGCTATCTGTGGTATATCATATTTTCTCAAAGTAAACACGTTCTTATTGTAAATTACGTTATAACTGGATATTCATGGCATTTTTTTATATAATACAAAGTGACGTAATCAAGTAGTAGATATGAATAGGGAAATAAGGAATTCCCATCTCGCAGATAAGGTCTAATCTTAACCTTCACTGATAACATTATTGATTGTTTCTTGGGGATTTCCTTTTTCAATTTTGTTCAGTAACACTCAGAATGGTAAAGTAGTTTTATATGGAATCAACAGAAGAAAAGCAAAAAAATAAATAAAATAAAATAAAATAAATGATAAATAAATAAAAATAAAATAAATTTACTAAATAAATAAATAAATAAAATGTAAAAAAAAAAAAACTAAAAAAAAACAAAACACCACTGGTCAAAGAGTAAGGAAGGACCTGGTTATAACTTTCTATTCAATTTTTTTAAGCACTTATGAACATGATCTTGGTCAAGTGCAACATATTGTGCTATATTATGCTGTATTTCGAAGTGCTACATTGTCTTACCCAGTGCACTGTAGTAAAACTGAAAATATTTCCTATTCTTTCAGCCAGTAAATTGTTGGTTCATTTCCCCACAGTGTCGTGTTTAGACCATCTTCTTATAGTTATTGACGCATTAATCGGTGACTTTATATTGTCTCTTGTCAATATGAGCACTAAGGGTTTTGTGCTTTGGGAAATTGGTCAGATTATTTCCTTACCCAAGGCCCATAGTTGCTGGAACAACCTTTAATATAACAGGAAACTAAAATAAGATCGATATGTGATGTGTGCTTTTATTTATGTATAGGTATTTTTTGCATGTCTGTATTTTAATTCTATATTCTTTCTTTTTTATTGTTCATGTTACAGTCCTGTGTCCTATGTCCAGGCCCTGGTCTACACCACTGGCTTTACACCCATTTGAAACCCTGATGCGCCCTCAGTCACTTTGGTCTGTGCCTGGGCCTTCCTTTGTCCACTGAAGTCCAGAAAACTCAAGCCAGCCAAGTGCAGCAGTGACTTGTTATGCAGATGATCTCCTTGGCCTAGGTAGGAGCACGGAGGTTTCTCGTAAACAGAGCACCACGCCCGTCTGACCCACATTCACAAATAGCACAAGTCTTAGAGCAAAGCACGTGTGGCCGCTGTCGGGTTAAAGGTTATAAATACTGTAGTCTGTCTGTGGATCCGCTCATGTACACAATCCAAGACATCATCACTGTCTGCTGGCCTGCTTTCTCCGCACAAACTTGTACTGCATATTGTCAATGTAAACACCGCGCTACCACAGCAACCTGTCATATTTTAATGGGATTGAAGAGGCCACCAGTTTCCCCAAGTATGAGAAATGAACTTGAACTTATAGAATACTGAATACCTGCATTAGAATAGTTTTTGTACATTTTCCAGTTACATAGTCCAAACCTATGACTATACCGAGGTGCATGATATTGTAAAACATGACATATGGTTAAACGGCTTATTTTTTTTGCATTGGTTGCTATGGAAACAAGAAAGCAATGCAAAAATCACATATACAAGAGTAATTTTTTCTCTCTCTCTCTCTTTCTTTTTTTTTTTTAATACTGAGCAGTTTGGAGCCTACATTTTGTAATCATGTACCACCATGTATTTGACTTTACAAAAGACCACCAAATTAAAAGTAACTGGAATAATATAACACAATTCTCTATATGTATTTTCAGTGCATGTATTTATTTACTTTCCCACACTCTGAACTCACACTTAAACAAAAGGACATTAATTCATTTTAAGTCTTTAAGCAAACTGGGTAGCATGTTTAGTACTTCACCTCATAAAGACAAGGAGTTTGCATGTTCTTTGCTGGTTTCAAAAAATCCACACAGTAGGGACTAGACATCTATTTCACTCATTTACCTCAAGAGACTGCACTTGATTCTTAACCGAATTATGTTTTATTATCAACTCAACTCAAATTCCATTAACATACACTCTCACCATTATTAACTTTTCAAAAATCATCTGTTTTAAAATTCAAGATACATTACCAACATATTTTAGGGAGTAACGCCATTTGAGAGCTGCACTTTATTGCACAGATATGAATAGCTCCCCTTTGTCGATGAACAGCTCATGTCCTGAACAGACCCAGAATCCAGTCCCCCAGTCAGAAACACATAGCAATGCTCTGTGCTCCAAGCGTTTTACCCAGAATGCCATGGGCCAACAGAGCTGGGAGCCTCAATAATGTATATTTTAAACATGCATGGCACAGCTGCCAAATATTTATGCTTTTCATACTAATGCATTTTAGCATCACTGCAAAAAATAGTCCATAGGTTTTTGACCCAATTTGTCACAGTAGTTTGTGATCTTATGTGATGTGGCAGTGTAGCTAACCGCATCTGAATCACTGCTGCTAACCTCTGCGGCTCTAAACGTGCACAAAGGTGAGCTGCTTTCTTCAGATCTAATCCTGAGCGTTTCCACTAGTGCTAAGTGGGTTAGCAGGTCAGTAGTCTTCTTTGACAATTACCAACATCAAGATTGAATGTGTAAGTCCTAACGGCCTGTTGTGTTTTAGAATATATACACCCAAGAAATAAAAACAAATAGGACTACTTGTTGTAAATGCTGCTATGCAAAATACTAGAATTAGTTTTTAACCAATACTCCCAAGTGACCTTTTACAGTGACACATATCAGTTTCCTTATCTAAGATGCTAAGCTCACAGCGTCACGCAAGACTAAATGAACCAAGAGCAAAAATATACCGTCCCCTGCATCTGAACTTTGCATCAATCTTGGCTAATTGCAGTCTTGTCAGCAGCGTGATTATTCAAACAGGTAATGCAAATGTTAATGAGTTCAAATTTGCATATCTTTATTTTCCCATGGTTGAAATGTCATTGGGTATGAGGCTCTACAATGAAGAATGTCACTGCTGATGGCCTCGAGATATGTTGTGGTCATTAAGAGGCTAAGAAAAGAGAGGGAAAGGAGGAAATAGGGCGCTTGGAAGGAAACAAATAAAAAGGAGCAATTTGCCAACAAAATAGCACTGTTTTCAAGGGAGAGCTGCTCAGAATCTTGAATAGATGTAGTGAAAATAAGCCTCAAGTTTCAATGTAGTTTGCTTTACCCATACAGCAAGAGGTACCTGTAAAAATAACAGGTGTTCATAAGTGGTTTGTCTGAAAAAAACCCAACAATATTAATGTGTCGATGTCTCTAAATGCTACTAAACCACACTTCATTTGTGGTGGTACTTATATTATTCATTTTAATGGAAAATTTAAGAAAGGTTTTGCTGCTAAAATATGATATAAAATATGATTGTTTGTGTAAAACATTCTAGGTTCATGTCCACCAACAAGTCAACGATGCAGGGGTGCAGCAGCAAATTCTGGGCCCTAGGCAAAAATGATCTTGGGGCTCGCACTACATATTGTCTTATGAAAAATGCATATTACAATCTTTGTGAGGGGCACCTCCCTGCACTGGGCCCTGGGTAAACAGTACCCTTTTCCCCTCTAGTCCGACGCCCCTGGCCCTGATTCTCTGGGAGGCTTTAAACTGCTCCGTAATCCATGTAGAACTTATTTGTTGTCAAGATCGGCAACCCCATGCAAAATAATACAACCTGATCTTAATTGAGGACTTAATTCATATCTTAATTGCACTAATCCTTAATAAACTCTTTGTACATTGTTAATTAAGTATTTGTTCATGCTTTATAAGGCTAATAAAAGGGAAAAAAAGTTTCCGAAACCATATTTTTTTCACTACAATCCTTCTGTTATATTTTAAAATGATAGTGTTTGGTGCTCTGGATGTAAAAAAAAAAAAAAAAAAAAAAAAAAAAAAAGATTGTAAACCTTGACAAAGATGTTCAGACCAAAAATTAAAATATCATTATTCTGAAACCTATATCACATTTTCTTTTGAGCGAACCATGAGTGTTATTCATATTCTGTTTTTCCACACATTTCCAGTGTTGTTGGCATAGCACTCATGGTTGTGCGCCTGATTTGACATGGCTTAAATAACTATCTTCCTGCCCGTGATTGGCATCCACACAAGAAGAGGGGCGAGTGGGGCGAGGGGACCAGATGGTGACATTCCACATGACCAAACTGATCAATCAGCATGCTGGGACGCAGGTGCAGCACAGGCAGGCAGCGCCACACCATGTATTTCACCATCTACGGGGCACAAACACATGGGCACCGACCGCAAGGCACCCTAAGGCCCCGCATGCTCCTCCGTCCTGCTGCGACAAGGTTGATGACATCAGAGTTTCCCATCCATTCTACGTTGGGATGGCCAAAATGAGGGGGGAAAATCACAGTATACAATCTGCACCAACAGCACGGCCTGGGATGGTCTGGAGTAAGTGACGTCAAAGCTGGGACTCCCATATTATTATGCTATAGAGAAGTGTTTTGTCAACCTTTTTTGAGCCAAGGCACATTTTTTTATTGAAAAAATCACGAGGCACATCACCAGCAGAAAATGTAAAAACAATGAAACTCTGTAGCCTTTATTTACAACAGAAAGTCATTCAAAGTGTTTTGACACCTCTATAGTTTTGAGATGTAAAGAAGCAAGAATAGATTATGTAAACGAGGAGATAATTTGCCAGTAAGGCTGCAACTAACAATTATTCTTTTATTGTAGTCAACTAGCAATTATTTTTTCGATTAGTCAGCTAGTCAAACAATGATTTCTATTGTACATTGAGTTATTTTTTATTGATCAAATAAAGTATGGTGACTGGAATAATTTCCAAGTCTAGCATAGAATGGTTTGTTGTCATCTGAAATCCAGAAAAGTGTACATTAAAGGTGCACTTAGCGCACTACAAGTAGACCATAAGCAGAAACTGACTGAGACCACATTTTTGAGGAAATTAAAAATATAAAAAATATTTTGGGTTAGATATTAGGCTTTCAGGTATTTAGAATGAAAAAATGAAATGAGAAAAAAACAAAAAAAATCTAAATAAAATGGTTTGACACTCTAGAAGAATTTTAATGCATATGCATTATATGGCAAATTAAATGTATTATTTATAATCATAGACTGAATATACAATTAAACTTACCGAATAATATACACTATATTTACATGGATCGGAGTCTTCTCGCATACAATATTGTCTTTGTTCTAAAAGGTTTTGCTGGGTTTCAGACAACATCATATTATTCAATAGGACAAATCTGATTTAATACAGATAGGGGGCAGTTATTAATTTTAGTAAAATGCTGATTTCTGTGGTAATATAGTGAGTTCTTGGGTCTAGTCACTAAAAGAAATGGTTGAACATTTGTGAATTAATTGTTTAATATTTCTAATAAAAGAATACAGTGTAATCAATTGATACTTTGCAGTGACACCACACTGGGAAGGTGTTGTGAGAGTTACTAATTGAAAAACAGCTGGCTAATGCTAGTTTGTGTCTGATGTTATTTCAGATGGACTTATTTAACAGTACAAAATCAGCTCAACTGTTAGTTCCAACAAAGTCAGTTCTTTATGGTCAGATTGTGTTAAAACCATAGACTATGCATATACTCTGTTTCTGTATCTTTATACAGTCTATGGTTAAATCAAAACTCAGATTAAAGAGTAACCTGAGTAACAGATTTTCAGACAAAGCAGTGCCTCTACTTAGCTTCACCCCAGGGGGATGCTGATGACATCAGCTGCAAAGTATCAATAGGAAAATCTGGCTCCTGCTCCTCCCATCTGGGAGTATGACATAATCACATCCTAGAATCTGAAAACCACCTATTTTGGCATGTGTTTAGAGTCTTTATTGACCAGATCATAATAAATGATTATATTTTAATTTAATATCAAAATACGATTACAATTATTTTAATAGTCGGTTAACCACAATTATTACAATCAGGCTAATTGTTGCAGGCCGAACAGTCGCAGCACACTGGATCAGCTGTTTTTTCTGGTTTTTTTTTTTTTTTACCTCTTATCAAGTCATTAAGAGTGGTCAAAGTCAGCATAATATTAAAACAAACTGCTGACTTTAAAGAATCTTTCTCAGGGAAGAATACCATCTGTGCCTTAAATTGTTTTATATACAAGGGGATTTAAACATGAAATATCCTGAAGTATATTTCCTTATTAATGTATAAAAGTGCATGTTATTGAAAATATTGTTTTAATATCAGTTCAGTCAAATTGGCAAAAATACTCAATTTAAAATTACAATTGTTTTTTTTAAATTGTATTTATTTATGATTTTTTGTATTTATATTTGCACACACCACTACCAATTCTATTCAGATATTTTTTTCATGTATAGATGTATAAATGTGCTTATATCTTTAGCAGAGCTGTGGATGTAGGCGTCACCAAAGAGCACTGCCACACAGAGGTAACTGGGTTGAGCGTTTGATACCTGCTGCGTGACAGTCAGGAAAGGAGCTGCTGATCTGGAGGTTTGGCCTGTGTTGTTGTAAGAGGGGGTTTAAGAGGATTGTAAGCTGTTCACGTGAGAGCCAGACTTGATGACCTCCTCAAATCAGAGACTTCACTGTCCCATATTCAGACCAGATCAATGTCCCGTGTCCCTAAAAAAGGACACCTCTGACCCAAAACAAATAGACTTATCTTAAGATCAATTATATTTGTGGTTGTCAACATTTTTCTTGTGACAAGTAGCCTCTTACTATTATAATTTCTTCTTTTCATTTTATTTATGTCAATCATACAAATGCATTCTTACTGACAAGCAAATTCTTATTAAAATACTATTCAATTTCATCCTATTTTTATATTTCCATGTACCCCCATACATAATTAACTACATTTTACAGTGAGTACTATTTACTTTTACATTTGAGAGAAAGTATTTGTACTTTCAACTCCACCACAATTTTTGAACTGAACTAAAAATAAAAAGTACTTTTCATATATTTTGAGCAGTTATTTTTACTATGTCTCTGGGATTATCCTCTCTAAAGTTTTCCAGTTCAAGCTTTGGCTTTAAGAAAACAAAAATAAATACACAAAATTCATAAGAAAAGTTAAGGAATTGATTTGTATTACTGCTGTTGACAAAAATATATGCCATTTTTTAATCACTACACTTCACACTTTATCAAAATCTGTGTGAAATACTTTTACATTTACATTTTTAAACGGTTACTTTAATACTTTCACTTATGTAGATTGTTTTATGTGATACTTTCAATTTTACTTGAGTAACGTTTTACCTTTGTATCTGTACTTTTACTTAAGTAACAACCACTGCATTTCACTGTGGCAAGCAATGGATTTTTCATTCACATATTGTTGCTTTTATCGTTGAAAAATAGCTATGTGTAATACAACCTTTATGAAATCTGCATGTATATTTTAAATAATCAAAAGTAAGTACAAAATAGTGGGCGGGGATAGGGGGTAGGTGAAAACAGAATGCAATAGAAGATCACACAATCGTGCATCAGTCACTCAAATATGACTTCACTAATTCATGTTTAAAAGCTCATAAAAACCTGTTTTACATATAATAAGTTAATGTAGGCCATAAGTGGATTGCAGTGTGCTCCATGATACAACCACAAAAATGGCATCAACTCGTGTGACATGTAAATCTTCACATTTTGAGGAATGAGCAAGGGCAAAGATTACGGAGATGAGAGGGTCCCACCCAAATGTGAAGTGACAGGAGATTGACAGTAAAATAAATCAGCATGAGAACAGCCAGTGAGCCGAGGTCAAAAATAGAGTGAGAAAACAATGACTAACAAGGAAACAACATTTTCTTGAGATTTAGAGGAAGTGTCACTGTTCTACACCTCCCCCCGGTGTTGTTAACAAGTCAGCAATGATAAGCTTTGATGGATATGCCCCATGCCACATACAAAGAAATGTATAGCCTATGTAGTTCTTTTTTTTTTTTTTTTTTTTTTTTTAGTTTGGATGAATGAGTTATTGCAATGGACTAAATAATAACATGAAAAACTAATTTGGATCAGAATACAGCAGGTCAACAGGGTTAATGGATTGGATGTCATGTCATTTTAATTATGAGCGAAAAGTCAATGATATTTTAATAGGTATCTGTAGGCTATTTAGCAAACCATGCACCATTGCTGACGATAACCAAAAACTTGCGTATAATATATAATTGTATGGGTAAAACAATAAATAGTGGGTCTGTGTCTGGAGATGGCAACTGTCTGAGTGTGTTTCTGTATCAGTTTACTTAGTTTCATAACCAGTCTGTGTAGAGGGTGAAGTGATCAATTTCCCCCAAAAGATGGCGCCAGAGATCCAGCCAATATGGACGAATTTATCTAGGGCTTGTTTTTCTTGACCTGGTGACTTCATTATAGTAAATTTAACATTCTCATTGACACACAAAGATTTGCCCACTTTATATGGTTAGTTGCATTTAATTTTGCATTGGCTTTAAGATAATTAATACACCATGCAATGTATCACGCACGTTATTACTGCTACAATCAGTACTTATTACATCATCTTCACCGTTTTGACCCACATTACAAACACAAAGCTTATATATTATTACAAACAGTGTGTATCTTTGTATCTTCGTAGTATTTTTTTGCACAAGTGTGTCAGATTACTACATTAAGGGAAGTATGCAGAAACCAATGGGTGCGTTGTGAGAGGGTGACACTAGACGTGGTTAATTGATCATGTCCCATTGGGAATGAATGGGAGACTAGTCCACATAAACCTCCAAGAGAATAGAGGGTCAATACGCGCGGATAAATGACAGCGTTGTGCATGTCTGGTATCATCCTGGCTGTTTACCCGTCATTGTCACTATCTGATCAAGTGGCTTCCTGCAGCAGCGCCCTCTCTGGCGCACCGTGGTATTGCAGAATAAATAACCAGTAATGCAATAAAGAAGATCCGAGTGAGACTTTCGCAATAAAACAAGGTTGTTGTTGAACTTTTGGTGTCTGATCAAACAAGGAACTGTGATGTTAAGTGATTAGGGGTGAGGGTGTGACACATTTGAAGATTTTTATTTTTTTTCGTGAAAATGGGCAGACAGAACCAAAGTAGATACTATATATAAAATATATATCTATGCAGTTATACTTTGAACTTTCAGGAATTTATAATGAAGTAGAAATGGTAGTGGTATTTCTAAAATTAAGTTCACCCTGAATGAGCTAAAATTAAAGACAAATAAAATACAAACAAAAAGAAACAGCTAAATAAAAAGATTTAACAAAACTGAACCATATAGGTTGTACAGCCTATGAATGCACATATGCATTATTTGGACAACTTCAGTTATTATTTATATTTACCAAATAATATGCACTATAATTACAAAAAGGGGCAACAATCAAAAACTCAAAAGGAGGAAACTCTAGATTTAACTCAAGAAAACGCTCGACGCGGAAAAGATTAATTTCATAGAAGATAATTTATGATTATAAATGAAGGGACATGCCTTACGTCAGTATCAGGTCAGAGTATCTAAGGTCATGTGTACAATTTTATTTTGAAGGCAAAATCCAGCTCCTTTTCCGGTTTGGCGTGTGCTGCGTGCGTGCGTCTTTACGCAGGCTGAGCTCGTCTGTAGCTGCTGCTGGCTGCTGCAGGCGTGCTATTTGCGGCAGCGGAGAGAGACCTCTGCGAAATGCCTTTTGTATGGCCGGTTGCTTCATTATTTCTGTTGCTTTTCTGTTGTGTTTCTGTGCCGTCACCTCTCACTGCTCTTCGCCATGTTCCGTGCCGGATTCAGCGGGCTGTCCTAGCGCACTGAGCCGGGGATGAGGCCTACTTGTTAAAGCTCCCCCACCGCCCCTCCGTCCGTCGTGATGGCTGATGAGCAACAACAACCTGGTCTGAAGCCTGCCTCGGGATTAGGCTCTCTCCCAGCGCTCGTCCCAGGACTCCAGGGGCCCGAGGCGAACGCATTACAGTTCAAAATAAAGAGTTCAATTTGGTAAGGATGCAAATGACCCAGGACACCAGCCACTCTGTCCTTTTCAATAGCTGTAGCCTCATAATTAGCGTGTGTAGATCTGAAGGCAATGTGCTGCACAAAGCGTCTCAAAATAAGACGGCTGCCACACCAGCTTTGAATATTCAGCTAAAATATAAGGGCTTGTGTGAGATACGTGCCCGATGTTGTTGTTCATGCCGTAATAACGATGCAACGACGCGGTTTTGTGGCTGGAGTAGCTTAATGATTAGCATGAAGCCGTAGGAGGCCATGTTACCGATGACACCGAAGCCACCGGTGGTGCTGATGTGATGATGCTCGGGATGACAGGTGTCAAGGCACGTCGATGTGACTGCAGTCTGCTATTCTCATTTAAGATCAAATGTAAAATAGGGCTACATCCCAAGATTATAATCGACAATAATAATGACCTGCTGACCTGTATTACAGTGGTGTAAATGCTGGATACACAGCCAGTGCCTTTCACTTATTATCGTACGCAGGCAACAACACGTGCATGGGACGTTTTATTGTAAGATATCTTCATAAAACACTTTGCTCTCCAAGTGATATTAACAGTAATATTCACGTAGACGTGTCAATAGCATTTCTGTGGGCTCATATGAGGTGAATGTCCACTGCCTCACAGTTGCAGCCTATGTGCTGTACAAAACAATGGTAGGCCCTACAGGAAAGTAGGAATCCTCCTTTATATATTTAGCTTACTTGGCTGCTTTCTCCATGAAATACCTTTGAGTAAGCCCTTTGTGAATGTCACCTTGGACTTTATGTTGTGTGACTGCAGAAAACACTATTCATTTGGTAAACAATAATGCCAAGCAGATTACCCAGAGCTGGGTAAACAAATTATTAATTTGCATAAGGCCTTGTTTACACAGAGCTAATGTGACTGGAATAGACTCTGATTTTAAAGGGCTGAGTATAAGCTCAATGTAGCAAAGCAGTATGAAGCAATCTGTAATGTACAATTATAGCATTGTAAGGTCACAGAGCGCACATGTCATTCACCACAACCTATAACCATACAAAAATAACACACATAGAAACTGCAAAAAGACATGCATACAGATTTCTAAAAGATGCTTTTTCTTTTGCAGCAAATCCGTACAATCAAAGGTCGACAGCATATTGGTGAGTATTTGATTTTGGAAAAACTAAATATAAAATTATTTATTTGCAAGTTGCAACAAAGTAGCGTAAAGAAAATGATAGAAACTGAAGAATAGTCATAAGGCATTCTCTCCTAAAGCAATAAATCACAATTTGCAGTGATATTTTCATAAATATAAATCGCAAAATTAGGCCTAAAGCAGTGTTACTTAAAATTTCTGTCGACATGTCACTATTCTCTTTCGAAACAACAGTGTTATTTGAAGTACATGTCATGTAAAAATATTTGAAACTGTGCATAAATGACCACTTGCTGTTTGTTTTCTACATTATTGTCAATATCAAAAAGAACCCAGCTATATAGAAAAAGCAAACCTTCCTCAGCTTTTCTAGAGAATAAAATAGCCAAAGCATATTTGCACAATTAATTTATCATCCCTGTCACCACAATAGGAATGTCACAAATAAACCTTTAGATTATTGTGAAGAAACAATATTTAATGATTTTTCATGAAATCCATTTTCGTTCATTTCCTTTGTCTTACATGTTACCATTCCTCAAGTCTGAGCCTTATGAAATTAAACATTCTGATTGTTAGTTGAAAGTATAAAGTAAAGTTCATGTGGCATTAGTGGCCAAAACACCTTAACATGTAGGTTTTTTTTTACTTTTTTAGATTATAGATTGAATGAAATTGAAAATTTTTATGCTAAAATGGTCAAGATTATTATTTTTTAGGTCTTCTGATTAAATTGTGACCTGACTAATCAATTATCGATTAACCAAACAATTTTGACATCTCTACACCACAATATTATTCCAATAAGAGAAATGTTTTCATTTTTGGTGAATATTTGTGAGGCAGATCTTGTTTCGTACTTGTAGTTATTTCAGTGACATCAAAGCGACTATATAAAGCTTGTGTCTATTTTTGTTACTGAAAAAAAGACTGCATTTTATTGATGGTGATAGTTACTCATACTGTATTGGACACGTTGAAGAAAGTATAATATTTCACCCCCACATCAGAAGCAATGGGATGTAAACTCTGTATTATGTATTAATTGACTCTTAGTACCGTTATATTTCTAATGAATTAGCTATTAGTTTTCTACTGTCTCCATATCTTTCAGAAATAATTTACTTATTTTGTAGAGAACATAAAAAGTGTTTTAAGGAGAAATAGATTATTACATACATTATAAATTATTATATACAGGAATAAATGGTTACTATGTGAACTCTATCATAAAAGGTATTGACAATATTAAAAATCAGTGGTTGTCAGTAGACAGAAAATAGGCATAATGAAGCAATGTGATAATACAGTCTATTGCATAATTTATTATGATGATATGTGAACTTAATAAAATTTTTGTTCAAACCTTTTAAATCTTGAAACCTTTTCTTGAAATCTAATTACAAGGTGTAAAAACAATACTGTTTTTTTTCTTTCTTATTGCCACAGTTTGTAGTAAATTGTGTTTTGTTGATGCTGATTGGCTGAGAGCTCTCACCACATTCATTCAAGTAGTGGTTTCCTAGCAACAAAGGGCAAATAGAAAAGGAAGTGTGAAGATCAACCCATTCTTGGAAAAGCTGCTAAAACAGAGGATTCAGATCAATAATGAGCAGGCTATCCACTAGCCACTCTGCTGTACATGTCAGCATTTTAAAATTATTTACAATACACATATACTGTGTATTTAGTTTTTTTCATAGTACTGATTGTATTAATAGTTATGTCAGTGTATTATTATTATAATTATTATTATTATTATGTTCATAAAGCATGTAAGTACAAGTTATTATCATTATATTATTATTATTATTATTATTATTATTATTATTATAGGCAGCAGTAGTATTAAAATATTATTAAAATGTTATTGATTGTCTATTTTTTTTACAGCAAGATGTTGAGAAGTTTACAGACATCGAAAAACTCTACCTCTACCTTAAGTTGCCTTCTGGTCCCAGCAGTGGCAATGACAAAAGGTATTGAACCACACACACACATATTCTCACAAACAGAAAAGTTTAGGTTTATGTGATTATAAATAGGTTTATTTATAAAAATAAATAAGTGCAAGTCAAGTTCCCTGACATCATAGATGTCCCTTCGTAACCACAATTTTATGCTTGACAGTGACCAGAGTTCCATGTCGTCGAGCCGTACTCAACAAATGTATGCTTTCAACTGGATCCGAAATCACCTAGAAGAGCATCCAGAGACATCCCTTCCAAAGCAAGAAGTTTATGATGAATACAAGTCAGTATGTTAGCATGATCTATTGTGAAGAATGACCATATTCTTACAGTGTTTTGTTCCCCTAAAGGAGCTATTGTGACAATCTCGGCTACAATCCACTGAGTGCTGCAGACTTTGGGAAGATCATGAAGAATGTCTTTCCCAACATGAAGGCACGTCGACTGGGCATGAGGGGAAAATCCAAATATCCTTTTATGACATGCATAAGACAATTGTTGTTGTACTCATTAAACAGTAGGACACTACTCATTCAAAAAGCCTTAACTCGGTCCTACATATTGTTATAGCGGGTTAAGGAAGAAAGCTTTTGTGCACATGCCATCTTTACCCAACCTGGATCTCCAAAAATCTGGTGATGGGGTGAGTACACCCATAAAGCCAAAAAATAAATACATTATTTTGTTTTTTATCCTTCTTACCTGCCTGTGTTTTGGACCACAGTGCGAGTTAATGGAGCCCAGTGGTCAGTCCCCAAGTGCAGAGGACGAGATGCGGTCAGCAGCCTGTGGGCTGGTGTGTGAGTGGGCACAGAAGGTCCTCAGTCGTCAGTTTGATAACGTCGAGGATTTAGCCCGCTTCCTTCTCAACAGCCACTACATCGGTACAAAGTCTATGGCAGCACTTACTGTAATGACGGGAACACCAACAGGTACAAATGAGTTGGTGATTTAGAGAAGTTTCCTGTTGCATGCTATCTAGATCCATATATATTAATATATTCATCTAATTGTAAGTAATATTCACAAATTTTAATTCAAATATTAGTATTGTATTATTGTATTATTATCCTCAAGAAAAAAAAAAAGTACAAATTGTACCTAGTAGTAGCAAAACTAAATAAGCATCTCATGACATTTCTATTGTTTTTTGGTCTTAATGTAAAGTACATTCATAACAATTTTTTTTCATGTATTGAAGTTGTTAATTATTGTTAAAACAAGGTAGCTTGTAAGATAAGATAAGATATTTGCTTATTTGATAAATGTCATTTTTTATCTTTTATCCAGGAATGAAAACACCAACTCCAGCATCCGCATTTGTGCCCACAGCTGAGGCAAACTCTTTTCAGCCTCAGGTGAAGACCCTGCCCTCTCCCTCCGTTGACGCAAAGCAGCAGCTCCAGAGAAAGATCCAGAAGAAACAACAGGAACAAAAACTGCACTCTCCTCTGCCCAGTGACGCCCAGGTGAAGAGGACAGAGGCCAGTACCCCCGGCCCGACCATCCCCTGTGGCAGCCCCGCTCTGCTCTCCCCTCAGCCAACCATCGGCATCGTAGTAGCGGCAGTCCCCAGCCCAGTCACGGTAACTTGGCATCCTTATTGTGGTTTGCTACCTGTAATAAGCTTATAGCGTAATGTTACTCCTTGTATAACTGAGAATAGGGCATTGCAGTTTATTTCTTCCATTTTCTTAGCAGTATGCGGATATGCATTTAATTATAACAACATAGCAAGAGGGAATATCAAAAGAATTACCGTACATTTTCTTTTGCTATGGGCAATCAAGGGATTACACCGTTGTATCAACAACTGTAAACAATTCTATAAACACAATTAGAAGTTTTTTTTAATTTATTGCTTAGATCTGACACTTTTCTGATGTGGAAACCTTTAAAAGTGTGTATCTAATTAGTATAACAAAATGCCAAATATGAAACTTGGTGTGTTTACAATACTACATACAATTTTTTTTTTTTTTTCTCTAGGTACAAAGAAATAGGCAATTGATGACCTCACCGAGCCCTGTTGGGACAGCAGAAGGGAAAGTGTTGCCAGTTAACTTCCAAGTCGTTACGCAATCTCTCAAACAATCACCCAAAACACCTCAGAATATTTCGGCCAGTCCTGTGGGTGACCGTCTGGCACGTCATGGGACGAGGTACGCTCAAATCCTGCCCAAACCCTCTGCCACCAGCGCCATCACCCTGCGCTCCCCTCCCACGTTACTCATCACCAACAGCCCCATAAAGACTGTGATGCCCACCCCCCACGTCAGCTCGGTCAATGTTGTGAAGATGACGGCCATCGCTCTGGCTCCCAGCAGCAGCAGCACAACTGTGAGACCGGCCTCGGCTGGAGTCAACACCACTGCAGCATCTGAGGATTCACAGCCACATCAACCACCTGCCGTCAGGACGAGCATCGCGCCTTCAACCTCTACCCTCTGCACTGAGACCAAGCCTGAACCTGGAGACATACATGCTGCAGAGAAAATGGCTGTGAAGGAGGACAGAGTGGCCAAGTTCAGAGCAGCCAGTGAACCAAGCTTCCTGGTGAAGTGTTCCCCGGGACCAGACAAAGGGGGGAGACTAAAAAGCGACTCCTCATCCTCTGCTTCTGTAGCTGGGACTCAGGACAGCAATAACAGTAACTGCCATGACAGTACCTTGTATTTGACTGTTGATAATCAGAACTCCAATGGCAACATGTCCGCCAATGGCTCCTCTGCTGTTACTCATGCACTCAAAGACTCTTGCCCAGACACCAAGAGCCCCCGAAAGCGCACAGGCCCGGGCGGAGAGTCGCCTGTGATTCCTGTCAAAAGGGTTTTCATCTCTCAGCAGCCTCTGGCTGTAGTCGACAATCCCAAACCTGGTGTCAGTGCTGCAGTGAAGAGGATCCCACGCCCAGGAACGCCCGCACGACCAGAGAGTGCTCCCTGCAAAGTGACTATAAAGCAAAGCCCCATAGGACCTCCACAGATTCTTGCACTGTCCGATTCGCCGATCACCCACACTCCGACTGTTGCTAAGCCACAGGCCTTGATTTTGGTGAAGCCTGAACAGGGCTCTCTCAGCAGTAATGCCAGTGCTGCAGTCGCTGGGAGCTCCGCTGTTGACCAGGCTTTACTGCAGCAGATCACCGGAGACCCCCGTGCCATACCAGCCAACTCAGGAGCACACGACGCCTCTGCAATGAGTGACCTAAAGAGCACAATCTGGGAGGAGGGACAGCTTGATGAGCTTCGGAAACAAGCGTTTGCTCAGCAGATACCAGCAGAACACAAACAAGCCCCCACTGACCAGCTTTCCATTATATCTCAACCTGCAGAGGCCTCAAGCCAGCTCACCCTGACACAGGAGATGGTTGACTTTGCAGGTTCTCAGTCCAACATGGACTATTTTCCCTTCAATGATGATGATATGACACAAGATAGCATTGTGGAGGAGCTAGTCCAAATGGAGGAGCAGATGAAGCTGAAAGGTTTGTTCGGTGGTTGTGTTGAAGTGGCTCTTCAAGGCCAGACCCAAAATAATCAGACCTCAATACTTAATACTCATCAGACAGGCACTACCTTCTACCACTCTGCACACAGCAGCACCACTCCCGTTCAGACACCCACCCCAACCCCTACGCCCACTCCGACACCCACCCCCACGTCAGAGATGACACTGGCGCACACGCTGACCAGAGAGAGCCCCTGCTCTCGCATGGCCCCCATCACACCTGTAGACAGTGCCATGGGTCGCCACACACCAATCAGCACACCTCTCTCCAACTGCAGCAGTAGTGTGCCTCCCAGCCCAGTCGAGTGCAGAAACCCTTTTGCTTTCACGCCCATCAACTCCAGCATGACAGGTTACCATGATGCCAGTATTGTGTCCAGTAGCCCGGTTAAACCCATGCAAAGGCCAATGGCGACACACCCAGACAAGGCCAAACTGGAGTGGATAAACAACCGTTATAACAGCAGCACTAGTTCAGGTCCTGTGAACAACCACAGCATTGGCATTCTGCCAAGTTACCAAGACCTGGTAGATGACCAGTTTCGCAAGCCACATGCCTTTGCTATCCCAGGCCAGTCATTTCAAGCACAGTCCCGACAGGATGCTGCTCACCTTGGACGTTTGACCCCAATTTCTCCAGTCCAACAACAGCAACAGCAGCAGCAACAGCAGCAGGCCACAGGTGTCACCACTCCCACTAAACAGGAGAGCTTTGCTGTCCCCGCCCCTTTGGATAATAAAGTATCCACCTCTGCAGCATCTAGTACTTTCCGTTGTCGAAGTGTTAGCCCCGCAGTGCGACAGAGGGACTCTGGTGGTAATTCTGGTCCGCCTACCACACCCACCAACACAGCCTCAACAGCACGAGCTGTTGTATCACCCTTTAGCTCTCCCATCACTTCTGAGGTGCTAAGCATCCTCTCCAACACACAAGCGGTCAGCTCTGTCCACAGCATGGTGCAGAGGAGCCAGTCTGTACCTTTAAACATTATGATGCAGAGTGAAATGTTGCCGGTGCAGCAGAGTAACACCGCCAAAATAACGAACGTTCTCCTCAGTAAGATGGAGGCCGACGGGGATGACTCTGTCCGCGGCCTGGGCATTAACAACCTTCCCTCCAACTACACTGCGCGCATGAACCTCACACAGATCCTTGAGACCACTCCTGCCTTCGCTGGAGCAGCTTCCCACCAGAGCCAGCTGCCTGTCAGCTCCAGCCCTGCTGCCTTCGAGCTCCAGCAGCACGGTTACCTCAGCACGGGCAGCGGAGAGACGGCCTTCTCATCCGGGGAGGCCCAAGCACAAACGGGGCCAAGCGAGCCGGAGCCACCCCCGCCGCTCCAGGACAGTCCCACACAGACACAGCTCCTCCTCCAGAGCACACCGCAGCAGGACGCGGAGGATGAGCAGCAGCAACTGGATTTCAACAACACTGTCAAAGACCTGCTGGGAGAGGACGGCCTGAACCCCAGCTCTCAGCTGGTGGGCCAGGTAGCGTCCGAGCTCAATGCAGTAGCGTCGGATTTCTCCAATGACATCAGGCTGCCCTCAGATCTGTCCAGTAGCATCACTGATCTCAATACGCTAGACACCAACCTGCTGTTTGACCCGAACCAGCAGCAGGAACAATATGAAGACTCGACACTGGAAGAACTGAAAAATGACCCGCTGTTTCAGCAGATATGCAGTGATACTGTGAACTCTGGTTTTGACTGGCTCGAGAGCAAAGACCAGCCAACGACAGTAGAGATGTTGGGCTAAGGATCTTTAATTCTATGTTTGTTTGGTGCATATGTAGTATATCTGTTTTCTTAAGAATAGTTTGTTGGGATTTGTCTGGACTTTGCCATTAATTCTGTTTATAGTGCCAGACTCACCAGAAAATATCTGCAACATTTAGTTACTGCTCTACTTTTCATTTGTCAGCCAGAAAACCACAACATCTTAATTTCAAAATTAAAACATTTCAAGTATCATTGTTTCGACAGCAACATACATGTGCAGGCAAATATGCTATGAACATTTAACAGAAACCGAATCTTCCATGTTGTTACAAAATCAATAATGCAATATTTGTGTTAAATCGTTATTTCAATTTGTACAAGTAGAGAAATTGGCACAACACGTCACCAAAAATGTATGCTGTTCTATACCTTGTGTTCATTGTGTGCAGTAGTACAACTTTAACCAAATGAGGTTTGAGTTTATGCACAGAATAGCTGTAGTACATTTGCCTGCCATATCTTAATATAAACGGTAGCAACTTTTGCTGCCAGGTGCTGAATTTACAACATAATCTTTATACTTTATCATATACCAAGTCAGTGGAAAACTGATTTACATCTAAGCATTGTCCAAGATTGACATTTTCTTACTGTTTAATATCTTAAAGGGAGTAGATGAATCAGTAGGCAGAAGATGGACGTTTTAGGCCGCTTTATGGACTAATACATTTAAAGGAATCAACAACTGGCTGCCTTATCCCCAAAGTCCATGGCCTTAAACCATCTGTAGAGATTGACTGTATATAGTACTATGTCAAAGTCTGAACCACCCAGAGCTTCATCATATCAAGGCAGCTGTTGCTCTGTTGATCTTTTCACTACTATTTCTTGTTCTGTTTTCTTCTGCCGTGTTACCGTGTAGATGTTTTTGTATAGGTTGTGTGCCCTAATGGAGATTAAGGAATTCAATATGCTCATTATTCACCCAACTATGGAAGGCACACGTAGAGTCTTGAGATTTCCTTTGGCATGCTAGACTCCCAGCACAGATTATATTATCAATGGTATGGAGAAGGCTTTAGTTGTAGGCTTTAGGCTGAAAACCTGTCATCCGCAAATCAAGAGGAATCCAGCCTTATATCCATACCAAAGATGATTTTTAATACCATATGAGATTAGTACATCTGATGAACATACAGAACAATGGGACTGGGCTGCCTGTGAGATATTTAAGAGTTTAATGAATTAAGTTGCATAAATCTTATGTACAGTATGTAAATTAGTGAATCAGTCACTATGATTTATAGGTAACCATGGACCTGAAAGCATGTTGAAACCATCACTGCTAGCCAGGTAGGCTCCGTGATTCAGTAGGATGCTTGCTTGAGTTTTTGGCTATCGTCAATGTTGTATAAGTCATGTTTAAGCTCCATTTGTAAATAGAATAGATACATAGAGATTTGATGTATCAAGACACTATATTATGGCCATTATTCTACCTAAGTATGTGCCATTTAAAAGAAAAAAGCATAACAGATCTATAGTCGCAAGATACTGTATGTTGTGTGTTACATTTTTGGCTCGATGTGTTGTAACAGTAATGCTGTCTGGTCTCGCTTGCTGATTTTACTTTCTTTTTGTTTTCTATTCAAAGATAATAGGTCTCTGCAGTTGCAGAAGTGATGTTTCGCTTTGAGCAGGATCAATAGCATGGTATATTGAGAAAAAAGTTGTGATACTGTTAGCTGGTTCAGACATCTCTGTGACAGACTTTGTGCTCGGAGCCTTTGAGCAGACACTGGAAAATAACTATTACTCATGTTTCAACTCTGGAGGTTCACCTTTTTGCACTAAATTTTTATGACACATGGCTTTGACACATCTTAATGGACAAATGAAATGATGGATGCCCGTAAAAATGATAGAAAATATATGGTGAGTAAGGAAATTGTCAGTAAATGACTAATTGTCTTGTAGCAAAATGTGCATTAATCTCAGTGAGATACACATTTCTTACTCATTCTCATACATGAGAATATAAGCATTGAGGGAAAAAGTTGAAAACCTTTTGAAACCTACATGCTCATTATGTTGATAAATGATTGTACGCACGCATGTGTGATGATTTCTGTTGTATTTTGTATTCTTGATAACCACTGTCTTCTGTGATTTGGGCAGGTTCTGTTAAACCAGACTGGCAGTGCTAGTTTCATGAGTTACATTACTTTTGTTGTGTGCTGTTTACTAAGTTAATGTTCTTAATGTTATGTTGATGACTGTTTTGTTGTTTGTTTATATTTTACATATTTTTTGCAAAAAAGCATTTGTGAAGAAATTTTACATTGTTTCTTAACGTTTTCTTTTACAACAAGGCACTGATTTTTGAAATTTGGATGAAGGAATTGCACCTCTTATGAGTACAAGAGCTCCATCAAGCAGTGACTTTGAACTTTCCCTTTGACTGACCCAAATCCAACTGTTTGACTCTGTCCATTTCTACAGTAGAAGAACCCTCTGTGATGTTGTCTGGTGTACTGCTTAATGTACAGTAGCTTGTTAATATTGCAAACGCGTTGTTTCTTTTTCAATGGAAAGTACTCACTGGTGAGATTTTTAAAGTGGTTTTAAAAGCCAATAAACTTTTTTAAAGAATGATTGTGTGTGGTTTATTGATAAGTTTTATGCAGCAAATACAGTAATACACATTATTGGCATTTTTTTGTCTCTTTGTCAGTTACAGTTGTTTCTTATTTCATAAAAAGTTTCTACCAGAGTGTGCACCATGTTTCCCGCTTTTTTACATTACAAATAATGAATCCACATTGTTGGAGTAGTCAAAGAATTACAACCCTATAAACTATTCTTTGTATATTAGTACTGTTTTTAGTCAACTTAACACCAGTCTCTTACAGCAAACCATTGCCCTTTATCTCATATTAGGTATGGGCGCTGCAGTAATAACATGTTTCAGATTCAAGTTAGTTACTTTTTTTTCTAAGGTTTTAGGCAAACCTTAGAAATAGTGTATTTGATTTAAATAAATGGTTGTTACTTAGATTCAACAATGTTTCTTCAGCTCAATATTCAGCTCAATACTTCTAAGACTCATTATAGATACTGACTAATTACAGTTAACAGACATCTACAGTTTTATTTGGGTTTACAGCAGCTATTTTATTCATGTCATTGTGTCATTTAACTGATAAGCCTAGACCATCCCGGGCCTGTGACATAATGGTATTGATCCTTGCAAAACACTATGCTTACTCTGTTTATTTACATTTGATTCATTACCATACACACTTTTAATATTTTCAGCACCAATTCAATGCCAGCATTAAATCCTTTCCATCACTGCCTTAGCAAAAAGGTTACAGGTCACTGGCTCTTTGAATGACCCTGGAGGTCAGCGGGGGGTGGCCAGTCCCAAAGACAAGTTTCGACCAATCAGAGGCGAGCATGAGGATCCCCTGCTCTGGTTTCCCAGGGCCTCGAGATCTTCATACATGTTAATGACCTTAACCCTATTGATCATGGCCGAACAGCCTATGACCTGCAGCCATGTGGAGTCCAGGCCAGCGCTAACCTCCACCTACGCACCACAACAGTAGTGAGTCTGCATTTCACAATAGGGGAGAGAGAGGGGATTTTATGTTTGTAAACAATGTATTGATTGATAGTAACTGAATGAACAGCTGAAGCCAGAGGGGGCAGTTAAAGCATTGTACTTTAAAAACTCCTACAACAATAATAGTAATTCAGTAACCTCTGTACCTATATGTGAACAACTCATAACACAAATTTCATTGTAGTCATTTTGTAAAAAACACTTCAGTTTGGAGCAATAAACAAATCAAAACTGCAGTTTCAATGGTAGCTAGCAAAGAACGCCATTATAGATTATAGTGTATTTTAATGTCAAGCATAGAACTAGCCTTAACCTCTTCTCTTCATGGGGTCTTATTATCAAAACTGTGAATCCTGACAACATATAACTACATCCGTTTTGTTTTTCTTTTAAGCTGGTAGTTAAGAAGACTCCTGAATCTCCTTGTTTAATTTTTTCATTTACCTTTATTTAATTTACTCTCCTTTACGCATTCTATCAAGTAGTCCCTTATAGTCCCTTATAAATAAAGATTATACAGTGTTGTTCTCTTCTGACATATAGCGATGGCCAACCTACTTTTACATAGCGTGAACAGTGATGAGTTTTAAATTCATCGTCTGTTACGAAACGAAAGTTTGAGTGAAAGAGTGTTGAAATTGTCATATTGACTTTCAGACTTCATTCACTGTCAACATGCTCCTTCAAGTCAACCTACACATTATCTCCACTCCAACCTCTTTATTAACCAGCGTCGACCAGGCTCATATCTGTCTTGTTTTCCCCAATCAGAAATCTTTAATAGCATCATCTAAAAATCCAAACTATCGAGTAAACACTTTATGGTGTACTATAAACAACAAGCTATTGGTTTGTAGACATGAATTATGATTTTAACTATAAAGATTGAGATGGTTAAATCAATTGTCGGCAGTAATCAATAGATAATTACACTTGGCTTTCCTCTCTTTGATTGCATATTGGAGAGCACAGATGCATCTTAAAAATCATTATACAACTCCACAATTTGTGGAGAAATGTATGTAGGATGCATTAAAGTGATATTTTGTTTTACCTGTGTGTATATAGTGCTGATTTGGCAAGTTTAAAGTCACAGCTGGAGCCCATTGTATGACTATTCAATGAAAGGAAGGGATAGAGAGAGAGAGAGAGGGAGAGAGAGGGTCATTGTCAAAAGGCACGGTCGCCCGATCAATATTTGAATTCATTAGGCAGCTGACGTGCGGCCATCAATATCTCTTCATAATTACCAGATTCAGAGCAGATGCTGTCCACTGACCTTTTACCAATCACCCCCACTGACTGATCATTCACTTTGGTCCGTATATTTATTTGTATGTTGTATATCTGAAAAAAAAAAAAAAATGGAGAAAGAAGAGTAGAACATGCAATATTGAGGGGAATATTTGAAAGCCAGAAATACAAAACGAAATGCAAAATTACTACAAAGTTCAGTATTAGTACTTACTTAATTATCTAGAGCAATTACAAATCTTCAAATATTTTAGCACCAACTTTTACATGCTGCCAGTGCACTACTACTACTGCTATGTCTACTAAGCTTTACTTTTAAAACTCTAATAACCACTGCCCTGTCCATTTTGCTCCACTTTTTAATAAAATTAATAATGTTTAATAATATTTTCAAGAAATAAAACACACAAAAAACAGTGTGTGTGTATATATATATATATATATATATATATATATATATATATATATATATATATATATATATATATATATATATATATATATATATATATATATATATATATATATATATATATATATATATATATATATATATATATATATATATATATATATATATATATATATATATCTTATATCACCTAACTCCTAAATGTTCTAAGTGCTGTCTCTGTCTCCTTAGATTTATGGGGGGAGTAATAACAGTCTAAAAGTACAGTACAGTAAAATATAGGCCAGAGAAAATATATATATAACCTCTCCAGGTATGCTTGGCCACTGCATAAACATTCTTTTGGTACAAAGGCATAAATTTAAGCAAAACTTAAAGGATTTCATGACATTGGGCATATTTAAAGAACGGTATAGCCTAATAATTTAGAAACAGGCCAACAAGCCAAGTGTGTCTGTAGTGAATAAGAGTAGCTTCTATACCTCTGTAGAAAGAGGTCTAACGCTTAATTGGACACTCTGCATGTTAGTTGCAACTTAAAATATAGAGAAATATGCCTAAACACACATAGTAAAAATCTTAAACTCCTGCCGTTGCCCATGCACAATTTTACAACCTTGTCCAGTGTATTTGCTGTTACTTCCTGTGGCCCCTGGGTCCCCTGGTGCCGAGGTTTGGCCGCGGTCGCGTGGTTGTGCGCATGTGCGCAGGACGGGTAGGAGGGGGCTGTCCGGGCCCCTGTGCAGTGCACGGTGTCCTCTGCGTGCAGAAGTGATTTGGGGATCTACGGAGCGCACGTAGGAGAGCGGAGGATCCCGTCCCGGTGGAAAATGTCTGAAGAAAGTGGATTATAATGGCGAAATTTAAAATGAAACTTTGTCAGCGATGGCTTCTTTTTGTTTTGTTTATACCTTTACCAGGTAAGAGTGTGGGTTGCACGTTTTTCACAGTTTTGTGGACTATAGTTGACCAGCAGATTGTGAGAAGATGCTGAATGCACGTAGGCTCAAATACCCCTAGAAAACATATCATATGTAGGCTGCAATATTTTATTTAGTCTTATGAATCTGAAGTGGTTATGATGAGGCAACTTCGATGGTGTTTCTTAGACTAGGCTACTATTTAGTATTTAGTTTTTTTTTTATAGTTTTTAGTGTTATTTATGTATATCCTCAAATGTTCTACGTGAATTTGACTATGACTTTGTGATAGGCCTTCTTGTTCATTTCTCATCATGACCATAGAAATAATTTACTTTTAAGGTGCACAATTTTGTTTTATTATATCAGCATCATGATTTAGCTGTTACACTGCCACATCTGAAATATAGCTTAAGGCACCGAGTATACTCATATAGGCTTTGACATAACATTGTTGAGATTGTAATGTGTTTGCCCACATGTAAACTGTAATACACAGATTTAGATTAATAATTTGTGCACGTACAGTTTATGCATGAGCTACGATACAGGTTAGGTAAGATGATCCACCATATCTGATCTGTTGTTTTGTTTTTCTTGTCTTCCCAAAGGGGTTTTATGCTTTAGCGAGTTGTCCTTCATCACAGAGCCCAGTGATGTGATAGTCTTACCAAAGGATCCTGCTGTCCTCGACTGTCAGGCTCATGGGCAGCCTCCAGTCTCCATCAAGTGGCTTAAGAACGGAGTCCGCCTGACAGAAAGCGAGCACATACAATTTCTACCCAACGGCTCCTTGTACATACCAAAGATAAAACACACCACGGAGGAATCGGATGAAGGATTCTACCAGTGCCTCTCCCAAAACAAATTCGGAGCTATCCTAAGCCAAAGATCTCGTCTGACTATCGCAAGTAAGTATGGAGCTCAGAGTGATTTAATTCTCTGCAGGTTGACATTGACATTTTTGGCACCACAGGGCTTAAACAGCTTAGTGATGTCTGTGTTTTTTGCATTGCACTGTGCAGATTGTCAACGTGCAGGAGGCATTAGAATGGCATGGGTTATTAACCTAAAGATGGGAAGCAGATGTACAACGTTACAGCCATTTTTAAAGAGGAAAAACCCTTAAATCTTTGTGTCAGTGTCACTGAAAGTTGTTCTGACCTGACAAAATCGGAGTTTAAATCGGTCAGTTCAGTTATAGGCCCGTTTTAAGAGACAGTTACAGGTAGATGGAGAGTCAATCAAGAAGCCAATAAATAGCCCATAAATAGAAAACTTTGACTTTACTATATGGACATGTTTTGCCAGCAGTGCCACTTGTTTGCCTGTAAAAGTGAAGGGAACACTTGCAGAAACTTCACTTATGATTGCTGAATGGTCTGTTACCCAAAGGAATCTCTCAGAGGCCATTTGCTTTTTAGCTTTTGTTTGGAATGGCTCTGACTGCCCCAGAAGAAAAGACTAGGGTCCAGGGCATTTGTTTGTCCATGTATCAGTGGACAGGACAGCTGTGTCCATTCAATAGGCTTCTCCTGCCATTGAGTCTTAAGGTCTTGGAGGGCATATTCCATGGCTGTTGTCATGGAAACTAGTGCATGCTCCAAAAATGTTAGATTTGACATTGACTCTGAATTTTGACATTGCAGAAAGTTTTGAGTAGTTTGAATCATAGTTAATTTAATAAGTGTCGCACTGTATCATACATAGAAATATAAGCCGGAAGTTGCTCAACAGGTTATCTTTTTAAAACATTTTACTCTCAAACTAGGGCAGTCTAAAAATTGTCAAGTTTATCTGTATGTTGTTAAGTCAGTTACATCCAAAAGTCAAGTTTGCTATAGTGTCCAGTTTTTTGTTAATGAAAGGGTTAAAGGTTGTGGTCAACTGCAGGCTGTGGGGCAGTGAGGGCAGTGGAGGATGGGTTGGCCCTGCTCTCCTTCTGTCCGGGGCTCTAGGGGTCAAGGGTCATGAGGGAAAGGCTTTTGTGATGTCAGGGCCTGCTTTGGTTGGGGCAGCCTGCTGTTCTTCCCCCCACAATCCTTTTCACTGGATCATTCCCTCTGTTGCCGTGTCAACCAGGGGCCTTTTGTTGAAAACTGGCCATTTTGTCATATGAGTAAATAGCCTGAACCAACAGGGTGCAGTTGAGTTTGAACTTCAAAAAACAAAAGTGTATTTACGTCCTGAAGAAAAATGGTATTTGTTTTGACAACAACAAGGGAGAACATTTAAATGCAATGCAATGACAATCAACAGTATCATGAAATTGTAAACATAGACAAAATATATAAAGTTCAGTTTTGTTTAATGGCGCATTTCATGTATTCCTATGATATCACATTTATCTGTCAAATTTCAATGACCACATAGTGAGGCAAAACCAAGTCATGCTTACACTGATTATTTTGTAGGACTACCCGGCATTTGATTGTTCATAGATCTTACTATCATCTTATAACAGTCAATAGTTTACAGTTCACTACATACAAACCAGTCTTTGGCTTTTTAACACAAATGACCAAAGTTTTCGATCTGAAACTAAATCTGAGTTTGGGTTCAAATTAAATGGAAAGGGGGTTGAGGCGAACTTTGACCTCTGAGGCGGAACCTTTGTGCAGGCATTGATTTCCTCCTTATAGCAGAGGTGGCCATATTACCGGACCGGCTCGGATAGGCACCTCCTACAATTTGCACCAGGAAAGCAGCTGGCCAGTTTTCTCTCATTAGCTTTTCAACAGCATGCACTTTTTGCTCAATCTAGGTCATGATGCTCATAGGCAGCCATCTCTGGAAAGGACAGAAAGAATACCTATTTTATAATGAATGAATTAGTGTTAATACTTTACAAGACAGAATGTTGCCTTATGGTCAATAGTAACACATTTACCTGTAAGGGTTAAGCATTTTTTAGAATGAAAATGTAACAATATGATAAAATGATGATTAGTTTTATTATGCTGTCTTGCCAACACTAATAATCCTAACACTGCTCAAAATATATAAAGTGAAACAAAGTGATAAAGTAAATAAAGTGTAGTCATTATAGTTGGGAGAGTAGTTAGTTGCTAGTTAATAGTATTATTTGAACAAAACCAGTAAAAAAGTTACATTTGTGTTAAAAAGAAGCTGGATTATAAAACTGTAATAGTATTTATTTACATTTACAAACTACAAATTAAATTGAACTCATAAATAAAAAATAAATACACAACTCAGCCTTTAAATTAAATCTATCTGAGGACTAGAATAATAGAACAGAACATGGAGCTTTCCTGAAAAAAACCTTAATACACTCTAGCAGGCTTGTCTATCCCTGTTTTATTGATAACGTAAAGTCCTAAATTAAAGGATTGGTCTTTCATTTGGATCCCCCCCAAAGCCTGGGATTTGAATGTTGAGCTTCAGCTGGAGACCAAGCTATTGATTTCCTATAACACGATATTGACTGTCTTTCTGTAAGTGAGGGGGAGAAAGAGGCAGTTTTCACCTTAATGAGTGAAGGTCATTGGTCCATATTTTAGGTACATTGTTCTTAAGATAATTGCAAAATTGGATGTATGCTTTGTGGTCATTATTGATATGGGCTTTGAATCTATAGGCAACTATGTAACAAACCATGACTCAGGGAAATTTGATCAGCAGTTTATGAGCAAGCACATGTAAGTCAGTAACCACGATATCCAGAAATGGGCCTCTGGAGTCTATACCAAATAGTTTATTGTATCAGGTTGGCACTTGGACATACAAAGATTTTAGAGTTAAATGTTGTCCAGTCTCTGATCAGCTGTTGTGACCTAAGTTACAACATTGTATATCTATCTATAAAATTTGTAGCTTAGATTTGTCTATAAGTCTAGAAATCTATATTAAAATCACATCTTTTTATTAGTCTTTCATCAGTCATGTAGCCTATGATTTGTAGGTCTAGTTTTTATGTAAATTGGGTCAAATTAATTGGTTTGGCAACTATAACATTGCATCATTCATTGTCATTCTTGCATTGATCCATTGATTGGCCAGCTAGTGGGTATGACTGGTATGACTGGTAATATAACTCATCTGCTCTAAAGAAAGATCCTGGGGTGCTATAGAAATCAATGCTTTTTCATAGGAACAGTTGACATAAATCTTATGTCAAAGCAGTATGTGTTTGATACAAGATCACAGAGTTTTTAAAGTGTTAAAGAGTTTAGCTTTAACTACAGTTTTAAAAGATATGGTCACTTAAAGTAAGGCAAAACTTAGGCCTCTGGATTATATTTCCATTTAGTAATTTTGTGGTTGTCAGTGAGAAGTATTGCTTTTTTGATTTAGTGCAAAGTTGCAAAATAACAATTTATGTCTTATCTTTTCAGCTATTTCCGAGTTTTTCACCCATCCAGTGCCTATGGTGGTGACCGAGGGCTCAGTGGCACGGTTCTCCTGTGCAGTGGCCTCCAACCCTCCAGCCACCATCACCTGGGAGCTCAACCAAAGCACACTACCACTATCAACAAACAGGTATCTGCTACTGACATTAAGAATATACCATTGGGTTTGGATCTACGAATACATACCGTGTGACCATATGTGTAGTGGTTTCAATGTAGAACCCACAGACGGTTATAACTACGTCTTTAATATTTTATTTCATTAATTTAATTGTATTTGTTTAGAATTACTGTTTTGCCAAATGGAGTACTCCAAATCCACAATGTACAGCTAGAGGATGCTGGACAATATCGATGTGTCGCAGCTAACATCGGTAGTCGTCTAAGCAGCAAAGAAGCAACTCTCACAGTCAATCAAGGTGCAATCACTGGATTCATAGATAGCTTTAGAATATACTGATAATGCATGGTGGTGTATTGAACTATTTTCCTCTTGGTCTAAAGTTACAGGCCCTGTACCCCGCCAAAGACCCAGGATCATTGCTGGACCCCAGAACGTTACGGTGTCTCTCCATCAGACTGTGGTTTTGGAGTGTGTGGCCACTGGGAATCCTTGGCCTATCATCTCCTGGAGCCGCGCTGACAGTAAACCCATTGACGTGTACAATGCCAAAGTCCTGGGAAATGGAAACCTGGTTATCACCGATGTTAATGTCAAACACAGTGGGGTCTACCTCTGTAGGGCCACCACTCCAGGGACACGGAACTACACCATTGCTGCTGCTAACCTCACTGTCCTAGGTAAACAAATATAGAATAACTTTTTATTCAAGATTGATTTTCATTAATTTCTAAGACTTTGGAGGAATTTCATTCGACAATATTTTTGGTTTCAATTGGCAATTATTAAAAATCAGTCTTATTCAGGAAATTGAAAGTCACTTTTAATTAGACACAATGATAAACTTTTGATCAAAATGAGAAAAAATAATAACAATATTTCTTTTATTTTAGTGCCCCCATCCATTGTGGAAAAACCCGAAAGCCAAACCCGTCCAAGAGCAGGGACAGCGAGGTTCATGTGCCAGGCTGAAGGAGAGCCCCAACCCCGAATAAGTTGGCTCAAGAACGGAGAAGAGGTCCATTTGAATGGCAGAATTAAGCTGTACAACAGGTAACTATTTTACATGTTGGTCTCTATAGACCTTTGTGACTTGATTATATTAACCATGTTTATTGCTGATTCGCAGTAAACTGGTGATTACCCAGATCATCCCAGAAGACGATGCCATCTACCAGTGCATGGCAGAGAATGAACAGGGCTCTGTGCTGTCCTTGGCTAGACTCATTGTTGTCATGTCTGAGGACAGGCCCAGTGCACCTAGAAACATCCACGCTGAAACCATCTCCAGTTCAGCCATCTTACTGGCCTGGGAGAGACCTCTTTACAATGCAGAAAAAGTCATTGCTTATTCCATCCATTATATGAAAGCTGAAGGTAAGATTATACTGAGGTTGAGGTGGTTCTTGTCCCTTAAACTAGTTGAAGGTGTGAAAGATACTTGGCATGATAACAACAGTGGCCTGTCTGACTCTCACATATGTGATTAGTTTTCTTGGTGAAGGCCATCTGTTGTTGCAGCATGGAGCAGAGGTCAAGGAGGACCTAGAATGGCAACTTCGCTCAGATAACAACAGGTTTAGTCAGGCCTTTGTCCACTCTGCAGCACTCCACATAGTTAAAGGGACAAGGCAGCTTTTAGAGGGACAGCCCCCCCCTAAAACATATGCAAACATGAAAGAAAATGAGAAGAGTTTTTAGTAACAAACATTCATCTAAGCCAGTTTTAGCCTGTAAACACTTTTTGATGCTTAAGCTTTTAGGGGCACTGCTCAGCCTCCTAATCTATGTAACTTCATTAACTCATGTAAACAGTGACGTATGTGCTCTTGAACATATCTTAACATGCAACTCTTTCATGTTAAAACTGAACATAATTTGTATCCCTGTCTGTTTCATGCCAGGTCTGAACAACGAAGAATACCAAGTTGTTATTGGAAATGACACAACAAGTTACATCATTGATGACCTGGAACCAGCACGAAACTACAGCTTTTACATTGTGGCCTATATGCCAATGGGAGCTAGTCGTATGTCCGACCAAGTCAGTCAACATACTCTGGAAGATGGTAAGCACAGAGCAGAGACTTTAACATTCCTAGCAGTAAATCACAGTGGTAGTTAGGCTAACACGCATGCAAGGGATGTGTTCACAAAGAGCACTTTTGAGGGGCGCAGTGGGGGGCTGGAATTACTTTTTTATGTCTAAGGAGAAGAGTAGATACTAGTCACTAATGTCCAAGTCCCTGGGTGTAATAATAATCAATCTCTGCCTCCTCCTAGTACCACTTCGGACACCTGAGCTAACCCTCACCAGCCACAGCTCCACAGACATCCAGGTCAGGTGGAATCCACTGCCTGCCAAACTGAGCCGTGGTCGGGTGTCTGCGTACCGCCTCTCCTATCGAACTGCAGCGGATGCCTCTGTCATCTCAGTGGAGTTGCCCCAGAACACCACAGAGTACCTCCTGGAGGATCTGCAGCCAGACAGCATCTACCTGCTGCGGATGGCTGCTGCGACTCGGGCTGGTTGGTGTGAGCCCTCAGCCTGGACCTCCCATCGCACTCCCAGAACCACCAGCAGCAAAGGTATCTGCACAATTTCACTTGTTCTTGAGAATTTCTTTTTCTAAATTAGTAACAAGAGGTATAGTTTATAAGTAGGGCTGCAATCAAATCAAAATCACCATTTCAATCTGTGCAATTAGCAAATCACAAAGGCTACAGTTTTTTTCAACTACCATAATTTCTGCTACAAACAACAAAATATCCAGTCTAATTCTGTATAAAAACTGCTAACCTGGCTACAAACGTGTTAAAATATGATTCTTGTATCAGTTTGTTGGTTCATATTTCAGTATTTTTGTCAGTACAAGTGGATGCATTTCAGTAGTGAACTTTGAACAGAATCACACATCTAATTAGAGTTGCAATGTTGGTCAGAAAAATTCCAATCAGATATTTTTTGACAAAACATTCAGCCCTAGATATAAGAAGCATTAGAATATAGCACGGCCTAAGTCGGGCAGTGGGTTAAGCATTTACCCACAAACTGTAGGATAGAAGGTATAAAGTCTGCTTATATTGCTATGATATTGCAATTTCTCAGATAAAGATTTCAGTTATTATTGTTTGAGTTGGACAATACAGGAAATGAGTTTGTGTTAAAATCATATTGTTAAAAGCACAAGTTACAGCCACTATACCCTCTGTTGCCTAAACAGTGGTATTGTATAGCCAACGGACTCTCAAGAAGAGTGCTGATAGTTGCATCAAACATCAAACAGTACCACACAAGTCAAATATTTTAGAGTGCTTTCCTGGTAAGAAACAAGGCCCTCTGTGGCTGGTGTGAAGTGGGCAGCTCATGAGCATTAGCGTTAGCCCTTGTAGCATTGTCCCACAGTCTTTGTGTTGGTTACCCAGGAACCTTTGCCCTCCGCTGTCAGTGATGTGAGAGCGGCCTCAGTCATGGGTCATAAACGAGGGCCTCAGGCGACTGTGTGTTGGAAAGAATAGCGGCTTTTCACTGCTCTGTGTGTTGCTGTGGAGGCTGTTTGTTCACCTATGCAAAATTGTCTTGTTTTCAATAGGTTTGTTATATATTCCCAGTCAATGGTCTAAAAACAGAATATTCTTGTTATGTTTGATACAAAGCCAGTTGTAAACACTCCTGGTACGTCAACAGTCTAAATGACTATAAGTATGGCCTCAAAAATATTAAATTGCATAACCAAGTTAAACTAAAGGTTCTTCATGTTTGTATTAATTGTGTCAACAGTTGTGTAAAATATTGTAACAATATATATTGCAATATATATTTATCTGTATGCTTTTAATGATCGATTTACTATTCATTTTAATATAGCTTTGGGGTGGCTTCATTTAAATTAAACCCTAAGATAGTTGTATAAAGGTTTTCTTACTGTAAAAAGACAAAACCTGAATCTACCACACATTTATTTTGCATGTAAACGTATGCAACATGATTGTATATGTTTTTCATTGTTTTTTTCAGTACCTTCAGCCCCTATCCTGCAGTTGGAGCCCCTCAGCTGTACCTCAGTAGTGGCCCGTTGGCAGCCCCCTTCAGACTCTGTACCTGTCCTGGGGTATAGACTGGTTTACCATGAGGAAGACCAACCAGAGCAACCCACCATCCAACTGCAAGCTCTCAACTACACCTTTACTATCACTGGCCTTGGTAAGTTAATGGTAAAATGATCTTGAATTGAGTATAGACCTGTCTAAACTTGGTTTAGTACTTATTTGGTACTATCTTCTTCTCGTGTTTATTCTTTCTCTTGGTGAACTTGCAGGGTTCTTAGAATGATGAAAAATTAGGACAGTTGCCCAAGCAATTAATAATTAAAAGCTAAATATCCTACTTTTTCAATGGTGAAAAGCCCTCAAAATGTTGCCTATTACAGGAAACTGAAACCCATACATTGGTTAACTAATTTTCACAAATAGAATTTTCACAAACACTGTTGTCTGTTGTATTTTTACCAAACTGGCCTTGAAGTAGTGACCACTCGTTTGGTCAATTTGCATTTTGGTCCCGTGTCCTGATCAATATGGAGTGACCCCACTTCCATAAGCAGTCTGGCCACCGTTTTAAGGCTCCAGAGGGTCAAAGTTCATAGTCCAGATGTCCCTCCCACCACCCGTTCCCATCCCAGTGCTTGCATAGTCATTACCTAAAGCCATTGTCCTATGTCCACTGCCAGACCTGCTTTGTAAGCCCCTAACCTTCTTCAGCTGGACATTGGGACATATTGGGAATACCCAAGGGATTGGCCAAAGCTGGACAGAGACAATGACCTCTGGCCATGAGACAGCAAACCTAGACGAGGACCCAGCCCCCATTTGCTGTCCATTTAAATAAGCCAATGAGATCAATATGCAATTCACATGATTTTCTGGGGCTATAAGGATTTACCATCAGTTGTTGTGTCAAAAACTAATGAGTTAGTAGTATATTATAATATAGACAATTAAACAAACTCTGGGACAAAAATTGAAGCTGTATTGAAATAATGAAAACTAACAACTTGCAAGGTTGCTGATATAACTTGTTATGAGATTTAGTTGACCTGTCTCTCTTTCTTGTAATCAAACCTAACATAAATACAATGCTTTGGCCCCAGGAAAGTCAGAGTTTAGTCTAAACATAATCTAAATCCTAATCTTATCCTTATCTTTCAGCTGTCACTACTTTCTATCATAACAAAATCTTGAATAACCTCTTCAGAGTTCAAACGTGTAGCATTATCAAAACTGTAATTGTATATACAATTCTAAAGTAATATTATTGAAAAAACTAGAAGCCATGATCATAGAAGCTAGTATCATATTGGATTTTTTTTTCACACGTTTACTTGTAGACACAACACACACTAGCACTGTCCACTTTTTCCAGCATCCCTGTTTTGAAGTTTAAGGCTTTAGCAGTGGTCTGGCTGGATGACCGTGAAAGAGGGGAACAAAAGAGGCCCCGCTCCTGCCCCACAGTCCAGAGCCCGGATTCCTTCTGTTCTATCTTGGCCTGACCCTCCGACCCCAGTCAAACCCCCTTCGTCCCATGGGCCTAGGCTCCCAGCAGCTGAACCTCCCCCCATGGTGGTTCTAGACACACCGCCCTCACTGGTCAATACCCATAAGCTGACCTTTAACACTGGGGATATAAAACAAATCTTAACACTCCCTAAAATGTCCAAATTTAGGAGCTGAGGAGAATTTTGAAAGTTAAAATGGATGATTTGGGGCCGTTCTTAACCAACAAAGTTTCCTCACACAACTTTTTTACTTTTTGTATCCCTGGCTCATATAATGTAATCCACAAGGATCAGAAACTTTTCTGTTTACTGTAATAAGTCAGACTGTTGTCATGATATACATATTTTTTTATTTCTTAGACATCAAAACTTTATTAAAATTATTAAACAGTACATTTGAAGGACAGCTTGTGTTGCTGTGGAGATAAAGTTTGACCAATCAGATTAATATAGCTTGGACATGCACAGAGCAGAAATAGTGAATATATGTGAAGGTGGAACATTTAGAGTAGAAAAAGTCTGCTTGTTTTTGTTTTCTATTGTTCTGTTAGGTTACTTCCTTCCATCTGTTCATATATAGAAATATTTTATAGTAATTGGCCTATGCTTTATTGATCATGTCTGTTTTTACTGCCCACCTTATAGGCTGCTCTTTCTCATGCTCCTTACACTTGACATCACATGACAAATGAGAGGCTGGGCTGACTCAGGAGACCTTGTATTGTCCATGCAAAAGGCCTGGCCAGTTTTGACCCCCAGAACTCCCCTCCCTCCCACAGCTAATTTCCAATGCTGCTGCACTTTTTGTTATGAAAAAAGGGTTCTCTCCTTGTTTCATCTATGGTTTTTGTGGTTCAGATGTGAATTTTAGCAATAAAACATAAAACCAATTAACTTTATAAAATAGTATTTGTCAGTTATAAATTTAGGATGTCTAGGTTTATCCTGATCATTAACTCCTCAAAAATGTTATTCTGAAAGTAGCCTGCTGATCTTAGTAGGTTTTAGTGTTAACATGATTGATTTTAATACTGAGGAGAAGGCTCCATACATGATACTGATTTTGATTCGACAAAGATAATAAAAAAGGCTCTTTACTCTCTTTACTTTAATATTACCGCGTGGTCTCCGACTAGTTCTGATATAGATCAAGACAATTATAAAACTATTCATCAATATTTGTTTGGTACTAGTTTGAGTATCTGTTAGTGTCTGGGTATCAATACGATTTTCTTACCCTACTAGATTTACTATATAGTCATGTGATACATTTTATTTGTAGATCCAAGGAGAAAATACCATGTGAAGATCCTTGCTATAGGCCAAGCAGGAGAAGGCTACCAGACTGACCAAACTGTAACTACACCTGGATGTCTGTGTAAGTGATATCCCCAGTTTAAATTAAAACAAATCAACTTTATATCAATACATTAACTGTACATTTTTATGATTACAGCAACCAGAGACCAGCTCGCAGCCACCCCTCCTGCTCCAAACAACTTGATAGTTTTGGCTAATAACTCCACCTCTGTGTCCCTGCGGTGGAGTCGCCCTGCCTTCACCTCAGGGAAAGCTGTGAGCTACACAGTCCGCTGTACACCTGTGGGCACACACAACGCCTCTGCCATCAGATACCTACAAACGTGAGTACAGATTTGAATAGGATTTTGCATTTGTCCTATGTGCTACTCTCTTGTAAAGTGTTTTTGATTTGATTGTAAAGTGTATATGTAGTTACTGTACATAAGCCATTTGCCTGGGATTAGCATCAGAGATTAATATAATTGTTTTGTATTATATTTTTCTGATTGTTTTTTTGTTTTTTTTGTTTATGTAACTGTAAAAATGTGTTTAAAGTTGAGATTCTTTAGAGCTATTGAATGGATGTATGTTTTGCTTTGGAAGAAAAAAATATTTGCAGGATGATCCAGGAAGGTTGCACAAAAGTTGGATAATAGTAGTAGTAGTAGATAGTAACTGGACAAAAGAAGCGAAATTGGCACTACAAGTTCTTGGCAGGAAGACCTGTTTGTTTGAGAGAAGAGAGTTGTAGATGCAGAGGATAAGGTTAAATGAAGGCATAGGGCTGTAGTACTGCTGTTTTACAATAAGATCTATGGGTGGAGAGAGTGTGGAAATGTCATTACAATTTTGTTCTTATTATAGTGTCCTTTTTCTTCTGTCCACAGCACCAAGCAGACTGTACTGATTCTGAAGCTCCATCCAAATACCCGTTATGAGTTTGTAGTGCGTCTTCATGTTGACCAGATGTCCAGTCCATGGAGCCCTGTTGTTTACCATCAGACTTTGCCGTCAGGTAAGAAGCTAAACATGTAGCTATGGTCACTATATTTATTTACACCAAATTAAATGGCTCTAAACGCTAAATGTTTTTTTCTCTATGCAGTGCCAAGCCACCCACCTGCAGCCGTCCGGGTTACTTTGATTGAAGATGACACTGCGTTGGTGTCTTGGAGAGAGCCTGCTGAACCTAATATTGTGGTCACTCATTACACCATTATGTATGCCTCGCAGAAATCATGGTTGGCTGGAAACTGGCAAATTGTGCAAAGAGAGGGTGCGTAAAATGAGTAATAGTTATAACTTTTTACTGCCATCTGCAAAATCTCAATTGAGTCAAAATCACAGTCACAGTTGGCACAATTATCATATCACAAAGACTGCAGTTATTTAGATAATAGAATATCCTCTCCAAAGAACAAAATATCTGGTCTTTTATAGAAAAAAATGTTTTGGACCTGTATTTTAGAACTCTACCAACATCTTCTGTTATACATGGGATTTTTGTATTAGTTTATTCACGCATATTTCAGTCTTTTCTGAAATGTTCTTCTCTTCCTACTTTTAAACATTCATGCAAATCTAATCACAAGTCATAGTATGACATCCAATATTATTATAGAAGTCTAAATACTAAAACTGCAGGGCTGTAGTTACATATATTTTTGCACAGAACACAAGATAAGTCAGTATTTAAAAATAGTGTAAGTTGACATCCTTTCCTTTGTTGTCAATAGGAAGTCATACAATGGCTCTGTTAGAAAAACTGGACCCCGGGAGCATTTACCTGGTGAAGATCTCTGCGTCGAACCAGGTCGGGGACGGACCGTTCTCAAACCCGGTGGAGCTAGCTCTAAAGAGAGGAAGTGCACATCGCACCAAGAACCCGAGGCACTCAGATAACTTCCCAGACACAACAGGTAAGGGAATTAAAATTATTTATTTTGACAAAAGGCAGCACCAAATGCAAAATGATATGTCTTAAGGTGTACAGCTGTACTATGTTTCTAGACTTCAGTGGTATAGGTAGTTGTTGTACATTATATCAGTAATTTTAGCAGTAGCAGTAGTTGTACTACTAGCACTACTAGTAATAATTTCTTTTACTACCCCTGACTAATGCTGAAGCAAGAGCATATTTAACATATATTTAATATTTATATATAGCAGAATAGTGAAAGAAACCATTTAAAGCTTGTGGTTTAAGGTTGTGGTTATTGTTACTATGTTGTTTTGACTGTGTCAATCTGTTTGTGTTCTAGTGTATTCTGATGGCCTCTACCACATTGACCAGAAGTCAATGACAGGGATCATTGTTGGAGTGAGCATCGCTTTGGCTTGTATCATTATGTGTGCCCTCATTCTCATCAGCAAAGGCCGACCAAGGTACAGAAAACAACATCATAATACTATTCACACAATAAATACTGTTTTCTAATATGGCTTTTGTTTTTGGTCATGTCAATTAGAAAAACATCTGGCCACAAAGTGATTGCTATTGGGAACCCTGATATATTGAGACCTGGTATATCTCTCCCAAATGAGCGTCATGTGGAAAATGTGGAAGCCTTGATTCCAATGATGCGTGACCATTTTATTGATGCCAAGGTAAGACTGGGTATTTATAATCATATTGCAAAAAAGTGTAATTCTTTTCTGACATGGAGTAAGTAAACAAAAGTGCCTGATTGTCTTAATAGTAATTATATGTATATTTCTTTGAAGGGTGGATCCGCTGTAATTATAAATAGTGCTGGTCCAGTCAACGACAAGAACCAAAGCAAGAAATGGCTACTCTTCAGTAAAGAGAGAAACAGCACCACTGAGAACGATGTAAGTGCAATTTTACCTTAAAGAATCTATAATTAAATGTATATAGATAATAAAATAAAGAAAAATGAAATTATTTACAGTCATCAAATTAATCATTGGAAACTGCATTGAATCCTCTATATAATGTTGCTTAAAACATGACTTTTTTAATAGGTTGAGAGCAGAGCCAGTTTGTATGAAGCTGGTAAAACCGTCCTCACATATGAAGACCGTTTGGGGGCAGCGCCACTCCCGCCCTCCTCCAGAGAGATCATCTATGGCCCACTCCACTCAGAGAGCTCTCACTCCAGCGAAGGCAGCCAGGAAACAGGAGACTCCGGACACTACTCCAACGAAGTCAGCAGCGAAGAGATGAGCAACCCCTCTATGTCCCAAAGCTCCAGGCCCACATCATTTGGCCCAGAAGACGAAGTCCCTACTGTCTCCGAACTAAAGCAGTCGTTTGAAGTAGAAAACGAGGAGATGCGGGGACACCACAAACATCACTCCACCTCTGATGCCCCTCACTGCAACACCGAGGCCTCCCATCCCGCTCAGCACTTGTCCCAAGCTGTCGACTCCTGACAATGATCAGCCTTGCTTTCCAAATTACCAGAGTTATGCCACTAATTCTTCCTTGTTTGCTTCCCAAGTTGAGCCTCTCTATCTGTATTTTCTGTGGCACAAACGGTCAGGAAGCTAAAGCTGCTGCAATGGGGGAAAGTGCATGTACTCCGGATCTACCTCAGGACATTGTATGAATGTTCAGTATAACTTTGATTTCCATTTGTTTTCTACCTGTTTGTCTGTGTTTGGTCATTGTCCAAAACCAAAGCTCACCTATGATGAATGTCAAGAAGAATGTACTGTTTGACGCCGATCAGGCATAACACTATGACCTGCCTTTTAGTCCTTCCTTGGATTTCTTCAGACCAGATCCCCACCACATGTTGTGACCTGTAGTTTTGGAGATACTTTGACAGTAAAACAACAGTCTAACCACCTGCCTGCCCTTGACAAGCTTGCTCATATTCTACCCAATAAGAATTTCCTGGATCAAAAGTCTCTCTCATCAGTGGTCATAATGTTATGCCTGATCTCATATATTTAATTTTTGGGCCACTGGAACAAGAGGTGGAGTGGAGCTCTTAAGTCTGTTTATCTACCTCACTGTTTTTGTATGCTACTACCTCCTTTTTACCATATATTGTGCAGTATTATTATCTCAAACTCAGGGACAAGGTAATTCATTTTTACATTGTCTTTCTAATATTTCCAAAAAGGTCTTCCTTAATTTTGACTGTCCCAGCTTTAATTCAACGGTTGGAAGAGCTTTTGTGTCATATTATTTCTCTTTTGGTGTATGTTGTTGAAAAATACAAGTGCATTAGATGTTGCCAGACTATTTTGAGCTTTAAAAATTATATAAATTAGTTTGGCATCTCAAGTGCACTACTTTAAAGCTTTAATATGGCCTTAATATTGAAAGGTCTTCGAAATCGGAGATCCAAAGACAGGAAGAATTGTACCAAAATGATATTTTAAGGCAACCAAAAAGAAGATTGTGGATTTGTACGTTTGCCAAATATTGTTCTCCTTTTTTGCCAAATGATGTAAATTTTCCATAATGGTTTAGGTGCTTTACTTCAGTGTATTTTCACATGCTTTATTCTGGTGAAAGCTTTAGCACAGGTCGTCTCAGCTTGTGCCCCATTTGCCTTTGAGACCATTTGCTAAACGCAGAGGTGATGCCGATGCTATTATCCAAAGAGTTGTCTGCTTCCTCATACGGTTAAGGCTTTTCATTCAGTCTTTTATTGAAACAGGGTTAACTTAAGATACTGACAACCGCTCGATTGCAGATGATGTTATATATTTGTTTTGGAGAGTCATCTGTGATTCTTAAGCATTTTTATCTTAATGGGGGAAGAATTCTTTATTTCTCCATGTTACTTGTCCAGGTGTGACAATGAAGGATTCTGACTATCAAATGGAAAACCCTATGTGTGAACAGCAACATAATCATTTTTATAGCTTTGTAATACAAATAATCCTTACCAAAGAAATGTAAAAGTTATTTAGCCATTTTCTTTGGTTTTCTCATTCTTTTCATTTAAAATTGAGTTTTAAATGATTATTGGGTTTGTTACTAGTATAAGGCATAGGTGATTAAGGCTTGAGATATCATAAGCTGTTCTGCTGTATTTGTCCACCATATTTTTACCTGAATGAAACTTAGGTTGCAAATAATATTTAGATTTTTGTTTTAGTTTGCTATTGTGAACAAAAAGTTTCCCATTTTTATATGGCTTTTTCTAAATTATTTGATTAGTCCCATATTGTGTCTGTGATTGCTTATTGGTTCTCTCATGTTAATTTGCTGATTTACCTCAGGTGCCAAAAATGTAGACATAGAATGTAGACTTAACTGTTCTTATTTAAGTTATGATTTCTGCTTTTGAAACCAAAAACATCTTGATGCAAGTTTGCAACAGGTTATTTTATGAGGTGTAATGTTGCAACAGACTTTTTGATACTCTCAAGATTATCGCAGATATTAGAAAATAAAGTTGTTTTGGAAAAATAACTGGTTTACTGTTTGTTTTTGTCCACACACACAAACACATTGTTGTTGAAAACATTTACAACAACATGAAAATAATTTGTCCATTTATATCCTTACTTAACAAAAAAAGAAGTGGCTATGAAAGGGACCTATTTCATGAGGGGTGGAAGTTGTGTCCTGCTTTGTATGGATAAGTCCAGTAGTGATAGGCTTTGGAAATTATGTTTTTATATTAGAATTATAACCTAATATTCTCTCTTCAATTAAATTAGAAAGCTATCACGGATAATCATGGATATTCCTAGATAATTTCACTCTGAATTGTATCAACTGCCTGCCACAGATAACATAAAGTCCTCACCGTTAGAAAATGAATACGGCTAGTGTAGTTTGTCTTTTCTCCAGCAGGTGGCGCTGTGCTGCAGTGGGCGCTGTGTCTGTCACAGTAGAAGAAGCGCAGGGGGCGGTCTTGTTTGTGTCGGTGCCACACGCAGCACATCTGCGGCCAAAATGCGCATCGAAAAGTGCTATTTCTGCTCTGGACCGGTGTATCCCGGACATGGAGTCATGTTTGTACGGAACGACTGTAAGGTACGACAGTTTTTCTAACCATAAACTAATGTATTAGTCGAGCTGTGGCGCTGGAGCTGCTTGGATTTGGTGTTAGCTTGCTAGCCCTTTTCTCTCACGTGGAATGGATAAGAGGTGAATAATGCGTTCAGATTGTACGTGAAGATGGTGGAGGTTATGCGATGACCCGTGACAGCGATCCTCATGTAGACTTTGTTTGTTCTGGTTTGATAATGTCACCGCTTGTGATTTAAAGTTGTCTGTGGGTATTTAATGTGGGCCTCGCTCAGCAGCGTCTATTCTTATGTAGCAGCGACCTCTAATGGTGCTTTGTTGATATGCACGTTTCAATAACGTTTATTTATTTAGTCTTTTTTTTTTTTTTTAACAGACATTCAGGTTTTGTCGGTCTAAATGCGTAAAGAACTTCAAAAAGAAGCGTAACCCCAGAAAAACAAGATGGACCAAAGCTTTTAGGAAGGCATCAGGAAAGGAGCTGACAGTGGTGGGTTATTATGTTTTTGTTTTTCCTTTAGAAATATATAGTTTCAATAACATGATACATAGACCTTTGTATTTACTATAGATTTGTATCTTGCAGGACAACTCTTTAGAGTTTGAAAAACGCAGAAATACTCCTGTTAAATACAACAGAGAACTGTGGGACAAAACGGGTAAGTTACAATTTTTTGTGTTAAATAGTTGGATGCAAATTAGTCTAAATACATTTTTAATCGCTTTTTTTGCACTTTTTCCAGTGCAAGCTATGAAGAAGGTGGAAGAAATAAAACGGAAACGACAAGCAAGATTTATCATGAACAGGTAAAGATCAGAACCTTGTTTGCTTACTATACATGGGCATGTGTGTCAGGATTTTTCCCAGAAGAGCTGTGGAAATGTCCTAAAGCAGTATACAAACGAAATATGTCTGTGTGTGTGTGTGTGTGTGTGTGTGTGTGTGTGTGTGTGTGTGTGTGTGTGTGTGTGTGTGTGTGTGTGTGTGTGTGTGTGTAAACTGATTTGATGTCCGTTAGATGCCAGTTTTTTACCATTGTGTATGCAGCTCAAAAACCCTCACCTTAAATTGTAACTGCTTGTCCATGTAACCATAAAGTAAAAAAAAACAAACAAAACAATTTAATCTTACAGAGACGGCTAACTACAAAACAACTGTTTGTGTACCTGTCAAATAACATTTTCAATGGTCATTTAAACTAAGTAGGTGTGATTTTAAAAAACTAAACAAAAAACTATTTGGCAGTGTGATCACCATTGGCTTTGTTTCCCTCAACTTGATGTAATAAGATAATAGGGTTTAAGGTCTAGTTCTGATATTTTTTTGTTTTTCAGATTAAAGAAGGGCAAACAGTTAGAAAAGGAAGAGGCCATCAACGAAGTCAAGAAAAATATCCATCTCATCAGAGCTCCACATGCAGGTAAGATTCATGGGATTTTTGTTTTGGCAACTGATCATGTGCCAGATGTGTATTTACCTGATACCTTTTGTTCTGTTTACAGGAAAGGCCAAACAAATGGAAGAAAAGATGGTGCAGCAGTTACAAGCAGACGTCGACATGGAGGATGATGATTTATAATTGCATAAATATAACGCATTTGAATAAAGTTGTTATTGTGTTTAACTGTAACGTATAGATTCAGTAACACATACTGTACAGTTTTGATTATTTCATTATTTTCATTTGTCTGATGATCGAACTTGCTGAATTACATTTTGGCACTCTTTACTCATTTAGATCCACCTTAATGCAAGGTTTATTGTCTTATAGTGTACAAATTGGCACAAAAATAAATGTTTTACAGTGTACCATTGTTTATTTACATCATTTTCCATTCATATATTGTCAGTCTTGAACTAGTCCTTCAGTAGGTCCCTTTTAAAGGGCTGCTACAGTGAAACGTGAAATTTTCCTCAGCTCAGTTCATTTACGGTCTATGTTCATACATCTCGGGTATTGTTTAGAGCCTCCTGCCCGTATCTATGTTGAGTATTGATTATTATAAAATGTTTATGCTGAAATCTATTATTCCTGCACATGTCAGCATTATCAATATGAAGCTTTGTGAAATACCTCATTTTAAAGCACTCCATTTAGTTTTAATTACCTACTAAATTTATTAACAGATCACATTAGATACTGATCTGTTTTCTGTAGCCCTGTGCAAAATGATAAACCCTGTTGTAAGTTCCTAATGATATATTCATCGATCACCCGGTCACCGTGATTTAAGCGCAGTTTGTCCATTGATCGTGCGCTCTGTGCTCGGCTGAGCGGCCTGTCCGGAGCGTCCATCCTGCTCTGAGCTCACTTCACCCGCCCACAGCCCCGCCGCTGCTGTCAGAGCTATCACTCCCGAAGAGAAGAGGACGACACCGACACATCAGGGACCAGCACGGGGAGAAAACACCACCATGTCCGGGGAAGAAGAGACAATGACCGTGGAGGAGCAGCAGGTAACATACAATACAATATCTTGGAGGTTTTGAGCAAATGTGCAACTGTCTCAGTGTTGACAGACAGTTAGCGGCTAACAGCTAATCGAAAACGCTACCGCCAACTAATTAGCTTTTAGCTTATTAGCCACCATTGTTCGTGATAAATTCAGAGCGCACCATTTGTACACTTTTGGTGATCTCGGAGAAATGAATTGACATTATTTATACGTTTGATGTTTTATCTTATTCATGTATTTTGTTCTTTTTGTATGAGAACCTAATGCTAACTATGCATACATTAGCATCAGGTGCTGTCAATCTTGTAGTGACGCCAGCTCAAATTTGATGCTTCTGTTTTTACGAGCTTTTCTGTTGTGTTTTGTCTGGACTTGTCTGAGCGTCTGGCTTTTTTTTTTATTGTTCAATCGACAGGAAGTCAACGACAAAGTGGTCAGCCCGGAGAAAGCTGAGGAGGCCAAGCTGAAAGCCAGGTATCCTAACCTAGGAGCCAAGCCTGGAGGATCGGATCTGCTCAGGAAACGACTACAGAAGGGGGTATGTTTACAGAATTTGCCCTGTCCATCGTCTTTTGTGAACTAAGCTTTCATGTGAAGATAACGCTATGATTTGTCTGCTTTTCATATAGCAAAAGTATTTCGACTCTGGTGACTACAACATGGCCAAGGCAAAGATGAAGAACAAGCAGTTACCACTGGCCCCTGTGGAGAAGACCGAGATCACAGGAGGACACATTCCCACACCTCAGGACCTGCCTCAGAGAAAGACTTCTATTGTAGCAAGCAAACTGGCTGGTTAAGGTTTTATGTCCACACTGTTATGTTACCATTCCAACTCATGTTTAAATCTAAAGCCGTTTACATGTTTTGTTCATCATTTGTCACTTTTGTATGTAATATCTAAAAGAACAGGTAATTCCCAGAGCCAAAATACTTGAGAAATATTGGCAACTTAAAAAAAAAAGTGCTGATAAACTGACAGCTGAAGATGTTAACAGCTGAAAACACTTGAAAAATTGCATGGGAAAATGTATGCAGAGTTTCACGTAATGATATGTGCCTCCACAGGGCTCTGCAAATGCAAACCTGCGTCATTCAAGGTTAAGGGGCCACTACCTCCAACCACAGGCAAAATATCTTGATGTAGTTTGCATGCTCTTGAAGGATTTATGGACATTCAAAGCGCTATACAATAATTTCTTTGTGTTTAATCTTTTTGTTCAGTAGAGCCGTTTGAAACAGTGCTGCAGGTAAAACTAGTCAAAAAACAGTTTGTAGCCAGTTGTACTTCAGTTAGTACTAACATCCGCTGCTCCTTTTGACCTCTAAATGGCCTTAAAATTACAAACACTTCCTCTTGAGCAATATTTGCTCCCACATTTCAGTTGTGAATCTTGCTTGATGATATGTCTCACTGTCTGACTGGAATCATTTAGGATTTTATGGAAGAAACATGTCTGGAGTGTGCATGTGCAGTTACACTGTGCCATTTGTTTTGTAAATAAAATAGTTTTGCATAATATCTTGTAAGTACACTTGATTGACTGGAATTTATTTCTGCTACCTTTAGTTAAAAGATTTCATTACCCAAAAGGCCCAAAGCAAAACTGACACGAAGCTTATGACAAATGTAACCAGTAACTGATCTCATCAGTTCTAGTAGTGGTGCTAAAATTACTACTATTGTATTGTGCACTTCTGCTCCTAGCATCTGCAAATCCTTTTTGGTATGATACAAACATGCCAGCTACTGTATAAAATTAAGATATTTATTAAAAACAAAATATTGCCACATTTTCTGTGTATCCATTTCTCACAATTTTAACACATTATAATCATAAATTAATCAAATTACATTTTGCTTGTATGTATGCTCAAATTGACATGATTAGACAACATTACTGCATCTCTCTTTCAGGAGTTATCACAAATCATTCCATAGTTTTGTTTTATGCCACCTCAGAAATAGAGTTCAGAGCTCCACTCTACTAGTCTAAAATGTATTTCATTAGAAAGCACTTCCTTTTAAATGTCAATGGTGCATTCTTTTTTGCCCAGCTGCAATAGGCACTTGTGTTCCAGTGAGAGACAGAAGACATCCCGGAGGTGGATTTGGGCTTGCCTTTTCCTGTCCTAGAGCATTACTCCGTCCTTTTTTTATGTCAGCTCGTGGTAAGCTTTGCCCACTGATTGTTATGTTTTCCTGATGTTGCCGTAGCTGCTGAATTTTGAGATGAAGTTGGGTGTTTTCGTAGCGCATAGCATCTCTGCGCCTCTTAAGAACCTCCCGCTGAAGAAGAGCTGAATTCTGCCGGGCAGTGAATAACTTAAGCTGTGGGTACTCCCAGGACTGGTAGAAAAGAGACACAATGGTCAGTACATGGGTCTGTAGTGGCTTTTCACATCTTAAATATAATAAAAAATAAAAAATTGATTTGCATGTTGACGTTCTCACCTCTGGTTCTTCATCCTCTTCTGCCAGTTCATTTCCAGATGGAGTTTCCAGCTCATTTGTGATCAGCAGCTTGTCCTCCAGCTTCTTACAAAGTTTTGCAAGACGTAAGGTTCTCTCACCCTGAAATATGTTCATATTATAAATGGTCCACATTTCATACTGTTTGTTCAGATATATTCTGAAATGGTTTCAGAAATGTTTTGCATATCACCAGGTATATTTACATGCCCAGTAAATGTAAAATCTGATAACTAGAATAATCACATTACACAATAATTAGATTTTTGTTGTGTGTTTGCATCACAAACACATGTGTCAGTTAATCAGTAGATTTTTCTTATAATGAAATCAGACAATGATCAGATTTCTGGTGTGCATGTAAACATAGCCAGTGTAGAAAGACTGCGCTATATCTAAAATGTATCAATGCTTTTCTACTGTTTCAAGTAAAGGGACACTATAATTTGAACTATAAATTTCAGTGCTTACTGTGTTGACAACATTGAGTAGTTTCTTTGCTGCTTTGTCGTTGTTCACAGAAAGCACAGTAAGGCGTTTTCTGCTTTTGCTGCGCTCCTGCTCCATCTGGGCCCTGAGAATTTGAATGCCCTCTGTGGTCACTCTCAGCTGGTGTTCAAGCTCAGATAGTCCATTATCACTGGAACTGACTGATGTTTGCAAATCAAATAACCTTTTCTGTGGGATAAACAAAAACATCACATTTATTAAATTAAATTTATTGTTCTTGACCATATTTGGGCCTGTGCATAATTTGTCTTTTCAATAGGGGGATCAGTACCTTTAATAAGGATGTGCAAATCAATTCTAAATACCAGCTGTTCTAATGTATTATGTTGATACTGTTCTAAGAGAATCAATATAAAACATTTACAAACACACAGCCAATATTTGACACAACAAACTGTAGTACTTTTATTATTACATATTAACATCCATAACATTGCATTTCAGTAGTAAGGTCTTAAATGTTTTGGACAACCGTTGCACACTTATGCATTTATATTTGAAATTGGCATTGGTATCTGTATTGTGTTAGAATCAAATCTAACATGAAAATCCTGGCATCGCACATCCCAGACCTTTAAATGACTCAATAAAGAAAGTCAATGCCTTTCTATTATTTTCAGACAAATTCTGATGTGTTCCTCACCTGTAGACGTTGTATTTCTCCACTGCTCCGCTCTATGGACTTGGTGTACTCTTGGTTTTCTTTGATGAGAGATTCCAGCTCTTGACATCTGGCACTGTGCTGCTGCATCAGCTGCTGGTGCTCCCTCCTCCTCTCTTCAGGGATCTTCTCCAATTTGCTTACCTATAAGATTAATCAATGTAACACAACTGAGAGCCACTAGATGGTGCTGTGTCGAAACTGGACAGCTACAGTGAGACTGAGGCTGCTCAGTGTTTAAAGTTATTTTTTTTATTATCTATGCGTGTCTCCACATTCAAATCAAATATTGCTTTTACTGATAACAATTCTAATACTATTCATAATTACAAAACATTGGACATGATGGTTATTGTTGATGTTGACATGGTTTTTGGGTTGCCAGTTCCAATGCCTAAATCCAGTTGATCTGAATTAATAAAATAATTCACCTGGTCCAAGAAGAGGTTCTCATAGAAATCCATGGCCTGTCTGTACACTGCAGCGATCTCATTCATCATCTCGTCATAGTTGTGTTGAATCAGTAAAGAGTTGTCATCAATATCCTGGTGTTGTTGCTGAATTTCAGCTGTAATTTGTTCCCTAAAAGATTTTGCACTGTAAATATGCTTGCAAAAAGTTCAAAACAAAGTTATATTTACCGTCATAATGGTTTGTACTAAAAATCTTTAAAAAACCAGTATGTATGTATCTATATGTATAATATGATACAAGCTTGGCTGATGAATTAACATTAACCTCATTTATCATTATCACAGGAATTAAATGAACCAACTGCTCTGAAATTACGTGATATGCAGTCTGCCAGGTGAGCCACCTTTTATTGGTTATCACGACTAATTTAGTATTGAAAAACATTACACATCAGCAACAGCATTTCTTTTGCAAATGTCTCAAGACTGATACAAAACTATTTGCAATTCATGTGACCTTAAGGGAGATATGGGAAACAAAATAATACGTAATAAGTGTGAGGAATAGTTTTAGTAATATGCATTTGTAACAGTAGTATACTATCTCTGATGCTTTATTTACCCCTGGGTTGTGTACCGGTCCTGGATTGTCTCCATGGCACTCTCCCATCCCTGCTCAAGGTAGTCCATGCGTTTCCTCTGCAGCTCCAGTAGAGTCTGGATCTGCTGCAGGTGAGAGCGGTGCAGCTGAGCCGACTGGCTCTCAGCCTCAGCCACATTCAACTCCAGGTTCTGCACAAGGTCAGATTCATAAATGGACAATACATTGCAATACAACATGCCAGTGGTTCTCAAAGTCTCAAAAATATCCCAGACTACACCATTTCAACAGGAGGTCTAAACAAGAACTAACTCAAAGGAGGAGAAAAAAATGCAGTCAACAAGCTATACCACAGGTTGAGAACCACTGTAATATGCAATTAAAAAAAAGAATTTTCTTGTAAAGGATTGAATTTTTATGTAGCGCTTTTCCATCTTCAAGACACTCAAAGCGATTTACATCAAGGAACCAATCAACCATTCACTCACACATTCATATACCAGTGTACACAGTCACTGGGGGTGCGGGGGGTTAAAGGTCTTGCTCAAGGACACCACGACCTCATTGATCTGTGGGAGGTGGAATCGCACCGCCAACCTGTGGGTCAATGGTTCTGGACAACCTAACCAATGATGTTTATGTCGAGGGCGGGATTCAAACCATCAGCCTTTGGACAAGTGGACAAATACTAGCTAATATTATAATGACGCTAACTGCAGATTTCTCTGTTTCTTCGTTCCAGAATGTCTAGGATTCATTAAGTAGTTCATAGTTCGATCTTCTCTCAGCTAGATCAGAAGTTGCAAATTGAATCAAAGTCAAAAATAGTCTCAGGCTAAGAGCTTTGATTTAGTTATTACTAGAGCTCATGCTGCATTCATCATGATATAGATTCATAAAGCAGAATATTAATATTTAAATCCAGCATGAAGCTCTTACTTTCAGCTAAACCAGTTCTTATTATGTGTGTGTGTCTGGAACTGTCAACTTTGCTATGGAATTAAAAAAAAAAAAAATTCCTTTTACTTATTCCTTACCTGTTGAACAGCACCATTTCAAGTATGTTCTAACAGATTTTATTGCCACAATAATATCATTTATCATTAACCTACTTGTGTATAGACAGAGACAGGGGCTTACCTTGATGATGCTGTCCAGTAGGTCCACTTGCCTCTCAAAGGTCTGCTGTAGAACATCCAGGTCCTTCTTGATCTCTGTGGATTTCTTCTGACGCAGGATGGACCTCCAGCCATCATTCAGCTTCAGCAGATTCAGCACACTATTTCTCTCATCGTCTTGGAGCTTGTCCTGGAAAAAAATAACAGAGCGCTATTAGAACGTGGCTTATTTCGTTTCAAGTGCACTTTTACGTAGATGGTATTCCATTTTTTCATTCAGATTAATATATCATGATAATGACACAACAAGTCTAGACATAGAAAGGAAAAGTATTTTGTAAAGAGACAAAAAAAGACATTACATCAGTGGCACATAAGAGTGGGAGATACAAAAATCTATAATATCGTAATGGTTCTGTTGGAAATGTGCATGAATATCAATAACAAGAAACTTATATGTGTACAAAGACACTGTAACAGTTCAGTATACTGCAGTAGTAGCAGTAACACTAGGAGTGATGAGTTACCCTGAGGAAGTGTGTGAGTATCTCCTCTTTCTTGCGGGCCAGCTCGGCCTCAGCCTGTGCCCTCTGCTGCAGGTACAGAGGTCTGTCCTCCTCTGTCCTCACCACCTTACTGGCTCTGCTCCTCTTCCCTCGTGGCATCACGTCTGCTGCGACAGGTGACCTTTGAACTGTCCAGACAACACCACTCACATCAGGTTAAAGGTCATCATGCAAACTGCTTCAAAGTTTATTCTCTAATTTAGATGCCAAATGGAGTAATTTGATAAATTGATCAGCTCCGGACTATAATAATTAATAGACAATTCTTACATTCGGCATAAGCAGCTAATAAAGTGACCCTGGCCTGGCCTAGAGCAGATAAATGGACCTAAATAGTTTACAAAAAATAGTATTCGTGGTCATTGGCCTACCCTGAAAGAATACTTGCAATAAATCTAAACTGAAGCACAAAGACAGGTGGAAATGCTGTATTTTAATTGGTTTACCTTTAATAGATTTTGTGCGGTCTCGCGCTGCCTGAGGCTCTCTCCTGGGTTCTGTTGTTAGTCTCCATGGTGACGTCTCCTTTGAAGTCGCATTTCACTCGAGTGACCACTAGGGGCCGACAATCTGCAAGTACCACCGTCTATTTCCCCCATTTATCTGAGCCCCACAAATCCCAGAGGCAAAGACACTCTTAACTGTGCTATAATGGTGCTTTCGTGACAATAGAATATCTTATCTCCCTGTTGTTTAGTCTAATTCTGCTGTTTTGGTTTCTGCTCAAGTGGACCTCTCTACAAACAGGATGCTGCCTCTGGTGCTATTGCCAGATTCTTTGTACTGGTATGATCAAGCTTTTTGCAGCTGTAAAATAATACAGTCTGGTTAAAAAAAACAAAAAAAACCAGCAACAACATATTATTTGTTTTTGACCATTGAGAGCAGTACTGTTCTTTTTTTATTCTGAATTGCAGAACATTTCAAAATAAAATTCCAGCCATCATACATACCACTTTAATATTGTGAAATCCTACAAAAATGTTTCAACTGTGTGACCTAACACTATTTTGTTGTAGTTATATTTATGTTATGCTGAAGCCTCATAAAACTGTATTTGTTTTCTCTGGTATGTTAAGTGAGTGTGAAAGTTACATCCGCCATCCAGGCTGCAGTTAAGTATGGACTCATTAGAGGTTCTTAACAGTGGATAGACCCGGGACAGGACCCTGAGCCCCAGAGGGCAGGCTCTGACTGTGCCCTGGCCCTTTACTCATTAACACAGATTTGGAGGGACAAGCTTTGTTCAGCTTCAAAGAAACTGTACCAAACCCCCAACAAGGTTACCTCTATTGTGTCCCTTTTTGTCAACACATATTAGGTCAGCTTTTGGAGGTATGTATTTAGAGTAAGGGTTGTATTTGTGGTAATTGTTTCTAATAATTTATGGCCTGCAGGTTTGTTGATGCATCGGCTCAACCATAAACAAAAGAACCGAAAGTACACATGGGGATACGTGATAAGAGATGTAGAGCACTGACCCCTAACAGGTCTAGTGTTACTGATGACGTCACTTCCAAAACACCGGCGAAAGGGCAAGACAACTATAAAGCAAAGAATGCACCATTAAAGATGCACAGAAAAGTTACATACTTTTCTGAGAGTGGGTCTGCCATCTGCTTGCCTTGATGTTTCAGGATGTCATTACTTTGCCTGGAATGTCCCCCAGAGATAAAGAAATAATTGTTGTCCTAACTAGTCCTAGAGTTGTGAAGAGAGGCAGGAGACTGTGGATGTCTGAAGCAGGAGAAGTTAATTTACTGTTTCAATTCTACTCTGTAACAATTGCATGACGCCAGAGCTAACCACAGAAAAATGTCAGCAATGAACTGGAGGTGTCCTAAGACTATGCAGGGGATGTTAAATTTCACAACCTACCAGTATGGCATTAAACCTCCATCAGGCATATATTTAGTCACAGATGTTTTATTGCTAGAAAAACTTGAAAAACATCTATTCTTACTCTCTGCAGGTCTCCCTCTCCACAGATCTGATCTGTAACTTGGTCTGGTGGTGTCACCTATTTGTCTCAATGGAGGTAATGTTAAACTGTGGAATATTCCAGGAAAAGCAATAATAATCACCAAAGTTACTTAGTGTATTTTTAAACATCTGTCTATTAATGCATACAATGACAATGAAAGTATTAGAAGGACATCCAAAGGTCATATTTATCTGTTCTAAAGAAATAATTTATGAAGCAAGTCTAAAACTGCTACCGTCACTGCAATAAATTAATAAAAAAAAGTCTATGTGACATTTTGTTGTTGGTTAACACTGCAGAAAACCATCAGATCAAAAATCATCAGATGGATTCTTTAATGTTTTTAACACTATCATAAAACATTTACTTGCCCCAAAACACTGTCAGTTTACAAAGTTTACATAGTCTATCAGTGAGATTAACCTTATCACAGACTCATGTTTACAATGCACTTACTGTTTTATTGCCCCAAAGTACACCTCTTTGTCAGCTCTCCATGTCTTACTCCCACTCTTACTGGTGGGTCTATGGTGCAGACTGGCGCGTGGACTCATATGGCTTTGATTAACACGTTCATTTCACCTCTCTCTGTCACAGTGCCCAGAGCCGGTAGACTGATCGAATTCACAGAGCCCTCACGTGGGTACAAAGTGTTTATAAAATTCGGTCTAGCAATTATTCATCTGTGTCTTTCCAACTTTGCTGAGTCTGGTCTGTGATACAGTGTTGGGTGTCTGTGCGTGTGTCCTATATTGACAGACTTAAGATGTTATATTTTCAATAGGCCTAATTATCTGTTGTTGTTTTTTTCTACACAATGAGGCTACTGAAAACATTTGGCTTTTAAAGAATACATTTCAATAAAACAAAAGAGACAATAAGGCACGTGTATACATCCACACAACAGGAATAAATTAGGATCTAATGTTATCAGGAAGAACTTAATCAGGACTAAGTCAAGTCTAAGTTAAACCAGGACTAAATTAGAACACACATACAGTCTTCACTCCTCAATCCTCAGACCACCATTTGAGAAATTGGTGCACTGTATTCTGTCTGAATGATGTCAAGCGTCTACAAAATATTGCAGGTTTTTTAAGAGTGTGTGAAAATGATTACCTAAGTTTTGGGATGTACAGTCTGTGCGTAACTTGAACGTAAATTAGCCGCAAACCAGCTCCAGATGTGAAATAATCAGTGGATTCATTAGTCACAGTCAGAAAAGGAGCATTTTGTCAGTGATGAGAAGACAGTTTCCATGTGTGCAGACAGGAGCAGTACTGCACAGTAGCACCAGGATTATGCAAGAGCAGCATGGGGAACAGTCCAGATGATAGAGTACTATGGTGTTAGCTGTAGCCTATGTGAGTTGTGAATATTGGGAAAAGTGTGATTTTTTACGTTAAGTCCACAAAATCAATCCACCCATTATAAGATTCATAATAACTAGTAATCATAATTAAATAATAGTCATAATATTTCAGTTCTGTCTTCTTGTCTTCTGCCTTGTAGACCATGGACAGATTTAATCAAACAACCACATTTATGATCTGATCTGGTCCTTCTCCAAAAATCAACAATCGGTCGTCTTTTATTGCTAGAAGTGCTCGTCTAGATGGTGTATTTCTAAAGCCAGGTTGGACAGAGAGTGGAGCAACTCTGAGTGGCCCCAGCCCGCCCCCTCCGGAGCCATAATCAGACGCTGTCTCCTGCGGCAGTCACGTTACAACCGCGGCTCAGCATCTCATCCACTTCCCGTCTCTCTCCAAACTCCCAAAGACTGTGGCGCCCTGAGCACCCTGCAACCTGCGCACTGACGAGCACGCGGGAAATAAGACACGTTTCTCTGTTTTTACCTGTACAAAGTTTACCTATCCTGTTTGAATGGGTCTTCGTGCTCTCCTGCTCTGCTCCCTCTTCGGGATCATCCTCACTCAAGGTAAGTAAAGTTACCTGCTTCTGTCGCGTCACTCCTTTGTGCGTAATTACGCATCTACACTTGTTGGTTAGCTTATCTTTAAGAGCTAGTTACAAAATGCTGGTTCTAACAAATACAGTGTAACATTCTAAATACAGTGTATAGCCCACGTTAAGTCCTTAATAGACAAAGAGATAGTCCTGTAGGGATGATGTCATGAATGTGCAAGTTTGGGCACGTGTTGCAAGCTCACTTCATAGCCTATTAATCTATGCAAGTCTTAAACATTAGCCTAAAGTTAACTGAGATGAAATGAGGGTGAAGTTTCTCCAACATTATCAACTTTGTTGATTAACTGCAAATTTTGTCCTATTACTTTACATTTTAGTTAGATTAATGGTTGCCTGTAACATATTCATTATATCTGGAGATAACAAACATAAGCAGAAGTCCAGTAGGAGGTCTGTGCACTGTGTGCTGTGAGTCAAAGGCCAGGTCTGGTATGCAGCGATGCCCTTCAACATCCACAGACCCAGCCCGGGAGGAGCAGACACTTGGGTGTGATTTATACTTGAGTGCCCACAGTAGGGTCACAGGCAGGAGGAGGGCACTGGTCCCCTGGACACGCCTTGGCCCATTTGCTCAATCAGCAGCTCATTTCTCAACTGTCATGTTCCTGAGGTCATAGGTCACCCACTCTACCAAAGTTTGAACAGATCAGACTGCACATACAGGAGAGTTCTGTGTGGGAGAGGATATGAAAAGTGCGTCACATTCAGTGTCCTAGTGCTTTATAGTGCATGGTGTAAAACCCTTGAAAGCTCCCAGTGCTGAGGAGATGCTGAGTGCTTTTGCGATGTCTGGCTCAGACCATACTTTGTTTTGGCTCTGCTCCACTGCTGGGCTCATTAGACTTGTTTACATGAGGCGTCTAGACACAGTCAAGCCATGTGCTTTTCTGCCAAGACACAATAACCCTCTTTACTCGCACTCCCGCAATCCAAGATGAAAATCAGCTTTATGCAGGCAGACAATGCATCAGCGAGATGGAGCACTGTGACAAGCTGCTCTGTCTATTTTGATGCAATTGGAGCACATGTTTTCCTCTGGTACTTTGGGATGCTGGAATGAGAGTGCTGATGTCTGAGTAACTGTGGTTATCGAAACAACTACTGTGTGGATAACTCATGAGGGGGAGCAGACACTGGGACATCCAGGCTGTCATTCACAACATGTTTATGAATCTCTGTAGAGGAGAAACTATGAATTAAGCTTCTCTTGGAATCTACACTGCTTCAAATCCCTCCTTTTGGCACCAGCACATAAAGTGTGACACTGACTTGCACTATGAGATTAATGCATTCATTGACTTGTTTACAGATGTCCCATTTCTCTCTGTGAGCAACTGATATGCAAGTTATTAACAGTAGTAAAAAGACTGCTGAAAATGTGTACTCAAGCAAAACGTACAGTTATATGTTGAATCAATAATGCTAATTTTTACTTAAGTAAAAAGTATGCATGAAAAATACTACTCAAACTAAGTACTACAGTTAATAGATACTTCCACAATTTTAGATGTATTTTAGGTCAGTCTTTAATACAAACATGATCAATCAAACTGTAAAACTGAATTTTGTCATTTTAAAACACAATCTGCAAATTATCTGAGTTCTGTCTAGTCAGAGCAGGTGATGAGGTGCTATTATGTTTGTTTGTAGGAGCAGAGACAGGATAATTGGAACTCGTACAGTTCTCAGTAACCAGGTTTAAAATGTAATGAAGTGCAATTACATGTCTAGAATTATACTGTTAAAAGTATTAGTACAGGTTTAAAAATCTACTCAAATCTACTCAATTACAGTAACTTGAGTATTTGTAATGAGTTACTTTCCGCTCCTGCGTAAAATAGTTTGTTGAGATAGTTTAAGAACTCTAACTTTCATATTTGTCAGGTCTGGAGTGAAGCCCTTTAAAACACCATGTGATTGTGCTGCTGCTGAGAGGTGGCAGGCGTCCCAGAGTCACAGTGAGTCAGTAGGCTCAGTACTGTGGATGTCTGCTGCTCCATTGTCTCGGCTTTTTGCCTGGTTAATCATTGGCCATTTAGCATGAGCTGCCACTCACTGCTGGATACTTAGTTGGGGTAATGGCTCAATTTTTTCAGATTGTTCAAATTTCAGACACCACAAATGCCCCAGTGGCAAAAATTGTGCTAGTGATCAGTAGTACAATCATAGCTGATCAGTGCGAAGCATTTGAAGAATCTCATTTTGGTTTATTGGATGAAAAAGATTATTCATGTCCTCTTGAGAAAAAAAAAACCCCTGCAAATCTATATTCCAGACACTAAATATAAGGCCTGTTTCCAGTCTGGAGCTCAAGCATTGGTTATTATTTATTATGCTTATGCTTTTTCAGGTATTTAGAATAAAAATTTGACATGCATGGATCAATAATTATCGGGGCTATGGACTTCCAGGCCTCATCTTTTCATAGTGACATTTCATTGCTGTACAGTTGCAAGTATTCATCGACGTAATCGACGACGTCAACTAGAAAAATATGTCGATGCATGTAGAGTGCGTCGATGCGTCACCTGCAGAGCTGAGTCTATAATAAATATATATATCTATAGGCTGATATATATGAGGTATATATGAGGTTCAGGTGCACTCTGCACATCGCGCTGTGTTTACACAGCAGAATACAGCAGTGCATGTGCAACACACACACAAGACCATTAGAGCAGGACCCTTAACACACAGACGACACCAACGACTCTACAGGCACACGGCACTGCCGACTGAACAGGCGATTAGTCGACTAATCGAAAAAAATCGTTAGATTAATTGATAAGAAAATAATTGTTAGTTGCAAACACCACACCACAGCAAGCAGTAAATATTTATGCGTGATTTTTGTGAATAATTTTAAGTAAGTACAGAGAAGTGGGTGGAGATAGGAGGTAGTTGAAAACATTTCCTCAGTCACTACAGGATGGATGATTACAGGACTTCATATGTGGTTTGCTTTGTGAATCTGGGCTTTTACTCGACTGGTTCAGGTAATCATATTGTATAGACACCTGACCCTGAACTGAATTAAAACATGTTGCTCTGCAGAGTTGGGTTTTATCCAGTCAAAGTCAACACATCCAAAACCAGTGTCTTTGGTAAAATACCCCCGGGCTGATCACATTGCCACACATATAAAACATCTTTTCACCACCAATCAAGAGATTAGGCAATTGCCCTTTGGCAATGTTTTACAGACAAGAAAGGCTTGCAGTTTACCCTGCATTCATCTAAAACAACTCAATTGTGTTATCAGTTAGTTTGGTTAATTTGCTTTAATCTGAGACTATGTGAAAGTGATGTAAATTATAAACAGCAGGCAGGTTGAAAGCTAATGTAATCTTATTTTTGTGATTAAAATGACCACTGTGGAGCTACGCTATAATATCATCTGTGGTCCATGCTGGTTATGTCATCAAATGACTAAAATAGCTTCAATCAGTATTTTTAGATCATTTAAATATCATAGGTAATGCATAGGTAATCTCAGATGTCTCACTTATTGCTAAAACTGTGTTTTTTCTAGGAATTAAAGAGATCACTCTGGAGGATTGCTGTGAAGATGGTCAGTCACGTGGCAAGAATGATGAAGACTGCTCCTCTCTCCCTCTGATGTCAGATTCAGTCACCTGCATGTAAGGAAAACCTGGTTTAGTTTGGATGTACACCTTAGTTTAGCTTAACTTGGTCTAGTCATGGTTTTGACTCAGGGCCATTTCCATTCGATAGTCCATTACTTCTGTGCTGCTGGATGTGGTTCTCTATAAGTATAGCCTTAGGTTATTGGATTGCTTTACCAAACACCCTTAAATCTCTGTCACATTATTCACTTTATACAAGTGTAGGAAGTGTAACAGGGACAATGAGTGTTATAATGGTAACCCTAGAAAGTGCAGTGCCACAGGTCAGGCCATTATAAGCCAGAGGGACCTAGTAATGGCAAATGTTTTCACCAGAGACACTAGAGCAGATCACAGATTTGTCTAAATTATACAGTGAGGGGGAGACAGTAGGTTTTGTGGATGAAAATTGGTTGGTGGGGGTCAGAAGAGGTGCTCTTCAAAACCCCAGGAAATACCTCTGAGGTGAACTGCGACATGGAGGGAGGATAGACAGGCCAGTAACAGGAAATCTCAATGATTACTTCAGAAACCAACAGGGGAAAAGTGAAAGTGAGGAGAGAAAAGAAAAACAGGAGTGGAGTGTGCCCTTAAAAGGCTGTGCTGGGGAGGTGTGTGTCTGACGTGGCTCTCAGACGTGGGATTCAGACGTGGGTTTACGGGCTGCATAAGATTCTGGTAAGTGTTGATAAAAAACCTCTATGGAAAGAGGAGGGGGGCTGATGATGTTTCATGTGTTGTAAAATCTTTGAAAGAATATGATCCAGGCCAGACTGTCACTGACCTCTGTCCAAAGTACATCAGTTTGTTACTCTTGGGACTATGTCCTATTCATCCACATTTTTGTTTATTTATTCATTCTGCACCTTTAGCTTTATGCTTTCTCGTTAAAGAGCAGCGATGACATGGGAGATGATGTTTTGCACTTGGTGTTCTTGCACAAGCATTTACTGTTAGTGTTTTAAAAGTCTAATGATGAAGTGTCTGCTCTGCTTCTACTATTGTAAAAAGCACAACATTGTTCACATTCATTGCAATAGGCAGTTAATGCTTTTCACTCACCTAATACTATTGTAAAGTGACCTTTGCAAACTTGACATTTAAAACTGCATTACACCAGCTGTGACCAACGCTTCACTCTCTGTGCCCTTCCTGTCTTTGTGATATAAAAACTGATCTGGCAGACAAACAAATCCCAAATGTACTAACCTCACTCATCTGTCCTGGCTTTGAGCCTGAGGGTCAAAGGACAAAAAACGAAACGGGTGAAAAATGTGTTAATTAAGTTAATTAAGCATTGTAAATAATTAAGTATTTGTACCAAAATACACAGTCAAATAACATCTGTTTAATAAATATCTTACAAAAGAATATGACTAAAAAGCACAGCACCCCCTTCTACTTTGAGTAACAAACAAAGTAGTCTGTATTTTTCTAAAATCTTGTCTATTTGCCAAAAGCTACTAAAGATTGCATCAGAAAATCCTCTGTCTATTTGTCTTAATAAAATGTTACTGTTTTGTTTTTCTGTTCTCTCTTGTTGGCAGGATAGTCAGGGAGCAGTGCTGTTTGTCTGTCCTGGAGGACAACATGTGTAGCTCCGGCATCAACATGGCCAAGAGCAAGGGAGCCTGCGATGCCCTGTTCACCAGCACCTGTGATGCCAAGACTACAAAGGTCTGTTAGAACAAGTACTGTCACGTCACTATGTGTGTATACTTAAGGATTATATTGGGGGAGTCATGTGAAATCCAAAACTCTTCCAGGACTTTTAAAGATACAACTATATTATTACAGCTGACATTTTTGTCAGTTGTATTCCTCTTAACAGTTCAGAACACTGCATGATGTCATAGGGCAAGGAAAGGCAAGTTTATTTGTATAGCACAATTCGTGCACAAAGTAATTCAAAGGTCATGTGTGTGTGTGTTAACCCATGAAGTCTGTGTTTTTGAAGTCTATAAATGAATACTGCACGATGTATTTGCATCTAATTTGGATGCCAGCACTCTCAATTAAGCAATAATAACTATTCTAATGTTTTTGGTGAAGGGTCCACCACTTACTTGTCTCCATGGAGATGTTATTGTGATGTCTGGAATTTTCCACAGTTTGACATTTGACTTATCTAACGCCATGGAGACAAGCAGGTGAACATACTAGACCATGTTACAGGGCAGCTCTGTGGAGAGGTGACCCAGCCAGCTCACACTAAGGGCTCATGTTTGCATCTGTAACTGACAAAATGAAACATTCCAGTTAAAGCATCAGAGATTAAATATAAGTTTGGCCCCATTCTTTACGTACATATCTTGATAATAATAGGAAGCCAGAGTACCCAGAAAGATGTTTTATGACTTATAAGACTATGGGCTTCCTGTTATATCAAGATTATATCAGAAAATAATAATCACAAAATTTCCACATGAGAACAAACTTTATATTTGATTAAGATTTAGGTGAAGATAGCAGGGCCTTACAGAGAGCTATGAGCAGGACAGGGCATGCCACTCCACACAGGAATGGAGTGAGAAAGATAGATTATAAATGAAGTCCTGTCTCAGGGAAATCCGCAGGGTCTGAAATTTCATCTCACAAAATACCTCTTTGTGTTTCAATAATGCATCAACAAGTACTTGACAGGCCCATGTTTTCTGTTACTACTAAAATAATCTAGCTGTATGGACAAATAAAATGAGAGTTGTTGGGTAAATTTGACATACTGAACACTGTTGTTGTGTTCTTGGGCAAGACATTAACCCACATTCAGTGTCACGATTTGCCCAAGGAAAACTGTTGATTATTGGAGTAAAAAGGTACATTTTTAAAGGTAACTTGACTGTGTCCATGAAAATGTTATTGCTTTTATTGGAATAGTCCAAACTGAATTATCTTGCAGTTACTCAATTGCACAACAGAGATACATTTCAGGCAAAGAAATTACATCATCATAGAGACAATAGGGTAGCAGACCCTCCACCTGAAAAATTACACTGTGTACCTTTAATACACAAAATAAGAAAATTAGGTACTATTACTCCAAACCTGTCTCATTTCCCTTGTAGAGTTGCTAATGCTGAGGTATATTTTTCTCTATGTTTTTGTCTTTTACCTTTGTACTGTAGATGTGCTGTGAGTGCTGTCTGTTGGGAAAGGCCCTCCAGGAGAAAGGCCTGCCCTGTGACCATAAGCTGTCGGTCAGTTACCAGTGTGCGCTGGTGTCCCGGGCCTGCTGCGCTGATAGTGTCCCTGACAACCAGACGGATTCAACAGGGACAAATGAGTGTAAGGAGTAAACATATTTTAATTTGTTAATAAAACAGCTATAAATTGCATACGTCAAGACACCTTTCCATAAGAGACCATCTCTTTTGTACATGTTGATGATGTATGCTTTTTTGCCATTAAAACTGAAAGCCACTAATTTAGAATTTCCTCATAGTGCCAAACAAAGATGAAACCCCGGAAATTGGAACTAACTCTGTGTTATCAGATCAGTGCAACGGTAAGAAAATAATACTCTCAGTGATTAAAGGTGCAATAAGTAACAGACATCTTTTTGTTATGTAGGTGTGTGTGCTCATCAGTGTGTCGGTAACAACACCTGCGGCTGCCTCAAAGGTTACAAACTCAAACCAGATGGAAAAAGCTGCGATGGTAACGTATTTTTGCTGTCTTGCATCTATTTATTTTTACTTATTATACTAACTTGTCTTCTCATTCCTTCTGACAGATATAAATGAGTGCTTGTTGGGCTCCAGTAACTGTCGCAGTGGGGAGCGATGCATTAACACAGAGGGGTCATTCCGGTGTCAGAGGGAGGTCAGCTGTGGGACGGGCTATGAGCTCACCGATACCAATGACTGTGAAGGTCAGTGGCTGCTTCTAAAATCTCCCCTTGTTTTTACATAGTCACAGGGCCTAATATCTGTCGAGGTTTACAAACATTTGTCCCCATATCTACAAGGTTGGCGGTTCAAATCCTGCTCTTCCAACTTAAGACTGTCACTTTATCCAGTTTGCCTTGAATGTATTAGTGTGGTCACAGAGACAGTAAGTGCAGAATTTCTCAAATCATAGTGCAACTCTGCACGTACGTGGAAAACCACTGCTCACCCCAGCAACACTATTGCATTCAACTGCACTGGGCAAGAGACAAGCAGGAAATATTAGACATGTGTGGAGAGGTGTATGCACAGATTTTTTACTTGATTTTTTACCACAGAATATGGCCCTTCCGCTTTGCACTATTGCATGTGGCAGAAAGCAATAATATCTTCCTGGAGACAAACAGGCAGTCCCTCCACCAGAAAGTTTACACTTTTAAATAATATTACAATAGTGTGATTATATGTATGTTACCAGCTTTTGTCATCCATTATAACTACATAGATTTACTGCTAATGACTAGACACCCCTGAACATCTCTCAGCCATCTGCAGTATTTATTTATTTTTTTTTGCACATCCCAGTCTGCATGCAGACCCTCCACCTGCATGCAGAATGGGACATGGTGAGAATAGTTCTCTGGAGAAATCAGACAAAAATTATTATTAACAAGTTTATTTGCAGTACTTTTGCATGACCAATGCTTACTGAAATCAGATCAGAACAGTAGCCCCTCCATAGGTTGGCCTAAGTCTTTGTTAATCAGACTAAAACTGTCGTAAGAAGATTTTGTTGTGATATTTTATTACAGATATAAATGAGTGTGAGGCAGGCATCCATAACTGTGGTTCCGAGTTTGAGTGCCAAAACACACAGGGCTCGTTCCGCTGTCTGCCCAAAGTCAAGTGTGCCGCTGGCTTTATCCAGGACGCTCTCGGCAACTGCATTGGTATGGATGGATCAAAACCAGTAAATTGCATGTATATGTATTTTAGTCCACAGATTAACACTCTTGTGTATTTCTCTTAGATATAAATGAGTGTTTGAGTCAGACTGGTCCTTGCCACAGAGGACACCTCTGTATCAACACAGTGGGGTCCTACATCTGTCAGAGGAACTCGGTTAACTGTGGCCGAGGATACCACCTTAACGAAGAGGGCACGCGCTGCATCGGTGTGGAACTAAGCCTCTTTAGAGAGTATTAGTGGCCTAAACAGCACTCACAAGATAATTTCATATTTTTGTTCTTGTATTTCTCAGATATTGATGAATGCAAGAATCCTGACAAGGTCTGTGAGGGTCATGGTTGTGTAAACTTGGTGGGCTCCTATCGTTGTGAGTGTGAAGCCGGATACAACTTTAACAGTATAAGCAGAACTTGTGATGGTGGGTAGACTTCATTTTCTTTTCCTCAGTTTTTATTGATTTTTTATTCTCTCTATGGATAGGAGTATTTTGCTTCCACTAATATGATATCTATAATGCAAATGTGTCTGGTTTATATCATATCATATTAGTGGAAGCAAAATACTTTAAATATTAAAATTAATTAGACAATGTGACCAGAATGTTTAGGTATATAAATTAAATGTAATAGATTATAATAAGAGTCACATGATAATGCCAACTCAGGCCATTTTAACCAGAACGATCAGACAAAGATCAGAATAAACCAGAATTGACCAGAACATTGACTCTATATATACATTTCTGTCGTTAGTTTTTGTTTTGCATATACCGGTACTCTCAATTGTACTGTTAACATTTGCACCCCTAATCAGTTTTGCCTATGCTGTTTTAGACATAAATGAGTGCAGACACTACCCTGGTCGCTTGTGTGCTCACAAATGTGAAAACACGCTTGGTTCATACAAGTGTAGCTGCACCACGGGCTTCAAGCTAGCAGCTGACGGAAGGAACTGTGATGGTAAGTAAAACACACTATAGTTATTGTAAAAAAAGAATAAAAATAAAAAAACAGCACCAATACTGAAAAATTTGCTGGATCAGATATCGGCTTCCAAATATCGGTTCAGCCAATATCCTTGTTGGACATATTAATTGAAATAATAAGGTTGTAGTTGGCCCATGAAGGTTTCATTAGGTTTGATCTTGTATTATTACACAAAACTGTTCAATAGTTAATTGAGAGATAAATATCATACATATCATATTTGGTTTTCAGTTTTTTCTTATTTTATTTTATTCTTAAAGGGAATAAAGGGTGTTTCCAATTTCTGCGCTGGTATCGGCTGCTGTTGATTATCGACAGATAGTTAAAGCTAGTGTTTTAGTGTTTAGTTTTGTGCATCAGCGTGTCAGGAGAGTAATCTTTTCATTATTTTTATTTTTACAACATTTTTATTTAAATATTGTTTGCATTTTTGTATGTACATATTTTTTTCAAAACATAACAAAAATATAACGTAAAAAATAAGAAATCTCATATTATTTTTATTAAAATTTCAAACACTCAAATGGTGACTTACTCCATTCATAAAGTAAGTGCTTGTATTACTAATTATATTGTGCAGTATATTAATGAATGTTTGTTTTCTATATAGATTTGAATGAGTGTGAGGAAAACCCATGCAGTCAGGAATGTGCTAATGTCTATGGCTCCTATCAGTGCTATTGCCGCAGAGGCTACCAACTTAGTGACATGGATGGCCAGACTTGTGAAGGTAAAATCTATTAAAATGTTATTAACAGAATGTATTTTTTTTTAGTTTTGCTCTATGTTCTCTTTGCCTTTCTTTTCAGACATTGATGAGTGTGCACTGCCCACTGGTGGTCATATCTGCTCATATCGCTGTCACAACACTCCAGGAAGTTTCCACTGCTCCTGCCCTGTTAATGGCTACACACTGTCTCCTAATGGACGCAGCTGTCAAGGTATGATTTTATTTTGAATTATTCTGAAACTTAACTCTGCAAATTAATTTAAATGCACATAATAATAATATTTCAGATGTGGATGAATGTGTGATCGGGACACACACTTGCACAGTGGACCAGAGCTGCTTCAATGTTCAAGGAGGATTTAGATGCCTGTTTTTTGATTGTCCGCCAAACTACCGCAAAGTGGGAGAAACGTGAGTAGTACTAAAATAGCCACAACCAAAACTACTGAAGTTTAAATCCAATAGAAGATGACCTAAATTCACAAACATGTTGAGAAGAAATTGAGTCAGAGAGGGGCAAAGTTCAACAGGTTAACAATACCATCAGAAATATGCAAAAGACAATATTACGCTTGTTGGATAATTTGTTCCTGGTTTGAATGAAGGCTGTGCATGTCCAGTGACTGGGCAGTAGCATGATCTACCCAAGTATTGAAACACAAACTAGAACACAGTGAGTCTTAGCTTCAATAGTAAACCTTAATATCTTAATGGAGGCAGTATGAATGTCTTGCATGACTTCACTGAGGGCACCACGATTCACTTGAAATGCTGCTGATGTGATGATCCTCCACTGCATGCCATGCACGGCATATGACACTCACTCCTCTTTTCTCTTTGTGCCTGTTCTGTTCTTCTTTTTCTCTTTCACAGTCGATGTGAGCGCTTGCTTTGCAATGAGTCTGTTGAGTGCCTGCCCACACCCCTGAGAATAACCTACTACTACCTCACCTTCCCCACCAACATCCCCGTCTTCACCAACATCTTCCGCATGGGCCCGTCCCAGACACTGCTCGGGGATGACCTCCAGATTGGCATCACAGCAGGAAATGAAGGTGGCTTCTTCAAGACGGAGCGGTCGCCCACAGGAGGGATCCTGTCTGTGGCCAAACTCATCAACAAACCCCAGGACTTTGAGCTGTCTGTGGAGTTGAGACTGCAGCGTCGCACCTCACTTAGTACTTATCTTGCCAAAGTGCTAGTGTTTGTCACTCAAGACGAGCCCAGAGTGCCTTATAATCCTCTACTGGAATAACTGAGTGTTAATGCTATCTCTATCCCTCAGCTCAAATCTGCCATACAGATATTAGGAGCAGTGATAGTACATGTTAAAGATTACTGTGAAGAGGGAAAGCCACTGTTTTAACTACATTTATGCAACAGCAATTTAAACAACCAGCACTGATGAATGTGCGCAATATAACATCTAACTAACTCAGTGGGTTTACTTATATTTACATATATTTACCAAATATTTATGGCCTTAACGCCTTATAGCGTTAATAGCTGACCGGGACAATCAACATTATGGTGAATTTTTCACATTACAATTAAGGACTTGCAATGTTTTAGATGTGCAGTCTACACTTATCATGTGGTTTTACTTCAGGGCAATGCACATAAGATGTTTAAAGTTTATTCTTAATATTGAGAGAACATTTTGTTTAGCTCACAGAGATGAGTGCATACATTTGTCTGTAAATATTGTAACTAAATTGTTCCATTCAGAAATACTCATACATGCTACCAGGTCATGCATAAATTAGAAAATGTTATACTAAACGTTGAAGTAATACTTTGGGGCAGCCACAAGGTGGAGCCCTATGTTAGGGTATACAAATTGGTAGTAGTCCATCTGCAGTGTAATTTAATGATAGTTGCATGATAAAGCCTAACGCTTTGGGAGTGTTTTATGGTTTTTGTGTTGGATGAATGACTTTCTATTAAAATTTAAATAGAAATAACACATGTTCAACAACTCGTTTCAAGTTTTTGGAGCTGTAACACAAAGGGCTCTGATTCTCCCCAGCCGTTCTGCTCCCAAAGTAATGAATTTGATAGTAGCTTGTGTTTACATTTCTTTCAAAATCCCTACCACAAAACTTCAGAAAGAGTGCCAATTTTCTTTAAGTGATTCATATTCAAAACCATCACTTACTTGAATTATAAATGCATCAGTTACTCTCATCCACAGTTTTGGCCTTTCTTAACCCTTTTGATGTTTATGGCAACACCCCAGCCAATGGAGAGTCAAAGTCGAATCACATTACTCATTACTACCTGTGCTCTCCAACCGCACAAGATAAAATGATATTGAATGTTAAGTAAGTGACATGAGAGGGCATACAGAGCATAAATAGTCTTAGGGCTGTGGTTGTCCTAGGTTCCTCCCACCCTCCCTCATCCAACCTACGGAGGATGCATTGTGTCCCTAGAGGGGGGTCTCCTTAAAATAAGTAGTACTGAAAGGCACTGAAGTGGACTTTTTCCCTTCTTTCTGACAGTGAGTTATGGGACCCTGGGCTCTGGCCGGTGGTCTGAACAATTTGTGGTCCGGCAGCATCAGCGCGCGTAGAGTGACTGATGCCCTGCAGTGTTTGTGTTGGGGCGTTATCAATGTGCTGACTATAAATAATAATTACGCACACAAAAAAAGTTTCAAAACGGGCTGTGCGCTTGACCATAAGACCTTCATCCAAAAAGACTGTTTTTCTTTCTGGTCTGAAAACTATTGGGGTTTTGCCGCTGGGCCGGGCCACGTGAGGCACAGCGAGATGAAGAAGTCATACTCAATATACTCTATGCACACTTACAAGAAGTGGGTGGGGTGGACCAAGATTGTACCACGTTAGAGCAATGGAGTAGCTCAAATAGTACTCATTATTCTCTAATATCGTTAAAGGTAACTTTTCTAGGTACAGTCCTTCAATATTCCACAGCATGGCACTAAATCTTTCTTGCATTTATTCAATTATGGTTGTTTACATTGCTAAAAAATACCTTGAAAACCATGCATTCTTACTGTGAGCAGGGTCACCTCTCCACGGATCTGAGCTGTAATTTAGCCTAGTGGAGTCACGTGCTTAATTATCTTCATGGAGACAGTAGAATATTCCTGACAAAGCAATCAGGTCTCTATGGATACAAGAAGGTAGCTTAACATCCACCAGAAAAGTTACATAATGCACCTTTAAGCCCCTTGATACAGTATTTTTTAGACAAAAAAAACAAAACAAAAAAACAAAAAAAACAAATGTGCAAACTTTACTATTGTCAAAGAAAACACAAAGACACAGACACAAAGTACAATTTACTGAAAACCATTAAAATAAATTATGATGCTATACTACAACTTAACAAAGCGGAGATTTGAAGTACTCGGTAGGTTAAGTACACACTCAAACCTGTATAGAAATAGCTGCACTTGCTGTGTTTTTGAACTGCTCTTGTGTGGGACAGTATGGGCAGAACATTATTATATTGTCATAAATTTTACTCTGTGCCCAAAAGAGCGTTTTCACCTTGTCCTCCAGAGGCCCATATACGGCCCTCTTTGCAGCCCAGGCCACAGTATTACAAACTATACAGAACATTTGGCGGTTTTGGCCTGGTCCAGAGTCAAACTTGGACCTACTCACTAATTGCTAATTACAAGCCCCTATACTCAGCGGTGGCTTGTCTTTATGTCTTCTCTCCTCGCTCTTGAAGAAAAGGAGGAGTGCAAACCCTAAAGCTCGGACCGTGGTTCAGGTCTATGGGTCCCCAGAGGAAGCCCAGAGAGATCCTCCGCCTATGACTCAACTGTGTGGCTGTACGGCTGCCATGCACATTAACTGTTCTTATACATGGCAACCTGACTGTTTTCATAACCCAATATAACCAGCTTGTCTCCTGTGTGAAGGAGGTTAAATATAACATGTTGGATGTCAAAGAGAGGGCTCATATTTACCACACCATTGAGGACGTCTATATAGTAGGAAAATGGATTTATTTCAGTAGTTCAATTGAGAAATGTAGGACTAGGTGAGCCCAAGAATAGTTGTATCCTTGCTACCAGCACTACTGCCATTGTATACATACCTCAGTACAAAACAACCCAGGAGTAAATGAGTGATATAATGCAATAAACACCTTTATTCGTATAGTAGAGAAAAGTGCACACAATGTAACTTTTCTACTTGTCTCCATGGAGATGCCAGTGCCAGTGTGGGTGTGAGTGTGAGGCAGTGTGAAGCAGTGCCATTAAGTTACAAGTCAGATCTGTGCAGAGGCAACCTTGCTAATAATATGAATCCATGTTTCTTAAGGAATTTCTTTTAACAGTAAACACCAGCAATTGAATAAATACAAGATGGAAAAATTTAATGTCTACTCTGGAGGATAGAAAAAGAAATGAAAAAGAGATGGGAGGGTCCACTACCAGGCAGTGGACCCCCCATCAGAAACATTAGTATATATACTGCATTTTTAATTCAGTTTTCCCCGTCAAGTCAAGAAAACTAATTCTAGCAATACTAATAACCCATAAAAACAATACACCTATTTTATTTATTATTTATTCATTATGTGGTCTTTGTGGTTGAATTTTGGCAATACAAAATCTAAATTGCACCTAAAATGCAGTATATAATACTACACTATTTTATCCTAGCACCAAAGGCAAAACTTGATATATTTGACGACTAATGCCTTAAAACCTTTGAGACAGCAGCGCCCCCCCTGAACCCTGTCACCAATCAGCCTGGAATAAACAAAACCCTAAATAATGGTACGCACACTGCCCCGGGAACAGACTGGGGAGGTGTCTAGTCTTGTTCCCTACAATTTAGGAGTCTTTTAAAACACTCCCTTGTTCCATAAATCCTTGTCAGGAGATTATCTGATGTGAAGTCTGGGATGCTCGCTAAAGCCAAATATTTTCTTGAGCAGGTATTGGATCATTCATTGTGAGTGCATGCGGCAATTTATTTAGCGCACAAAGGTAGCAAAGTGCATCACTAAAAAATCAATGCAGGGCAGTGCAAGTCTCCAGAAGGTCTAGTGTTTATAGTTTGATTCAGATCAGTTTTTTTATACACACACACAGTGGAGTTTTAGTCAAAAGTCTACCAAAAAAAAAAAAAGAAAAAGAAAGGGGAAATAATAAAACTAAGCTCAAATATGCTATTATAATATTTATTTAGAGTTTTGCTCATTGTTTTTGTAGCCTATGTGCACTATGTGACTTGTTCTAAAGGAATTGTATGTAGCCTGTGCTCTTTAAGATATTACCATCACAATTGAACCTGGGTTGCCAGTGTTTTAACCTGCATATAACGGACAGATACATTTTTTTTTGTCATTCTTGGCATATGGAAGAGGCAGAGGCTGCACTAGCACTGATTAATGATTGGCTGCAGGTGCCAGGGTTTAGGTAGTGAGAATTCAGATCTTTTTAGGCTTAAACCAACTGGATTTCAGAATTGAATTTGCAATCCAAATGAGAGACTCGTGTGACTCTGCTTTCTGTTTTTGTACAAAAATAATGATGTCTGTGTAACTCTTGTGTTGCAGAGTGCCCAAGCTTGAGCGTACAGACATTATTCGCTGCATAAAGAACTGTCTACTCAATGACTACAACTGCGCTGTAGACCCAGTCACCTCTATATCCCACACATTTATCTCCCTGGCAACCATGAGAGAGTTCACCAGGCCAGAAGGTAAGCAAAAAAAAAAAACAACGCAAAAACATTTGACATTATTTAAAGGTGCACTATGTAACTTTTTTGCTGGAGGGTACGCCATCTGCTTTAGTGGTTAGTAATACCTATAATTGTTGGAGTCATTGGGAAATACACTTATCTTGTCTATGTATGAATTTAGTGATTGCTTCATAGTGGTCACAAAGGCCCGTTGGTACAGATAGGCAGCTACATCCTTGTTCGCCAGCCCCAAGGCAATTGTGGCCATAGAATAACTTTATCGCACTGTGCACCGTGTGAGAGAGTGAATGAATAATGTAATTTTTTACACACTGGGTATCTTGAAAATAAGTTTCTAAAGAATATGACATTAATATTGGTAAATTGCTGAGAAAGTTTTGATGATATAAACTGCTTGGTTCTGCTCCAACAGAGATTGTTTTCCTGAGAACTTCGGTGAGGCCGTATAGCACCTTTCACCCGGGGAGTTACGATGTGAAGTTTGAGATCCTGGAAGGCAACGTGGAGAACGCCTTTGACATCATCAAGAGGCTAGAGCAGGGGACGTATGTGGGTGAGTACACAGGAAACAGCCAAAATATCATATAAGGAGTTGAACAGGATTTCACACTATATGAAAACACTGAAATATCAATTAATGTAGCTCAATTATTTCCCCTAGATTATTTCCCCTGCTTTGAACAAAATATCTTGTCTTTTGATAGAAAAATCTTGTTGTAACTGTACTGCACACCTCTACAGTCATGTTTTCAAATACATGGGATTCTTGTATTAGTTTATCAGTTCATAGTTCAGTCTTCTCACAATGTGCACTCTTATAATCCTACTTTTTAAACATTAATTGCAATTCTTTTTTATGGTGCTGTTCAATTTTTTGACCAAAACTTGTACTTTATAACCACAAAAATGAATGACATTTCAAATGAGAACTTGACCAGACATGCCCTAATCAGACAAAATGGAAAGTTATTTGGGTGGAACAGTAGGGTAAGAATTTACAGGAAGGTAGAAAAATGGGACATCATTTTGCACATTCCCGTATTATGAAGTATTCAAGGACAAAAAACTAAACAAGTCCTAGAGGTAACATTTGAATCTTGGCTTCCTTTTTACTCAGTCGGTTATGGCTTTTGCAGTGAGGAGCTGTCATCAACTTGTGGGGGACTTCCTGTGTCTCTTTCTGCGGAGGAGTGGCCCTTAAGTGGCCCTAACAAACAGACTGAGGCTTATTTCTGTCCTGACCAATATGTGGTGTCCCCTTCCAATCATGTGGTCAGACTGAGAGCACCATTCACTTAAACATGGCTATGGAGGATCATTACTGTCCTCAAGAACCAAGGACTGGCAGATACTCTAGTGGTGTATAAATCAGTGCAATACTAATGCATTGTACATGAACTAAACAACACAACATTTAAGTTAATTTTTTTAACATAATATTGGCTTACCCTCGAAGTTTTCTTTCTAGAGGACATGTTTGAGAGACAGACAGGCTCTATAATCTGATTCCAGACCGTTCAGGATTTGAGCATGTATAATGGACTGGCTGGTCAGGCAAATACTGTAGGATTCCAGACAAAACAATAAAATCTTCATGGAGACCAGCAGGTTACTAATGAAGAGACAGACAGAATGTAATCATATCAGGAGACTGGACTTGGACTACTGAGACAAGCAGGTAGCAGACCCTCCACCAGAGAAGTTACACAGTTCAATCTTACACTTTCTTTTATAGTAACAGCAGATTTGCATAATACACACACACACACACACACACACGCATATCAAGAAGCTAAAAACATAAGCATTTCTTTTTCTTTTTCTTGTATTGATATTATATTCCCAGAATTGACTTGAGTTGTTAGCAATTTGTGATTAAGTGGCGATGGGCACAGGTGCACGCAGTGGTGTCTTCCTCGTCTGGGGCAGTAGATGGATGTGGGTCTGATGTGAGAGAGGAAGAGCAGGGTCAGGAGGCTAAGAACATAACCATTTATCAGTATAACTTATAATATATACACTCGATTGATCTCTTTTAGCACCTACATGATACATAAATAAATGGTTTGTGTGAACATTAAATGTAACTTTTCTAAGAGATACAAAAAAGTTCATTTCTGATTAAAAGGAAAAAGAGAGCCATGTCCTCTTTTTCTAACCCCGACTTCCTAACATTGTCAAATAAAAATGTGCTTTGTGAAATGGTGTATTTAAAAAGCATTGCATAAGCAAGCATAAATAAATGAAAATCCATGGCATTCAGTAAAATACCAGTGCCATTCAGTAAAATACACCACGTTCACCCCACATTAGGGCCCATTATGGGTGAGTGGTCAGTGCTTGCTGGTAAGGAGATTGTGTATTTAATCCTCCTGGTCCCATTATAAAAGTTAGGAAATGAAAAAAAAATAAGCATAATGTTAATGCACATGTGAAAATATGTTCTACCTGGAAATATAAAGGTTTATATACAGCTAAATTATAATTCACTGTCATATATTAGCTAGAACATTTCTCCAGCACAGCAGCAACAGAAGTACACAGCATGTTCACCATGCTTTTGACTTTTGCAGGTTTTAATACCCAGTATGCTGTATTCTTCACAGATGACACCAGTTAAACTTGATTGTGTGAAACCAACAGCTCTAGCAGTCTTAAACCATTTGTGTAAGCACTTGTAGATGATTACACAACTTTGAATCGGAGGATTGCTGTTTCAAGTCCTGTCTCTGGCACAAATTGTCACAGTCACTAAAGCCATTGCATCTAATCAAATTTTATATTGCATTTGGCTATAGCCCATGTGTGTATGACTTAACTGTGTAAAAATTCTTTGATTATTTGGCAACAATGAAAATATGTACAGTATGTCTTTTAAGTCAGAGAGAATGACACTCAATCAAAGAGGAAGATTGAGGAAAAATGTGCAGAATAATCCTGCTTTGTTTCTTCATGTGGTTAAATGTATTGTTTCATTTCCCTATTCTAGGCTCTTGTGTCTCGCCAAGAATTAGAGCACTTATGTACCCACCACATCAAACGGCTATGTCAAGAGAGCTATTTCTCTCCCTAATCTGCCCGGATACTGTCTGACTACAGCTCATGCATTTTAGCAACAGTTTGATAAATACTATGTTCAAAAGAGAAGGCCATTTTGATTGTATTGTTCAAAAATGCAAGAATACTTTGAAACTAGCTTACTTGTTGCATAGAGGAAGTGGAGTTTCCAGTGTTACAGTTTGCTGAGATGTGAAGAGTAGCAGACATAGAGGCTCCACTATTGAACAAGTGTGTGAACTCAAGTTAACTTTGGCCATTATTTTTGGACACTTCTGATGTTTTCCAAATGGGACAAAAGAGGCAGTCAGGAATCCCCAGAATCTATTGCTCTAAGGTGACAAAATGATTTTTAAAAGGTTTTCTTGGCTTTCAGTCATGGCTGTTCTGACCATAGCCTCGATTTAAAAACACGTAATCCATTGACAGCACAGCAAGACGATAACACTGGAACGCTATAACATCCATCAGTCTTTCTACTGCTACAAGTACAAGTTGTATAAGTACTTCTCGTTGGATTACACATTTAGTCCCCATTTACTACTTTAGTTATGTTATAGGCCTATTTTAGACCAGATTTTACCCTTGTTTAGATCTGATATAGCTCTGTTAAATTGTTTTGGATCTGGTTGTAATCAGAAACCAAATGTTTTCTTAGGTGGTGCTTGAAAATTACTATTGCACATAGGCGTCTTCCAATCCTCCATGCAGCCCTAAGCACCAATCCTGTGATATTAATATGCTGTATACAGAAACACTGTGGTCTAATGGCCTGATAAGAATAACAGATTTCATCTTTAACACGTATAAAACACATGAATCATTTAACCCACTCCTTCTTGACCCATAAAGCTGACTAACTGTTATCAGCCTACATGACTCTCAGTGAGTACAGGCAATCAAACTGTTGGTTCAGTCATTCTTCATTGTCTCTTTTACGAGTATTTGTCATGGAAGGATTTTAAAGGATCACAATTCAACTGTGTCATAATGACTCATTGGTTGAAGTGTTCGCCCACTAACTGAAAGGTTGGCGGGTAGATCCCAGGTTTGTCCAATGCATATTGTTGTTATGTTCTTGGGCAAGACACTGCACCCACTCTATGCTTATGTATGTGCTGTGTGTGAGTGATTGGTGCAGGTTAGTAGGGCCGGTGGCACAGATTAGCACCACAGATTAAAAACAGGCACAGTATAGTCACATTTTTTTTTTCAACGTGCATTGTTCAGTCTGTTTCTAAAACAAACATATTGTGCAAAATCAGCTTTTAACCATATTATAATAGTTTTCCCTTCTTATTTACCCACTTGAATTTGTATTTGTATTTAGAGTAATTCATATATGCTTGAGTAATCTATGTTCTCCTGCATTTTTACGACAATATACCGTAAAGGGGCAAGTGGGATCTTGGAGTACCAAATAAGCAAATATGGTTCTTGAATTTGAAAAAGCATCTTATTTTGATTTTATTGGTGAATTACTTGTGGAGGTATGCACTGACCACTGCACACTTTATTTACAGCCAGTGGGGCATGTGAGATGAATGAATAGGATGTGGAAAGTTTGTCTGCTGTGTACTCAGGTAGCCATGGCAGTCCTTGCGGTTGTCCACAGCGGGAGGAGGAATCTCAGTGGTCGGTGTGAGCCATGACTCCTCCTGATCCAAAGGAGTTTGTGGTCATGCTGTTGAGTGGAGTGAGACAAGAGCGCAGATAAATACACAACAAAAGTGTCTAAAACACTCGTCATCAAAACGATCAGCGCTGAGAAATATTTAGGACAATCTGTGAGTTAAATTTACTACAAAACACACTATAAACATGATCTAGTGTTATAGAGTCATTCAGTGCTTTTCCAATTTTACAAGGTGATGATATCATACTCTCAGATGGGGGGCAAGATCAAGATTTTCCTATTAATCATAGGGTATTCTTATAAGCAATATCCAAAATATACATTCATAAATGTTGGACCTGATTATTTTTATTAGTGGATGCACTTTATATCTCACAATATTACAACAAAATTCTGCATTTTAACAACATTAATTTTAGGGGTGTCCTATCCATATATGAATGTGATATTTGTAGATCATTAATTTATGTTTGGTTCATTGTAAAACATAATATTGATCTAAACCAGCTTAATAACAGAAACAGGTCCATTGACTTTCTGTTGAAAACTGAAGATGGGCAGTCGACATTTTTTGAACCTTATGAGTGTGACCAGAGTTTGAAGTCTTTAAATCATAAATACAAAGCTGTGGGTGGAGGAAGGGGGTAGGCACTCAAGACTCGAATGCAGGACAATGTTTAGGTAGTCTTTTTCTCATAGAAAAGACTACCCAAAACATGAATGAATCAATCGAAATACAACTTAGAGTAAGCTTACTTAAGATTAACAGGTTTAAGTGTCACAAAAGTGTATTTACATGGTAAGACCCCTTTTAAGACCTGGTTCAGATCTGGTCCTGTAAAGAAATAAAACTAATCTAAAAAAAAATAGCAGGCATGTTTTTGCAATTTGATGTGATAAATTAGATGATCATTGCAAGTCAAATCAGGTAAAGTGCCTTGCTCCAGGACACAAAACAGATAAAACCATAACTGAACCAAAATGTCTTTAAATGTAATCAAGAAGACTTCATATGCAGGTACCACCCACGCACCAACATACCTATATCACAGTATAAGAACCACCACTCTAAATCTTGTTGTTTATGTACCCATTTAGTGCTCTGTTATCTTCTCTGCGCTGACATCCAGACAGTTATATGCACACATGTTATGCCTGCAGACACAAATTATGTATACAGTCAAACATACACTTGCGCAGTACTTATTACATGCAATAAAACTGTCCCTGTTATTAGGAGGCTCTGATCTACTTTATGCACCCGCTTTACAGTTGTGGTTAATATGCACTCCTAAATGTTCTTCCCTGTAGGATTATAGTCATTGGAGATGCAATAATGTAAAGGATCATAAAACCTACATTTCTGTAAAAGCAGGTATATAGTCACATTCCTTATTTTTCAATGTATTATTTACTTTTTTCTTAAGAGACTGGGCAAAATTATTTTTCAGAGCTTTTAACCATGTCATAATTGTTTTCCCTTCTCCTTTACCCACTCAAAGTTGCGCTCTATTTAGAGCGACTCTTGCATGTTCAAGTAACCTATTGTCCTGTATTCAAGAGACGTCATTGCTCCAATCTACCTCGTTTTCACACCACGGAATACATTCCCAGTTTTTCCCAATTTTCTCATCACGACAGCAGTGCCTGCACAGGGCTGAGGCATGAGAGTTATTAAACCTGGAGAATTAGCAAATTTGTTTCTTTTTTTAAGCAGTTTTTAAATTAGTATTGCCACGGATACATGCCCAGTGCTAAAATTTAACTATCAGTGATAAAAGCACAATATATATTTTTTAAAAGGACCACTTTGTTTTTTTGTCAAAAGTAAATCTGTACAGATATATTGTAAAACTAGCTCTTACGACCAAAATTGGACCACTGTGTGCTGTCTGCATCTAATTATAAAGCTTTTTCTTTTTATCATCTGTGAATCTGGAAATAAAGCTGATGTGCTGTTAGCAAGCTAGTTGTTATTATTAATTTTATTTATTTATTATTTGTTTATTTTATTATGTTCATGCAGGTGACCTGCCACTTCCAGAAAGTTGCATATTAAGACTATAAGACAGTAAAAGCTACAGATACAGCAACCTCCTCTCAATCAATTTAATGTTATGCGTCTCTGCGAGGTCTATTGTGATACCATCTCATTCTCAGATGCTGTAAAAAGACAAAAAAGAGCATTTCCCTGGACAGTGCTGACCCTGTCCAACAAAGACCTACAGACCATTTGATAAATCTGTGTGTATGACTCATTGTTAATTGGCCTTAAAATATCTACATACACATTATGGGCTTCAAATCCCGCTAGCCTATGCAGTGGTCAGTCTCATGTTAGGACGTCCCAGCCTGGCCATTCTGTCTTCTGCCAGGGCCTCAGATTGTAAAAACACTGCTTATGGGGCCTATGTAGTTACAGTTGCACAGTGGGTTATTCTGTTGTGCTAAGCGATTTAAAGAGATTATAAATTAGATGTGCTGACAGAATTTGAAAACTTTTTTTTGGAACGGCTTGCTTACTAATGGGATGACAGGGGATAAAGTTAGCCAGGGTTTTTGACTTTTGCTTTTGGAAATCAGTCCACACTCCAAGAACAACTTGGTCAAATCATTGAAAAAAAAATAAATTTAACCATATTATTAAATCTGTTAATATATTGTAGACTTTGTAACACACAGCTGGCTGTTTCACTACAATTATTTAGAAATAACAATTTCACTACTACAATCAAATACTTTTTTTCTACTTTAAGCCAACACCAATATGTTAGTCATGCAGTTGTGGCTAATAATCAACTTTAGACAATATGACGATATCAAGATTTTGTCATTGGCGTATTCACTTTTCACTTTTATCTGTGTAAACCCTCAGTCGTCCAGGTCTGATCCATAGCAAAAAAAAAAGCTACTTTTCACTTTTGTAAAAAAAAATATTTAAGAGTGTATGCATTTCAGGCTATATTATATATATCATTGTTGTAAATTTTATGCTGATTTTTGAACATTCAGTAACATTTTTAGCTTTATTGCATTCTCATTTTTGTATTTGTATTCACTAGCCTGTCAAAAACACACATCTGAAACACTGAGGGCAAAACTGGGACTGACACATGGGCACAGAGACTAGGATGCAGGTTTATTTGTATAGCATAAAGTAATTCAAAGTGCTTTACAGAATAAGAAAGACACTAAAATCACAAAACAAACAAATCAAAACAAAAATGATCATCATAAAATTAACATTAAAAGAAAAGAGTGCAGAATATAAACCTTCCAGTCATAACTGTTTTGAGCCTGGATTTAAACTCTACACAAAGTAGAGGCCTGTCTCACATCTTCAGGAAGACTGTTTCAGGTTTTAGCTGCATAAAACTGAAAGTGACTGAATGCTGATTCTCCATGTTTAGTCCTGACTCTGGACACGTCAGTGACATGTGAGGTTCATGGCTGGTGAGGCACTGATGTCGTCACAATCAAATTTTAAACATATAAACCAGGTGTCGGCAAGTAAATCTGACCCCAGGCCAATTTTTCTCCCAGTGACTTTGGGCCAGACTAAAAAAGAATTCCAAAATAAAAGTTCTGAAGTCCGTATGAAATAGTTCTAATAGTATGAAAAAAAAACGCTGGTTTTATATTGGCTTTTATCCTTATTCTGTTTCCCCAATTTCTTAACATTTTGTACGTCTCTGTTTGAAAAGAGCGAGTATTTCGTCCCGTCGTCTGGAGCAAACCATTTAGCTCCTTTAGCGTTGGTCTTCTTTTAATTATAACCTCCTGCTTCGACCAAAAGTCCAGTTTAGAAAACTGCTTGAGCTTTAATATGTAATCTTCCTCCATTTAAAAAGTAGGACCAGAGAGAAAAAAGTGAACGGATTGCTAAAGTTGACTTGCTAACTCTAAATTGTAGTTTGTGGCCCCTATTCTGCAGGAGTTACAAGAATCCCTGGGCTCACAAGTGCCCCCTAACATGAGGCCGGTACCTTTTCACAGCCGTTTAAAGCAGCAACGTCACTGCTGAGCTACAGCACAGTCAGTCCGGGTTGAGGCACTGGCCATTTGTGCCTCTCCTCTCAGGATTTTGGTGGTAAACGTAAAAATTTTGCGTTTTTAAGTTAAAAAAAGAATAAAATTGCAAAGTTAAATAGAAAATATCTTTATAGTACAAATCATTGGATAAATATAACCATTTCATTTATTTTTTCTCTGTGATGACAGGTGAGGCACTGCCTCACCTGCCTCACCTGACTGCACGTCACTGGGACACCAGCATGAGGCCGGTCCCTGAAGTTCTCAAAATGCAAGATGGTTCATATTTGCTATATCATGACACTAACATGTCAGAGATGTACTTTGGTGCTATGCCATAGAGAGACTTATTATTTATCATCATATTAATATCTGTCAGCCCAATAAAGATATGAAAAAGAATATTGGATATCACCAATATTAGCACCCATATTGTCCATCCCTAAATGTTATTACTGGAATTGAAATTATTCACAACTAAAACATGAACCAGTTGTTGATCCTTTTGGTTTGGACTCACATTACTTGAGTCTGTCCATTCACCTGTCCTGCACATAGACTTATTCCTGTTGCAAACTCTTGTGCTCTCAGCAGCACCTGGATGCTCTCCAGTGGTTTGCTGCACTGTGTCATTACCCAGACTGTGGTGAGGCCAACACACACTTTTCATTTGTCTCTGGTGCTAAAGCCGCTCATTTTGGAGTTTGTCCTTTACTTCCGAGCTGAGACGTAGAAACCAGAAAAACCCTGAAATGTAACTGTTTACATGTAAGCCTTCAATACTGTAACCCCTGTGGCCATGAGGGATGACAAATGTGCACCTCCGGTTTCCACATGCTGTTGGTTTTACTCTCTGTCATGGATGGGAGTGGGAGGAAGAGCCAAACATTTGACTTAAAAAAGAACAATGTTAAAGGTACACCATGGAACATTCTGCTCTGTGTTATTGCTTTGCAGGACAATGTGGCATTAAAGAGGGTGTGTTGTACCTCCATGGGCTGTTAATTTTAACGCATAACATATTAAGATCACCATGTTGCACTGTATTGTTTTCAAAATGCTATATCCACTGAAAACAATGTATTAATCTGTTTTCACTGTTCAAAAGTTTCACTTTTGTTTTTGACGCTTGAGTTTGCCCTTCCTGTGCTCTTCCCTCTAAGTCACTCCCCCTTCAGAGCGCTGTCACAACACAATCAGTGTGCATTCCGCAAATGAAACTATTGCAAATTGCATCAGGTTTGTGGAATTGCATTGCATTTCTTTGTATCTTGCTTTTGTGTATTTATGGAAAATTGTTGTGCGAGAGCCTGGGTGACAAAGGCTGGGTTGGTGGGTGGAGCATTGGACAGAGTTGTACTGCTAACTGTTAAGAGGGTTCATAAAGGACTCAAACATGAATGGATGACATCTTTAACATCTTCAGGCATGTTTTTTTTTAATGAGAAAACACCATTATAACATGGCAGAGAGCTCCAAAAAGTGGACTTTGCCTAATACCCTCTCTTTAAACGTATTTATATCCATGGAGACAAAGGCTAGATGTCATCAAAGCTAGTTTTTCTTTTTTTGCAACAACAAAGCCTAAAATTGAATTGCCTGCTTCATAAGTTTAATGCCATACTATTGGACATTTAAAAGCAGTCCCAAAATTTTAAGTAATACTACTCAAGCAAGTGTACTACTCATTATGTATTATGGCTTAGTAGTTACAGACAACATGGTTACTATCAAAACTTTTACTTTCTCCTTTGCTTTTTAGCCCACTTAAATGGAAACACGTACCACTTTTTCCAACCTTTTACACTGATTAGATATACAGTAGAAGCCCCATATAACATGACCATGCAGAATTTTCCAGATCTCCATGAGTTTATTTATGTAAAATTCAGGTGGTGTGCACTAACTGTCTAATCAGAGAAAACCTGCTCTGTGGCTGCTCTGTGGAGGAGATGTTAAAGATGAGTGTGTGGTTGTGGTTTCACCTCAGGTTCACTGCCGTGTGGAGGATAGACACTTTCTCCAAGTTCAAACCACTGCGCTTACAAAGGCTTTAAGGAAACATACAGACATAAATAGGGGTATGCGAGAGGTCATGCACTTAACAATAATCAACACTGCAACATTTGGCTTGTTGGTTACACAGTAAGAATTGTTGTTTAAATGACTGTTGTAAACTAATTGATTTAAAAGCCATTAATTTTATGTATTGGATATAGACTATATTTTGTCAATTAGTTTAATTGCCTATTTAGCACAATGGTATGGCTCAAGTGTTGTTACCTTGAGGTGAGGCAGTAAGGGCTTGCAAGTGTTAACAGCACAGCTTGATGAGACAGCTCCCTTCTGATGAAATAAAAACAGCTCAGATTTGATTTAACCTTTGCACACACTTTTGACCTGACTTTAGAATTTTTGATTACTATTCATTTATTTTTCAAAGTTTTTTTTTTTTTTGTCTTTTTGACTTCTTTAATGATTTTTGCATACCGTAAAAGGGCTGTTGGGAGGCTGTGCTTTGATTTATTAACATTTAAACCAAGTAGGATTGCTCAAACCAGGTGGAGATGGTAAGCAGACTGGTAGAAGTCTGGAAGGTCATATATCTACAGGAAACAACAATGGTCCTAACACAGGATCTTGTGGCACCCCCATGCCATTAGGGTGAGGGCTGTATTTAACAACATTCACGTTAACACATTGCAGTCTGTCCTCAAGATATCTTTTGAACCATACTAAAGCATATTAAAGGAAATGCTGCTGTTTGTTCAAGACTCTGTGGTCCACATTGTTTAAGGTTTTTTTTGAGGTCTAAAAACTCTGCACCAATGACTTAGTCTTTGTCTAGAGAGCTCTTAATCTTTTCCAGCAAGTAGTATCACACAATTGGGAACTGACCCACAGTTTCAGAAACACTAACAAATATATGTATATGCAAAGTTTTGAGCGGTGCAGCTGCGTAGTCTTTGCTTCTTCCAGATGTTCCTTTACTCTACATCTTGCAGCCAGAAGTAAACTGTTTTCCATAGAATTTACGCCCATATCTGTCTCCACTTCCAACACAGCAAGTCGCTGACTGACAAATTTGAAACTGTCAATTGTGTGGTATAACAAAAGAACACTAAACACTCAACTTTCAGCTATTTTTTCAATTTAGAAAAATAAATTTTGCCAAACTGCTGTTACGCCTTCCACACAAACAAAATGTACAAATCACTAACAGTTCCGACACATTCCACAAATTGGTCTGTTTTGATGAGCAGCTTGAAAATTGTATTTATTCAACTGTCAAAATTGTTTCTTTTCAATTTTAGGACCCACCATTTTGACTGCAAGATGGTCTTTATAATTAAGTGCAGGATCATCAGGTTGCCTGTGTTTGCTATATCAGCACTGTTAAAGGCTGATGCCAGAGAAAGTGTTTGCTGCTTTTGACTCTTGACTTGGAGGAGGGCCTTCACATTGTTGTTATGTTACAGAACGGCATAAAACCTATCTTTCTCCATGTATAATATTTCAAGGTATGCTTTTAACATTCTGTTTCCATTACGGATGCACCGTAGTGTAGCGAAAAAGGCATTTTATTTACATCAAAACACAGTTAACACAACACAGTTGGATACATTTTGTAATAACTTATTAATCCAGCAAGTAACTGTTGAACAGCTTTGTAGGAATAAAAATTCAAACATTATGAAAAGCTCTAGATCAACATTTGCCAGTGAATAGTCTAATTACATCCGATAAAAGGACCAGGATATCAGCTGATCCGATATCATGGAAGAGATACCCAGCCCAGCTAACCAGTGTGAATCCCTAATTTCCATAGAATCATGCAGATGATGTACCAGCTCTAGAAAGTTACACAGTCTTGCTTTAATACAATTTACAATCCATCAGAGAAGTGTGGAAAACTTGCCCAAAGATGATGATTTGCACGTATTGCACAGATGTGAATGAACTGTAAAATTTGACCAAATTTTTAACTTTTGTCTTTGTTTGGAAGACTATACCTCAAATTCTGTTCTTGACTTTTTTCTGATTACAAATAAACATTTCAATATTAATTTGTAATCCTCTATATCTGACTATCCAGCAAGCTCCTGACTCGTTCTCCTTATGTGGCTTGGAGGCCCAACAATTGCACTTACTTTTGACACCCAGTGAATAGACTGTCCAGATTAGCCATTATACTCCTACACTACTTCAATATTTGATCATCTCTCAACAAACAAAATCACTTTTTCCACCTCTTTGTACGGATGTTATGTCTGTTGTTTGGCATATAAGGAAGTAATATGTCTTTCTGATGGGGCTTCGGAAAACAATAAAACTGCAGTTGCCCAATCTCAACTATTGTCACTACGCAACAAGGACCCAAAACATCCAAACAACAAGGGTCAACCGCAATGGAGCAAGCCTACTTTTCACTACTATAGCGCTTATCGACAAAATCTCCTGGAATCTACAGATGGGATGTAAAGAGGGCAAAACAGTGACAGAGGGAGAGAGTAGAGGGGGCTCAGATGACTGGTCCCTCCCAGAGTTAAAGATGGATTCCTGAAGAAATGCCTCTTTCCCTGTATCGCGTGACTGCACCAGCTCCCCTCCATCAAACACATGGGACTCATTTAGCCTGGTGGGCCACAGACACAGTGCCACAACACCAGGCCCCCGAGGAAGAGAGGAGAAGGAGGAGAGAACGAGGAAACAGCGAGAGCAGAGGAGAATTCATCTGGAGATCTGCTGTCATACAAAAGACACGGGGGATGTCTCATTATGGTCCATCAAAGGGTTTTACTGCTTTGTTATAAGGACCTCACCAGAGCCTCATAACTCAGAGACATGGAGGGACTGCTTTGTCATTTTCTCGATGTTGAATCAGAGCCTCAAGCGTAAGTCCACTGCAGTGTCAGACATGGAGTAATCAAGTCCGGGACTGGAGTAAAGTCATCATTAGATGGTTTACTGAAACTCCTGACTCAGCTTCAGCTTTTTAACCAAAAAATAATTTAATGCAGTAGACTTGACTCGTAATTGAACTGATTTGATCAAGCCATGAGCAATGTTGTAGGCCCCAAAAAGGAGAGAAAACAGGGCAAATGCGACTGAGAAGGGTGAGAGAAATATAGTGATATTCAAGGATGTGCCAAATGCCAAGTAACTTTTGACGCAACACGATCATCAGCTAAGGTAGTCCTGGCCAAGCCTCGCCGAAGATCTGGAGATGAGTCCCTGTGTGTTTTTGACACGTAGTCTCAACGACATTGAAGGATGGGTCAAACTTAGAGGACAAAGTTCCCTACAGGACAATAAAGTACCTTTAACCTTAAGCAACAAAAAATAACTGTCATGCTGCTTTTTTCTGTCCAATTCTTGCTTGGTTTTCTTTGATAACTTTTCTGACATAGACTTAACTCTGCATATCCAGGACTGTTTTTATCGTCTCTCCTGCAGGAAGCCAACAAGCAAACATATGTTAGTGTGTGTTACATAATATTCCTGAAGTCTCCTGTTGTTGCCAGTGTTGGTACCTGTCACTCATGCCATGTCCTCTCTCTGCTGCAGGCGTGGTGCGGCAGGTGAAGCCTCTGATTGGTCCGATCTCCACTGTCCTCAAGCTACTCATGCGTAACCTCAGCGCCCAGGGCGAGTCCAGCCAAAATGTCATCAACGTTCACGTCTTTGTCTCCGAATTCTGGTTCTGAGGAGCAGCAACATTTCACCACTTGGTTATATTATGATTGTAGCATCTATTTTCAACACTGTACACTTATGTAATAAATGCTTTGATATATATTTTTGATTTCCATTGATAGGTAAACTGCATTTGTTATATTTCACAGACAAACTCAAATATGAAAATGATCTGAAAATGTATGTTTTATTTTTGTGGAAAGTGCATGCTTTTTGGCTGTAAACGCTTGTACTGGTTGGATACTTTTAAATATTGCCTGTTAAGCCTGTACAAATCACCTTTTCTTCCTAACAATATTTTATCTGAATTTTTATACAGAATAAACATTATTTTAGACAATGGCGCCTACATGTTGTTTGTCTTGGGGTATAATATGAATGCTTAATTTAAAATCTATTTCCTATCCAATATTTAAAGCAATTTCATTTTATTGTTTTAAGCATTTTGGGGCTGGCTATTTTGGGTTTATGGTTAAAATTAAAGCCAGTTGCCAAAAGGTTCCCAAAAGTAGCAAACCATGAGCCATATTGTGGATTAGGTCATAACTCAGGACAGGAAATGGAACGTGTCAATATTAGCCGACAAACAGGACCACAAATACGGCTTGAGAAGCGGTTGACTTTGGCTTAGTGGAATGCCTTGTTTCCATAGAGATTTTTTGAAACATTTTGTTGATTTTTTTCATTCTCTGATTTCTTGTCAAAGGGCTAAAGAGCAGACAAATATTACAAAATGGCCCCCACAATTGGCTGTATTTCATAGTGTGTGCAGGTTAACAGTTCATTGTGGTTTGTAACAGACTGGACTAGAGGACGGAAATTACTTTTTTTTGTCAAGTTCTAATATATTCAGGCACGTAATTCACAGTAAATGTATTATAAGTAGGGTGATGTTATAGCAGTTCACAACTGAACCTGGGCTGCCAGTTTCTAAACCTGCGAAGGGACACAGACAAGTTTTTCTTATTCTCAGTATATGGGCATGCCATTCCACATGTGAAAGGGCAGTGGCTGCACTAGCAATGATAAATGATTGACTACAGGTACTGGGATTTAGGGAGTGACCATTTAGATCTGAGAGAGGCATTTTAAGTTTAAACCAACTGGATTTCAACATTGAATGTTCTTGTAATTAAGAATAAATCTGTATTTTTGTTATTATCAGTAAAAGCTATATTTGATTTGAACATGTTTACCACGTATCTGGTAGATGGGTCAAGTTTATGAAATGTATATTGACTTCCTTTAATACAAATGTTTACTCTTTACCAGGTTAATTTATTCTGTATTTTCAAAGTGACGCAGGAACATAGCAGTTTTCCTGTGAATAATGGTCCACAGCCTGTTTTTGGACCCCAGACCAGTGATTGAGGACCCTTGTTTTAGTAAACCCTCTTCTTAATTACCCTTGTCACTGAACCAGCTCTTCCCATGCAACAGTGGTCACATCAGACAAAAATAAACCATACACATATCCCTAAGTGGCTCTAGCTAAAACAGCTATCACCACTGTGACCAAGCCTTCCCTCTGCTTCAAAGACAATATAAAGAAGGCCATGCTCTGGGATCTGAAGGACTGGACTGGGATGGGTTTAAAACAGGACTCTGCACTAGCCCGGGACCCCACATCACACAGGCCCACAGCTGGACTGGGTCAGCTTATGTGACCCCAAGTCAACATCTGTGTTATTCTTGCTTTATTAAAGTCATCATTCATATTTTACGTAAGAGTTAAGTGCAAGTGTTGAAAAAATGGATACATTATAATAAACTTGATGTATTGTGTAATATTGGAAAAGCATAAGAAATTATACTTTTGTTTAAGTGACGTTAAACAATTCTAGACTATATCTTAAAATTGTAATGGACGGCAGGTAACAGATATATATTTGCTGTTTAACTCTCAAAATACAAGGATTTTCCTGGTTTGTAGTTATGTAATATAGTTGTAATTACTGGGCCTATCCACATGAAACCTGGCACAAACTTCAATGTCTTCCCTGTCAGCACAAAAAACTGACATTATTTTTATTGCGTAAAAGGTGGAGCATCACATAAAGCAGTCATTGTTGTCAGTTGAAAGGAGATTAACGCAAGATTAACATGGCAAGTTTATGGACCCAATCCCTGACAAATAAAATTTGTAGATTTTCGATTTGGATACTTCCAAAAACAGAGCCTATTCCATAGAGTTATAGGCCCCTGCTCTCCATCTGAATTTACAACATCACATTCAATGTAGCAATTCCATACAAATCAATTTTATGCTAAAAGTTAAAAAGGCTACTGTGGCTTTCCAAACGTGAATATTTAGTTTGACAGGTCGTTCTGCATAGTTAGTTAAATAATAAAAGTGTATGCCTCACATAACCAAAAGTACGGTAAGCAGAATCTGTGGTAACCCTTTATAGTAACTAACTACAATTAACCACAAAGAACATAATTCATAATTGAGCTTGAATCAATCCATTTACACTATTTGTTCATTATGAAGTTAGTTTTTGTTCATGCTTTATTTAAGCTAATTAAGTTATAGTTCATTTAAAGTGTAACCAGATCTGTACTGTGGGTGGACATTATCCTGAAAAGCCCTGACTGCAGAAGAGGAGAACTGGATTTAAGGAGCAGCTGGCTCTTGCACGTTACCAAACCACATTCAAGTGCGGGGACAAATGAGCAAATATCTTCTGCCTGATCCACTGGTCCAAGCCAAGCCGGAGCTCTGCAAGTCAGGCTAAAGTGAGTGGTCTTGATAGAGTCTAGTAGTGCACATGTGTAGTGTTTTGTGTACCCGCAGTGGTCAGATCCAGCGGTCAGGGTGGTGTGCTGGACAGTCCCAGGGCAGAGAGGGCTGATAGGAGTCCAGACCCAGAGCGGAGGGCCCTCAGGAGGCACGTGCTCGCCCCTCTCCTCCACTCACCCACTCACTCTTTTTCCTGGCTCTGACCCGGTCCCTCACCGCAACACATGTTAGAGGATGTAAGTGAGTTCTTTTAATACTATTTTACCGACCGCTTAGAATAACATGGATACGAAATAAGTTTGAAAAGGCAATACTAGTTTTCTCTAGCCTATTTGTAGTTTTACAATGCTAGATCCTTCATGATAGTGGTTAAAGATGCATTATGTAACTTTTCTGCTGAAGGTTTCACCATCTTCTTGTCGACATGGCGATGTTATTGGTTTGTTTAGAGTGTTCCAAAGTATGGCATAAAATGTATCTATCTCCTTGCAGACGAGTAATGCCAAGTATTATTTTATTTTGTCTATGCAAGATAAATAAGTTTCTTACCATACAGGCAAAGCAACGTTACATAGCAAACCGAGAATCACATAACATAATTGCTATGTTTCAATTGATTTTATTTTCCAGCATTTTAAGGCCCCCTCCTCAGTGCATTGTTCACCTAAAGGTAAAAATAAAAGCAATAGCCTAATGTTGTAGCTTATATCAACATCAGATATAATGTTATGTTCATCTGTGCCTGAGTATTATAATGACTATTTCAAACCATATAGGATTTGAATTTTAGTTTACAGTGCTGCACCCTCTTTAGCATCCTCACGGCCTTAAACGCATTCAAAGTGATGTTTCTCACCAGTCCAATAGATGGCAGAAACATACAACCAAACACTAGAGGACTTTCCCAGTGTCTTAAACAGAACAACTGTCACCACCTTACATGCATTGGCAGACACACACAGCTAAACCCCTTTTTGAATGGGGCTCTCATATATGCTAAAACAGACCATGCAATAAAAATCACTGTACTAAACCTCCATATAAGACGTAAGCCAAATGGAGTGCTGGCTTGTACAGGGAGATCTGGTGTGGCCATTATAAACTGGGAGCTTCCCCAAAAATAGGATTAGATTGTAACGCTATATATTTTGACAAGTATACACATTTGGAGATGGTATACCTTAAACTCAATTAAAATATTTTGAGGTCTAGCGTGATAGACAGTCCAACAATGGTTCCAGTTCTCTGCATTGACCTAAAGAAAAGTGTGCTCCTCCATAACTTAGAGCTACTGAACGAATGTGGGTGCCAGAATACACAACAGATCAATCACGTCAGGGAATATAGACGGAGGTGGACCTCATGAAAATTCAGAGAGCAGGCTCTTTGTTGTTACAGGCCGGGCACAGACACACAATGACGTCTGCAGTGTAGATGTGACTGCAAATCATATGGAAAGAAGGACAACCACATGAAACTGCCCAAATAGTATGTGTCCTTACAATGGCGAGTCACGCTTCCTGATAGTAAAAGCATGGTATTTTTAAAGAAGTTGTTTTGAAAAGTATGTGAACTTAAAAAACCCTGTAATAGTGCACAATACTCGCATGGCAAATCCAGAATGATATCAGAGGGATATCTGGTCACCACTCCCTCCGTTGTGTCTTAAGCCAGAACCAAGCATGTTTGGATTATTTTTTTTCAGTGAGGCATGTGAAACGAAAGAGCTCATTAGATTCTGCAGAAATACGCAATATTTTTCAGTCCCTTGTGATACTTTTTTTTTCTTTCCATTTTCCTCGTAAACTGTCATATTTCTTTTGATACGGACACACCGTTCATGTCCCTGATTGGCTAATCCACCTGTCTATCATGCCCATCTGAACTCGGGGCGTTTCACTGGTGACCAGAGTCACATCTTTGTAAAGTATTGATGAAATGCATTCCGAATTCCAGGCAAGCACAATACAATATGTACAAGAATGATTGGATTTTTGGCTTTATTTTAAGGTACGGTATAATTTATTCATCCCCATAGGGAAATTGCACTCTAAATTTGACCCATCCTTCAATGCTGCTGGGTCTACCTGTCAGAAGCAGCGAGCAGCCACAGTGCAGAGCTCGAGGACCCATCTCCTGCAGCTGAGCTTTATTTAACCTTTTGTGCCTATTTTAGGTTGATTGGGTAAACAGAAGTGTCCGAACAAAATACATCTAGGTGCAGAAAGAACATGCAAACTGCACAAAAAGATGGCATGCTGCTCAGGAGTCAAACCAGGACCTTCTTGCTGTGAGGAGAGAGTGCTATAGTCACTCAGCTAGAATATAGACTATTATGTGAGTTTTTGGCATAAAAATACACCTCAGGTCCATCCACGTAATGTCAGGAAACCAATTTTGTTTTGTGTCTTATTTTTTCTGACAGTTGTCGCATTACATTAAAACATAAAAGGCTCAAAGTTGTTGTCTTTGACACGTTCAAACATTTTGATTGAGGACATCTGTTTTGAAATTAGCTCCCTTTAAAATTTGTCTTTAATTTATTACTATTTGTTAACTTGTGTAGATATGACCTGCAGATTCATTTACAAGACCCATAAAATGCTCTTGGACTGAATCAACCTTATTTTATGACACAGGGAGATTTCCCAAGCACCAAAAATCTGACACATGATTAAATCTACACTGAAAAATTCGATCCGCTTGTCCTGCTAGTGCTTGGCTCTTAAGGAGGTCCAACCCCACGACCTTAAATACTTGGGTTCATTGTTGGTGAAAATGAGCCGGGCGCTTGCTGTGTCTCCTAACTGCTTGTTTTGTCTGTGGGTTTGTGTGCGCCTCCAATTGTCACCCCCATGCGGACCAATCACTCCATTGGAAAAGTCCTGGAGTGTCGGAGCTGTGATGGGACAGGAAAACTGGGACAAAGGAAATTCCCCTCTGCAAACACGGAGTTGTCAGTGGATTGTGGCATTCTGTTACAAAGGAAACAATTACGTACTGTATGTTTGGATGGCTTGTGTCAAGTGTGTAATCAGCAGTTATACATTCGGCGTCACTCAGCAGATAGAAAAATGGAGTGAGATTTGGCATGGTGCTCACTCACTGGGGGTGTATCTAAATGTTTATGGAGACAATAAGATAACAGATGCTTCCATAATGTGAAACAACACATTCTTCAAATGTGATAGCTGATTTCCATTGTGCTAAAGGTGGCAACCACCATAGTATAACATCTGGGGACCGTTTACCAGATCTTAATAGAATATATAATAGAATCTTGAGAGTATCTAGAATTAGTATCTTTTGCTTGTAACTCTCACCTATGCAATGTGTAAACAATGACTGTGATGTGTACATTGTTATTATAAAGAGCTTGAGGCTCAAACAGCTAAGTGCAAGTGTAATTGTATGCACTATGAATGTGAGCCTTAATCATAGTCTTAATTATTATCATTTTTTTTTTTTTTGGTTCCAAAAATTTCTAGTGCCTAGTACCTACCACTCCCGCTTCACAGTAAGAAGGATCTAGGAGTTTGCATGTTTCATCCTATGAGGGGAGGGTTTCCTCTGGGCACTCTGGTTTCCCCCATCAACCCAAAACATGCACGATAGCTAAAATTCTCCAGCTAAGGTAGTCCTGACCAACCCTAGCTCAGGTTCTGGAAAGAGGTCCCTGACCATAGGACTGTGGCACCCACTGCTCCTGTCGGTTGTCCCAACTGCATTGAGGGATGGGCCAAATTGTGAAAACAAATTTCTCTATGGGGACCATAAAATGTATATTAACCTTAAAGATGGGGTGATATGTAAAATTTACTTTCTACCATGTTATAATGTTGCCTTATCAAAAACATGCCTGAAGTGGTTTTATATGTCATCCATTTATGTTTGAATAATCCAGCAATCTCTCCCAGGCACTATTTGAACCCTCCTTGCAGTTAGCTGCATGATTCTGTCCAGTGCTCAGCCTGCAAACCTACATCACCTATGCTCCTGCACGACAATTTTCAACAAGGATAAAAAAGCATAATGCAAAACAATACACTACAACTTCACAAACCTGACAGAAAGTGCAGTGGTTTCATTAGCAGGATGCATGCTGATTGTGTTGCTCTGAAGGGGAAGTGACTTTGCGCAGGGAGCAAAACAAAAACTGAAACGTATTAAACATGTTAACAAGTTGTTTTTGGCGAATATATAATTCTCAAAACAATTAAAGATAACATAGTCATCTATATGTTAGCAATTAATACCCCAAAGAAGAATATTACCTTGACTTTTTAGCTCAAGATCTGAGAAAAGAGAAATTTTCCTACAATAACATCCATCTTGTCTTTACTGTGAATTATTATAACTACAAATATTATCCATGCATGTTTTGCTGGTTATATACATGGACCACTTATAAACTTTACATTTAACCACTTCCTTCCTCTTTCCATTTAAAGTCTGCTAATCCCTAAACTTAACCACTTTGGGTTTCATCATAACTGTATTCTTCTGCTGCACTAACCCAACTCCCCACCAATTAGAAGCTGAGCCAGGAGAATGCACATATGGCCCGCATTGGCTACATTTAGACTGCTGGGATGATATCTTTGTTTTATTCCAATTTTGTCTTTCTGGATTAAGCAGATCAAGCTGCGTCATATTGACCCACAAATAAACTCTGCATTCATTGGTCACATTGTATGAAACAGATATAATGGATGCTACAGTTGGGGTTGAAATGGAGTTTGTTTGGTTGGAGGAGACTCTGGTATCCTTTGTGAGGGTTTTGGGGTCCATGTTTGGTCTTTGTTGTGGTCCCGGGTACAATGGGTAACAGGCTCGATGCAAACCGCTCAGTCTGTCCCGAAGCTGCAGCACACATTAAAGACAGGATCCTGTTACTATGGCCAGTGAGAGAGAAAGCATCTTCAACCCAAATCCACTGTTAGCTCACTGTTATTCTAATATGCAAAGAAATATATTTTGTACTTTTAAAAAGTGGTTTCGATATAAGTTACTTCGTGTTTGTACTTGTGATATTCTGAATAAAAACATGTATGTTCATGAGTGTTCAAAGCTTTACCTTGCCAATCGTTATTTCTTTACCCAAGTAAGTAATTTATGTAAGATTTAGATTTCAAATTCCATAAGCATGACCTGCCCAGATACAAGGTAAACATGTTAAAGTTTAGTTTGTAACAATAAACATCTGATTTAATCTCTGTTACAAAAACACTGAAATAGCTGGCCAAGTTGTTTCATAATAATTTGGTCTTTTTTGGTTGAGACGATTATCCAATTAGAAAGTCGTAGAGCCTCAAAGTTTCTTATTTTGGTTGCCAATTTCAATGCTGAAATCTAGTTGGTTTGAACTTAAAACGCCTCTCTCTGATCTGAATGGTCACTACCTAAACCCCAGCACCTGCAGCCAATCATGAATCAGTGCTAGTGCAGCCTCTGCATCTGAGTTTTCACATGAGGCATAGCCTGTCCATACAGAGAATGAGAAACACATGCATGTGTGCAAGAGTAAGAAACACATGCATGTGTGCAAGAGTAAGAAACACATGCATGTGTGCATGATTAAACACATGCATGTGTGCAAGATTAAACACATGCATGTGTGCAAGATTAAGTTTCATTTGTGATTGTGGTACCTTTGTTTCATTTGTGATTGTAGTACCTTTTTTAAAAGTGTAAGAGCACAGGCTATGTATAATACCTTTAAAGAAACAGCACCGTTACTTACAATGTTTGAATATAGTACTGAGCAAGACACTGGAGTCACACAAACATATTCACACAACAATTTACTCAAGTTTTACTCCAAAATATTTGTACAAAAATGTATCAAAAAACTTCTTTCTTCAACCCCATAACCAATACACCTTTTCATTCATTCCTGACCTTGCATAACTGTCTGTGTACAAAAATAGCAGTGACTACCGAGAAATAAGCAATTGCATGTTGAAAAGTGAGTCATCGTTGAATTTATTTCAATGTAAATTTTCTCTCAATACATCTTTGAAATGGTTGTGGAGTTGGCTTTATTACTGAAGCTATCAAATAAACTGCAGATGACAAACACAGCCATTATGATGAAGTGAATAAACAATACTCCCCAAAGAAATCTAACATGTGTGCCACTAAAGTAACAATGGTGATTTCTGTTTGAGTCTTGTGGCTTCAAACCCCAGACCCCGTCTCGCATTCAGCATCAGAAAGAATGCCTCATATTTGGCACATTTGTCTGCTGGTTCTTTTCGTTTTTTATCCCCAGCAGTAGCATCGACAACTGTCTTAGGAAGGGCACCTGGTGTAAAACCTTGTTCAAATCTGCACAGGTAGATGATTTGGGGGAGTACAGTACAATAATATATAGCACTTTTGCAGGTTTAGGGGTCCACATACTATTTGATTTAGTATTTAACACTTAATGCTTATAAACATCATAATATATGTACAAAAGCACCTAATGCTATACAATGCTATAGATACAGTATATGACAAAAATATGAACCTTAGCCAAAAAAGGATTGTAAAAGAGACATAATTGAGCACTTGTTATGCCTTAAAATATTAGTTAGCCATTAATATGTGGTCCTGGCCCCTAAACTAAACTATTACCAATGTTGCTTTACAATTCCTTGCAGTATTCATTCATTCATCATTATCAGTAGTTGTATCAAGTGTCTTGCCCATGGACATAACAACAGTACCATCTGGTCCAAACTCTATACAAATTGTCTAAATACTTCGCTATCGCTGGCCTATCTTGTAAAAGCACTGTCTGATACAGCCTACACAGACATAACTTCTTATTCCAACATTCAAACAAAAAACAACTGCCCTCAAAATAAAAACTCTGTTAGTCCACCATATTGTCTGATGATTTTAGTTATAAAACACAGACATCCTGGTATTTGTTGGATTCCTGAGTGATGACATTTCTTTTTGTTTGTGGCTGGTTCCTGTGGAAAATGTATCTCGATGAAGCCAAACTGCTACTAGACTGCTGCGTTCTGCCTAGCCTGTCTGTGGGATCAAATGAAAGAACAGAGCAGGTCTTGACGAAGTTCCTGATGCCACAATTAAGAGCAGAGCTGCTGTGAGTACAAGATGGAGAGGCTTCATTAGGAGGGCTCAGGATTTAAGCCCAGAAAATGTCATCAAGACTATTGTTTTATTCATTACAGCATCTAATTGTATAATCATTATGTTCTTTGTATTTCCTACAATGAATTGCCATAATCAATTCTTAAAGGTGCAATATGTAAGTTTTCTGGAAGAGTGTGTCACAACTAGGGAGATGCTATTGATTTGCCTGGAATGTTCCATGTTATGTTATTAAACCTTTCCAACATGCATTTAGCCCTACTCAGTTACATGTGTTTTTATTGCTCAAAAATACCTAGATTCATTCTTACAATTAGGGGTCATATCTCCACACATTTGACCTGTAACTTGATGTCATGGCACCTGCTTATTTCCATTGAGATAGAAGCTTAATCCCATACTTTGAAGGATCCCAGGCAAAACCAAAGCATCATGGAGACAAGCATGTAGCAGGCCCTCCACCTCAAAAGTTACTTACTGTAACTTCAACAATTCTACTTTTGACGACCGGATTTCCTTTGTATATACCTCGGAATAATATTTATGTGTCTTAATGAAATATTTCCACTCTTTTTTTTTTACATACATACATTTTGGATCTGGTTTGGTTTAAAGCGGTATTAAAGTCGTGGGAGCATCCTAGACCACACACAGTCCATTGCACAGTGCACTTGCCCAGGTCTGGAGAGTGGGCAGACAGTGGAAGTGTAGCCAGCATAAGAAATGACCTGTTCACTCAGGGTTAAACCTTCCGGAAATAGTGGTCAGGACTTATTAAGGTGAGACTCTGCAGATGAATAGGAACAAATCTTATATTTAGATCTATATGAAACTACTGTAATGTAGGCCTATGTATTGCAGGTTTTTCATCATGTAATGTTTCATTAGGCATTTTATGTGTATATTAGTCAGAATTTGACATATTTGAGTGGGAAAAAAATCTTATTAATTCTTATTTATATTTAGTAAATAAGAATAAACTACATCTTACTAAAAAATGGCCTAAAAATTCAAATTTTGCCTTCTTATTAAACTTGAATAAATCAGGCTTAGAAATAGATGAACAAATTCTCAAGATTCATCAAAATCTTGTTAAGTACACGAACGGAAATTTTGGTGTATGTACATACTACTTTAAGTAGTATTTTAAGTAAACTGCCTTTGAACTGTCCTATGTAAATCTATGGAAATAACTTTGGTACATTATTGAATATATTTGTATGTGAAAAGCAAATTATTCAATTGTTTCAACCTACAACATACACCTAACCCGGCTCAAGCCAGATTCAGATTAATAAGTCTGAATTGAGTTCTACACATTATCAATCTGGGATGGCCCCAGGGGAATGTCATGACGACTAGTTGAATCTGATTCGTCAAAGCTTCACAACAGCGGAACAAGATGAAAAATCTAACTTTTGTTACATCCAGTTGAAAGAAAAGCACAGACATCTTCCCTGTGCACAAATACACAAAGCACTTACCTTCTGTACATTTTAACATACAAAATAGTCTGTATTGGTGCTACTCACAAACCTCAGTGCAGCTCTGTGATTGGTGCTCCAACCACCTGTCGGGCCCTGTCACACCAGTGGGGGCACAGCAAGATGGATTCTTGTGAGTTTGTGAACTCACAAATATTGCGAGACTTCATCTTGCTGTGCAAGGTTAACATACGGCACCAGTTTTGGAAGATTTTGGAGAAAAAACAGAAATGCCGTATCTGACAGACAGCAACAGCCAGAAGTGCCATTGCTTCATATGGACTTACTCAGACATCCATTACATTGAAATGCAACAGCCCATAACAAAGAGCAGAGACATGTCCATGTGTGAGTGATCTAAACACACACAGCTAAGCATATTGTTTCTAAAGTTACACCAAATTACCGTGAGTTACCGGACAATGCAGCTGACCCTTCTCTTGGTGTGCTTTTTCTCTTTGGCTGTGTACCCATCCATAACACTGGAGCATATGTAAAGCATAGTATGGCCTATGGGAGCTGTCATCATGTGGTCACTGTTTTAAACCTTCTCAGAAAAGGGAGAAATAGAAGATGGTTTATATCTGAGTGGTTACTGTAATAGAGCATGGTGTGAAAGTTCATATGTACAGGTTTAGGAGGAACAATCACAGGCAGTGGTTGGCTAACCTTGGGTCAAATACGTCAAATGGAACACAGAAAAGAGTTAAAGGCACACTATGTAAATTTCCTGATGCTTGTCTCCATGTTATTCCTTACCTTGAATGGTCCAAAATGGTAAACGGTATGGCATTAAACATATCCATCCTACAGTTATCCAAGTATTTATTGCTAAAAAATACCTTGAAAAACACACATTCTTATTGTGACTGGACTTGCCTCTTCATAGAGCTAACTTCTTACTTGTTTATATTAATGGAGAAAGATACAGCAAGTTTAATGCTGTACAATGGAGCATTCTAGATAAAGCAATAACATCTCCATGGAGACATTGCATACCCTCCACTAGAAAAGCTGCATAGTCCATCTTTAAATTCTATGGAGCATTGAGCATAAGCATGTCTGCCTCGTTGACGCACACTTGCTGTCTGGTGTGAAACATGCCACAGCTAATTGTACAGTGGTCACAGACTACGTCTAAATGGGGTTTAGACCACACAGAAAGGTACAGGCCCACAGGAAGAAATAACCCAGAAGGCAGGCCACCCTCTTATTGTTAGAGAACAGGACCAAGATTCTAATAACATCTGTGTATTTACGATTAAAACAATAAAAATATATCTCATCAGATGTTTTTCAGTCTCGAAAGTGGTTATGCTTCAAATTTTGGGTTTGCTAACAGATTTATCCAATAGCAACACCATTCACACAAATTCCCAAATATGGATTCCTGCTTGGATGTTGGATCAGTGCATACTGTTGTTGTGTCTATAGGCAAGACACTTCACCCACTTCTGTAAGAATGCGGTGTGAGTAAGTGATTGGTGGTGGTCTGAGAGACTGATGGTGTAGATTGGTAACCTTGTTTATATGGCTGCACGGTGTATTGCAATTGAATTAAAATTATCCAAAAAGACTGCAATTATTTCATAGAATGTCCTCTGTGAACAACAAATCTTGTACCTGCAGTTTAGACCTCTACAAACAGATTCTGAAATGCATGGGATTCTTGGATTAATTTGTCAGTTCGTATTTCAGTCTTCACTCAAACATCACTGCTTCTGGAGTTGTTTACAGTGTGCAGCTTACCATCCCCAGGTGTGGAGTGAATGTAAGTGTCCAAAAAGTGCTATATAAACCAAATGCATAATTATTGATATTGTGTGTGTGGATTTATGAAGTGACAAGTCCTGAGATTAATCTTGTGGCTGTACAGCTCTTATGCTCCATTCACAATAAGACAAAAGCTGAGTGTATATCTTTTAGACCTGCTAGACTGCCCCATGTTGCAGACCCCTTACTGCTAATTGCACATGTATTCAAATTAGCCATGGAAAAGCTAACTTCAGATACACAAACTCCATTCACACAAATTCTTCTCCCCACCTCACCTCTCTCTGGTCTGGTCGGAGCAAACCACAGGCCGGGGTCAGTGCGCTCTCTCTCAGCCAAACCAGACCCATAATTTTGCTTTTGTTTCAGATGAAGCCTCAGAAAGCTTGAAATATAAAGAGCTCGTCCAGCATGGGAAGGTCAGTCGGACAGAAAATGTGTAAAAGACTATATCAGTGGACAAAATGAGACTTAGCAGTAGATGATTAGCTGAGGAAGTCTTTATCGAATAGACAGGAAGTGCCAAATGTCCAGCCAAACCACTGCCCATTACTGACCACTACTAATCCCATACAGCCAACAAGGATTAAATGTTTCTGGACATGCTCTATCACTGTCGTTTATAGTTTCTGCCAGTTTAAACCCGTGGCGTGTGTATGTGACCATACTGTATTCTCATGTGTGACCTTGTAAAACATCGTGAGTCACGGTTTTGTCTGCGTCATGTGGTCATTAACCTTTTCACTCTGACGAAGATTTCTGGATTTCATGCCGTGTAAGGAGGCCCATCTGGGAAGGCAGTGTGTCTGGCTGGACTTCCCGCATCAACCCAAAACATGCACAAAAGGTAAATTGCAGAAGGAACAGGTTGCTCCAGCGACATTAAAGGATGGGTTAAATGCAGGGGACAGATTTCCTTACGGGGACAATAAAGGCTAACCTTAACATAATTTGAACCATAACATAGATGTATTATTTGTCACAAAATGTCTGTAGTTGATTTAAATAACCACAATCTTGTTGCTTCCACTTTACACTGCTCTGGAACATGTGATTGGTTTTGACCAATGGGGGTGGTACTATGCCAATATTATTTTTAGTCAAGTCCATGATATAAAAAAGAGTTGCTGTAGTACAATAAAATCAACACTACTCAAAGGGGCAGTCTCACAAACATAATGGTTTCCCCTGTGTAGCAGGACAGAACTTGGAGGAGGTCATTCACATTCATCATATCTGTTGCTACTTATAAACAGATTCTGACTTTCCATTTTTAAGATGAACTTATGCATTGGAATCTTTGGAACAGTGACTTCTGCCTGGTGTTACATCCCAAAGGTCACACGGCGCTCACGTCTCCTTTTGTTAGCAGCACAGGGCAGTGGAGGTGGTGTGGGAGGCATGGACAATAACCCAAACCACAGTCTTGAACAAAAACACACCCACCTCGGCTTTGGACGTCAGCTGGACCATTCTACCCCTCTGACCTCAGGAAGCAGCACCGCCGGACCACTGCTTGGGAAGGACAGTGACACATGACGGGCCATGGGCAGTCTGAGCACCTTTTTACATGGGATGCTGACCAAATGACCGCAGCCGGGCATTAGCAGTTATTTTTTTAAGGATATGTTTTAAACTGGGTGCTTTTGAATTGGATGAGATGCATCAGATTATTTATTCAATTGTACCATTTCCCCCAATACTCCTACACTGAAAACGTGAAAAGAGAGGATTACCAAAAGCATTGTGTGTTGGGGAAGGCAAAGGGCAAAGCAATGACTGAGCTGTTGGATACTACCTGTTTGTACTTGTCTTCTGCTGTTTAAATATATTGCTTGTTATATTCTGTTTATTCTGTTTTCCTTTCAAGAACTAAATTACAGTAAAAGAAAAATTGTAATCTGTGAACTGGACAAAAAGGTTGTAGGAGTGATTTCTGTGGATCATACGTGGACGACTGAGGGATTATACAGACAAAAATTATCATTTTAAAAACTTATTGTTATTGCATTTCCCCCCAATGGTTGATGGTTGTCTTGTCCCAGCTCAATAGTAATACTGTCATATACTAAGACACATTACACACCTTGCCTATGTATGGATGCAGTATGAAAGTGAAGTGGTTAAATGGTCATATGCGCAGATTGGCATTGGCAAAATTGCAATTTGAATGGACGCAATTAGCAAATCGTGAAGACAGCAGTTTCTGAAGTACCATCATTTCCTGCACAAACAACAAAATATCCTGTCTTATTCTGCATAGAAAAAGCTAATTCTATAGTTTAGACTTGTGCAAACATGTTCTGAATTGTGTTTCATTCATTCATAATTTTGCCTTTTGCGAATTCCTCTGAACGTGTTTAAAATGTGAACCTTGAACAAAACATAAATCGCAAAACCAATCGCAATTGTAATGCTTGTCAGAAAAATCACAATTAGATTTTTTATTAATTATTTATTAATTGTTCAGGCCTAGTGCACAATTTATCAAAGGGACTAACAGCACATTATTATAATTATTGGTATAAATGACTTTGGAGCTGAGACTTTGCACAAGCCACTAACGTGAGAACTTACGGAGACAGATGGTGGTTATGAGGGCTTATGGTTATTCAAGATCTACTTTCAATCTAATCTATTATGATTTTCAACAAATGACACAGCTCTGCAGTACCAAAACTGTCCAGCTGGGAGACGCTCCAATAATAATGAAGACCGAGTATAAGTTGCCAATAATGATCTGGACAGCCGTAATATTCCATTTTAAGAAAGCCGCACATACTTCTCTATCAGAAAACAGATTATTTTCTCATAATTTTCCACTTTGGACTGACTTCCCCCAAACATTGTTTTAGAAAGATGACATCTTAATTTTTACTGGTCTTGCTGTAATTGTTTATCCTGGGAGACCACTGACAAGTCTAATCTTGTCATGTTATATTATGGTTGATGTAGATAATGGGCAGTGATGAGTTTATGACAGATACCACCATGAAGAGTTTTGATATTTGAACTTCAATAGGATAAAATTTACTTTAAAAACATTTCAGTTTCCCTTTATGTCCGATATTGGTATTCGACTCAAATATGCGTGCGGTCAGGCGGTCAATGTGTTATTTCCAAGGCTAGAGAAATTACCAGACATGTTATTGTAGCAGGCTGTATACACCTTCGCTGCATGGCAAACTAAACAACATAATGCGTGCAATTTCAGAGCCGCTACGTCTCATGTAAATTGTTTATTTGGAAGTCAAGGGATTGTTGTGAGTAATTGTGTCTGACAGAGAAACCACACAAATGCATTATATGTTGGTGGAATGGAAAGGCATGTACATTTTTCTGCATATGTTCTGTCTGTAAACAAGGTGAGACCAACCATTCCTTCCTCCTCAATTTACCAAACGAGGTGAGTCTAGTTGCCAAAAATGTGCTATTAATCATTGAAGTTGTATTAGTAGCAAATGTCATTTTTGTGTATTGACTTTTAAAAATACTTCTTTGCAAATTACAATAATTATTGTATTGTTAAATAGATTTTAAAGACTAATGCTATTTTGGGGGGATTTATTTATTAATTTCACATCTGCCATCAAAAATCTAATAAACTTGTAGATAGTAGCTTTAAGTTTATAGTTATATATGTTATAATAGTGAAAAAATATATCATTGTTAGCAAACTAAGCATAATTTAACGCTACCCACCCCCAAAGAAGGTGATTCTTTCCGTTCTCAAACTAAGCATTACAGAACAGATTCCTTGCCCCTCCAATTTCATTCCTTATTGGCCCATTTGAACAATTGTGTTATAATGGCAGTGTAAATAGACTGGGAATGCTGATGATGTGTAAGCTGACACTATAGCCTAAGACATATAGAAAGCACTGCATTTTGAATTGGTATTAAATGTATATGTGTGGCAGTTGTATAGTCATGTACCTTCAACAGCTGACCCGCAGTGATCAGTAAATCGTTATCACACTTGGCATAAATTGAGCATAATGACAGCTATTGGCACTGGTAATAGAAACGGTATTACATCTAAATAGTAACTCCCCCCCAACCCCAATCATCTGTTGTATTTCTAACAGTGCCCCAGCCCTTTCCAGTAAGACACTTTATTTAGGAGAAAGAGATCCAGCCCATTTAGTCTCTAGAGTTACAGTAGCAACAGTGTGTAAATCTAGCCATTGTTAGCTTAGCGGACATTGATACCCACTCTTGGACTACCCACACTGAAGTAATGGCAATGGGAAGGGATGTTGTGCGTATAATTTAAGGTTCACGGGACAAGTGCAAATAATAGAAATAAGACGTTTTTCCTGTCGTATTTGGTCAAGATCCTACAGGTTCAGATCTCAGATGGCCATTCTGGTTCTTCAAGTTCTTACTGTTGTCCAAAGATATGTGTCAGTCTGAATTCAAATAAAGACTGAATAGTGTACAGTAGAGTGAAGGGAACTCTTTATAAAAAGTACAAAATGGCGAATGGGGGATAAGTATGAGGCCTCTCAGACATGCTCACGAGGCAATAAATCAATATAATTAATAATAGTATCGAAAAATGTAGAAATAAATAAATTTTCTTAGTAACAGCCTTATCTTTCAAGGGCAGTGCAATTAATCCCATTTTAATGAAGTTAAGATCCTCGTATTTGAAATAGTCAACAATGTTTTTTTTGGGTTTTTTTTTATCAAAGGGTCTATAACCTGCTGCCAATAACAAGCATGTGTAAATTTTAGTATACTTGTGATAAATTTTGCCAGTTCAAAAAAAAAAATTTGAATCGAAAATCCTGTCCTATCCTATACCTGCACTATGGCCCAGCTTTCAGGGGGCCCTAAGCTGAATTTGTCTGTGGGGCCCCGGACAGCAGATGCCTGCTGGCTCTGCTATTGGTGATTCACATTTGACAACATTATGACTCTGCGCTCATCACCTTGGCCAGTTGTATTTGTATTTATATCACCAACATCAGACTGAAAACATTCAGAATGTCACAACCACCATAGTCACAAGAACAGAAGACAAACATATAAGGGGGGGTCAAGGTTTTTGAAATTCTAGACAAGTTTCTGGTGTATTTTAATGTCTTTCAGTTGGCGACAGTGGGCTTACATTTACAATATAAAGGGTTGTTGCACTGGTGTAAACACGTAGTTGCCCTCACCTCTGCCCGGCTCAAAAACAAACGTAGGCAGCAGCAGATATTTTGCTACTATAGATATAAAACAAATGTAATTGTTTGAGAGGGATATTTAGGCTGCTGTAAACAGCCCTGTTTCCAATAAAACTTGATATATTATATTAATTATAAATGTATGGACTCTAGGGGGCCCTCTGCTGGCCACAGGACCCTAAGCAGCTGCTTTGTCTGCTTATAGGCTGGGCCGGCCCCAACTATGGCAAATGCAATGCAAATCCCGACATTTTGATGTCATTCTAGTGAATACTGAAACCTAGGCCTACATCTGACCCTTTTAGTTCAACGCCATAGGCCAACCTCTTTAATCTACACAATTCCCTCAAGTAGTGTGCCAATAAGCTGTGGACTTGATTTGCTGCCATAATGCTTTTCTTCATTCTTTTCCACAGTATTCATCTTATAGCAGAGACATGAGGTTAGTGAAGCCTGTGAGAGCTTAGGGCTAACTACATGGCTCTCCTGGTGTACCTGAAGGACAACCACAGTGTAAATCCTCGCGCCTGAGTATCCCGCCGCAGGATGTGGGCTCAAGTAAAAGTAGCATGGGGGATGGACATGCAAAGTGTGTATGTATGTGTGTGTGGTCCTGTTAGTGGAATGGACATTTATTTTTAAGCTTTAGTCAAATATTTGCTTTCCCCATTCAGTTGCCAATGACTCTTTTTAGAATCAGAGTTGTAGAGAGATGTGCAGATTGTGTGAATGGATGCCCAGTCAGACCCAAAGAACGAATTTTAGAGTCTGTACAAGTTTACTATAATCAGAGGAGTTGCATTCTACAATTTACATTGGGAAATCCACAGGCGCTGCAGCAGACATCACAAAGGAGTGAGCTGGCATCCGCAAAATGAGCTAAAAGCTAAACAAAAGTCACAGACGACCAGTATTGGATGTTGTGGTCACTGCTCAAATGTGTTGTGGTCCATTTTGTCTTCCAGTTGCAAAGGTTTGTAACACGACCAACAAGGATCAGAGGTATAAAGGCGACACGGCATGCAGATCAGAATAGTCTTCATCACCTCAGGAAACTGTAAAAAATAGGTCATATTGTATCATTTTAAGATATTAAAGTATATCTTAGCATAGCTTTGACATCACCCCATGACCTGTTGAAACTTTGAATAGTCCATTTTGATGAGGGGAATCACTTGCTGCATCTGTCAAACTAGATTAAACAATTTTAGTTCTAAGTTGCATGGAAATAGCAGACCAAAACTAAACAGCTAGTCCAATACAAATATATAATAAATATTGTATTATCCTAAATGTGTAGAAGGAGCTATATTTCATCTCTAATCAGTCATTTTTTATTTATTAAAATCTTATTCCCAATAAAATTATTAAATTAATGATTAGGCCTACCAGTGCCACCATAGTCTCAGTATAAAGCAGTATTCATTTCATTCATAAGTTTATTGCATTAGTTTAAACAGAAAAGGCTACAAATAAGAAAGAACACATTTCCTGTTGCTCACCTCACCTGCTGAATGATCTGTATTTTGCAGCTCCACCAGCAGGGTGCGCATGACAACATCAGCGTCTGAAAAAAAGAACAAGAATTAGCCACAGCGCGCGCCATGTGATCGTGATGACGTTCGTTGTACGTACATTTAGCAGGTAAGATATTCGTATTCAAGAAATAAATGATGTACTAGTGTCTCAACACATGCAACGTGCAAATGAGCGTTTGTGCGTCATCTAAGAGCCACCAATGTGGCTCATCACGTGTTTGGAGGCACAGTCTGTGCAGAGCATAGACTACATGGGTGCTTTTCCTTTATAAATGTAATTAGTTTGAATGTTCTACCTCTCTGCAGTACAGTGCCCTCGGCTCCCAGTCAGTTCTGCAGAGGAGACCCTTGTGCTGCCCCATTCCTGCGCGTCTCTCATCACCGACTCTCATGAGCGGCTCTACACTCCCAAAAAGCACCTGAGGGCCTCCACTCTGCTGCAGGTATTTCTGCTGAAAGCTGTAATAAATCATTTGCTCTTTGTGTCTCAGTTTTCGATCTATTTCACTAATGTGTTTTCTCCCCCTCCTCCTGTTCTCAGGGTTGACAGAGGTCCACTTTAAATAGGTGCTGTGACAGACTGAGCGCACGCAAGTGATTCCTGCTCCTTGTCATCGCTCCAATGCTTCATTTCCCCAAACTGGCTCGTAGCGAAGCATTTTACTGCGTGCATACTGGCAAGTAGCAGGTAAAGTGAAGCTAAAACATGGGTCTATTAAGTTGAAAATGATTTCTTGTTCAAGTAGCCTATATCTAGTGTCAAAACACATTAGAGTGGATTCTACTCATTTATTCCCTATGTCAATATGAAATTAAAAAATGAATAGTAATTTGAGTATTCTTAGTCATTTATTTTTCCATCTCTGCATATCAGTCATATCTAGTCCATAGTTCTCAACTGAGTGACTTCTGTTTGGATCATAACATTCACATGCCATTGTCTTTGGTTGTGGTGTGGTGACGCTGCAGGAAGCAAAGCTGTGTTTATTCTAGAGGGATAGTTTCACATTTTGACCAGTTGGACTCTAGAGAGAATAGCACAGTGGGCCATGTAAATATCAAAGAGCATTTATAATGAAACCATGAGGGGTGACGGCGTCCAAAGAACATATTATCTATGGAGAGGTCGCAGTGGGAGAGCAGACCACAATTCATTTCTATTGCTTTTGGTGGCTAGAGAGTCGTGAGCTATTGTTGGAATTTTTTGGTCAGAGCTCTAGCATTTGAGACCGAGCTTTTCTGACAGCCCCTTCCTCGTCGTGTCATCCCCCCAGACGCACACAACATGCACACGTGGAGCAACACATGAACGCGCTGCCATCCAGCTTAGTGGCTTGGAGCCTTTTGCAAAAGTTCCCAAATCTGCTGTTTGTATTCTGGATGCTGGGGGCAGACTGCCTGAAAACAACGCATGGGACTAATCTGTGGATTTGCAAGTGGATTTGATGAAGGCCCGTATCCTAAGGCACTGTTTCTTTGACCTCTTGGAAAAAAATTCTCATCTCTCTCCTGTTGTTTTGGTTTCCGGAGATACAATGTTTCTAATGAAATCCACTTGCCCTATCAATCCCCTGTGTCACCTCCATTGTAACTTCCTCTGTCTGTCGGACAATCCCCACTTTCCCTTTTGGCATTTGGATGAGACTTAATGAAAAGGCTCATGCTGATGGATCCTAACTCAAGTTAAGCAGTGTAGTGTCAGGGTCACAAGTCAAAGGTCAATCCCTAGAGGTTGGCGAGAGGCTAATCAGGTTTTTTGTCACTTGAAGAAATGGCTAATCTCCCTGAGACTCAAAGGGATGCATCTATCGTGTGGCGCCAGCCCTTTCTTCTATGGCCAGCTTTTATTGTTGTCCATTCTTTGTAGTCTGCTTTCAAAACTAGGATTAATTCACTGCAACATCCGCTCTGAACCTGTTGTTACTCTTTTAATTTTGATATTAACCTACCCGTTTAATTTTGATAGTAACCTAAGCCTATTCAAGCTTCTTTAATGGCCATACCATGAAACAATTGCGAGTCTTTCTTTTGACTTTCCCTTGATGTGAGTCTACTTGATGATCATTTTAAAGGTGCACTCTTTAACTTTTCTGGTGGAGGGTCTGCCACTTGCTCATCTCCATAAAAAAACTTATTATGCCAAGAATGTTCCACAATATTGCATTGAACTTATCTTATATTTATTCTTGTACAGGTGTTTTTTTTTTTTCTTTTTCTGTTGCCTATGGCTGCAAGATCAATCGAATCTGAATTTCAATTTGAATGGACATTGTGAAGGTTTTTAGTTTTAAGGTTTTTGAAGTACCATAATTTCCCAAAATTATAGTACTTTATTTCACAAAATGCCTTTTTCTCTTATTCTCTGAAAAAAATACTAACCCTGTAGTTTAGATTTGTGCAAACATGTTCTGAAATATGATTCTTCTATTAGTTTGTCAGGTCATATTCCAGTCTTTTTGACATGTGAACATATTATTAAAACATGAATTACAAATCAATCACAATGGTTGTTAAAAAAAATGCAATTAGATATTTTCCCCTAGATGCTCAGCCCTAGTGTCACCTCTCCACAGATCTGGCCTGAAACTTGGGCTGGTACTGCAACCTGCTTGTCTCCATGGAGTCTGTGGAATGTTCCAGAAAAAGCAAAATATCTCCATGTAGACAAAGAGGTGATGGACCCACTACCAGAAAAGTTACACAGTACACCTTTAATGAAACGTTTACATTGTGAAACATTAAGCTCTTGATAATGGCTGGTAACTAGGACTGGCGGCAGGAGATCCAGACAGCCATCTCCACAAAACATTGATAGTTGCACTTAATATAATTATAATATTCTTATATACTTATCTTTGAATTATCATTAAAATCGTTGTAATATGATATTTGTTTATAAGACCCACATTTTTCTGGGGTGAGTGTTTTCCTCATCCCTCACAGAAATAGCTGGTGGCATACTGCGACCGGAGCTGAAACGGCAGAATGTATTTAGTCCTTTTACGCCCATGTTTCCTGTTTACTATATCATTTTGTCATGTGGCGCTTTCTTCCTGTTGGTCAGTAGTATCTTTGGATGCTTATAGACGTGGAATGGTAAAGGCACGCCCATATTAAAACCAAATGAGGCAAAACCAGGGAAAACACCTCAGACAAACAGCATGGAAACTCATTAATCCATTCGATATTTCAGAATATTTTAGTTCAATGTGTTAATTGTTTAAATACATTTGGATAGTGTTAAATGCAGGAGATTAGGTCAACGCCATGTGTCGTGCCTCTGATGCTGAAGAATGTGACATATTGAGACCAAACAGACTTTTCCACATCTCTAAAATATGGGGAATTCCCACATTCGTGTTTTCCACTCGTTTGTGAGGCAGCCACATTGTTATTGTTTTCTTGTCAATGTGAATTACTATTGTGTGAAAATATATTTTGGTCCATGTTGTAATAAAAATCTCTACATAATTTTTGGGCAAAAAGGGGTCCCCAGCCATCAGTAGACATTTTTAGAATGGCTTATCACTATCTCAAAGTGTGTATTTTTATGTAGAGGTGCAGTAACAGCATAGCATTATAGTTTTAATGAATTCATTATACAATTTACATACAGAGTGATTATAGAACTTTACTTCATAAAATGAGCATCCGTAATATCTGCTGTATGAGACGGTACAATCCTGATTTTGGTATAGTATAACCAATATATGATGAAACCTCTCACTAACAATCTTAAATTTTATCATTTATTCTTGTCTCCATTTTTGTTTAATAAATAATAAAAATAGCTACAGTGGAATTCTACACCCTCCAAACATTCTGTAGGTGCATCAATATTATGATTGGGTCTTTTTAATTGAGAGATTAATCCTCTCAATTAGGATTAACAGTAAAAGTTTAGAGCTGTATTCAGACTTTGGAGGAAGAAATTTGACATTTGTGTTATATGGCTAATGTTTAAAGTCTGTATTGTTTATTTTCAGGAAATTAATATTGAAAACAGGTGTTATGTGTTTTTTTAAAAATCAAATCAAAAATTGTCATTATAATGAATATAAGGAAAAATATATATATATATTTTTTTTCACCAGTCTCTACCTTGCAGGCAGAAGGTGGTTGTTCTTCATTGCATTTTCTCTGTGGTGAGTTATTTCAACAGTGGGCTCCAGCTGCTATACTCCCTTTGCGTTCTGTGGCTTGGTATCACCCATAGGTGTCTGATGCCTTTGGCTGTGGTGCTCGGGTGGCCTGGTCTGCCTGCGGTTGTACTCTGTTTGGGTTTCTGCTTCATGCTCAGATTAGCAGCTATCTCTGCTGGGCTCTGGCTTTTCCTGGAAGCTAGCTCATTCATTGAGTATTTGTTTATGTTTCTGTGTGAACTGGCACACTCTTGAGCGTTTCAGATAGACCCTGCTCCAAACTGCTACTTTCATGGCAGAAATTATACTGCACTGACATTGCTTTGTGTTAGGACTTTCAAAAAAATCAATACCAAGATACTAATTGATGCTAAAACTAGTATCAACAGTAGATACTCATTTGAAAAAGTATCAACAAAAATCAAAAACAATAATGCAAAAGTGAACCTTTATTCAATAATTTTAGATCTTTATCTAACAGAACAAAAACATGGTTATATTAAGTAACTACTATTATTTGGTGTTGAAAATTTCGTTCTATAGTTTCAAGAATTGTGTTCTTTGTGGTATTGGATACCAAGCCTTTTTGTTAGTATTTAATTTCTGTTTTTTTGAGTATTGAGTATAATTTGAGTATCATTGTGATAGTATGTTGTGTATTATTTTGCCCAAATGTATGATAATAACAAGTTTTAAAGAGAAATGCATATCCACTTGCACATGATCACATATGCTGTACAGACATATCAAGTAATAATTAGCTATGGCAATGGCAATGTTAAAAACTTGGCAGCAATCATTTTAATTCTGCCAATGTCAAGTCAGTGTCATGTTATACCACATAACTCAATGTAATCAATCCTATTCAAACTGTCACAAAAACATATAACCATCTCCTCTTTAAGTATGTTGTCAAAGTCTGAATAGCACAGAGATTTGCAGCAGGCTCATCTTGTTATGTAATGAGTAGATCTTGTTACCACAAACTGCAGTGTCTAAATTAGTGGAGATGATTGCAAATCCTCACAAATGTTATCTGTTCCTGTCTCGTTCTCTCAGCCTGTGGAAATAGGCCTACATCATTGTGTCTGCAGTGAGTTTTAGGCAGCAATATGAGAGATCCACATCCTCTTTCCCAGAAATCTGCTCAAAAAACAGGCAATAAAAATGTATTTCTAATCATGATGGGCCTCACTTGTGTGGTCTCGTTCATTATTCATTCATAAACTTTTTTGTTTCTGCTGTTCTTGATGGCCTGTTATGTCAGTTATGTTTTTTGTGATGTTTTGTGATGTTTATCCAGTTCACAAAAACTCATTCATTCTATTTTACTCCATCTATTATTTTAAGCACACAGTTATTAGCACAATTGTGACAGGGTTGTAGCTGTAAGCTTAATCAAAGATAAAGGTGCACATTATATAACTTTTCTGCGAGGGTTTACCGCCTGCTTGTCTCTACACAATTATTTACTTTGCCTGGAATGTTCCTCACTATGGCATTCAATTTAAGCATCTTGCTTTTATTCAATTAGAGGCATCTTTATTGGTCCCAGAAACAATGCATGCAACGCCTCTCCACAGATCTGACCTGTAACTTGACCTGGTGGTGTCACCTGCTTGTAGGTAAGTTAATTGCCATATTGTGGCACATTCCAGACAAAGAAATAACAGACAAGAACAATTACATAGTGCACCATTAAATTGAACAGGTCATATTTAAGTGTGCTCTCACATTTGTGAGCCCTGAACAGAATATAGATTTTTAAAAATTTATCACATTCACAATGCAGTACTTGTATAAATCTTCTAAAATGGGTCATCCTCTGGTTGTATGTGAGTATGATTGATTGAAAACACAACACTGAGGATGTGACTGAGGCTTTTACTTAGCATAGACGGGGGGCCGACAGTGCAGGCCAGTAGAAAAGTGTTGCTGCTGGTTTACGTTTGGGAGAGAGGGCACAGTGCCAGCTCCTCTTTTCACTGGGGATGAGCCTCTAATCTGAGCTTGTGTCCGACTAATGGGGCTTCCTGGACATTTGGGGATGCTTTGTCATCACTGATTATTGTTGAACGGAGGTGTGTGGCCTTTTTCGGACCCTGTGTTTTTGTCTTTGCTTTATTGAGACCTAGCCTGAGGCTTGCAAAGAAGTGAGTGGAGCAGAGTTCTGGTGAGCTAAAATCATATCGGGTGACTTTAAAACCACTACCAATAATAAATTAGTGGAAGTGTCTTTGGCATTACACATCCCGAAGGCTGAATCTTGTGTAAACCTGCTGGAGAGGAAAGGAAGAAACCTCTCTGTTTGGACAAGTCATTTAGTAGAACCAGGTGGATAGGGTTTCCCACATCAGGTCAGCACACAGCGTCTGTTAAGCTGTCATTGAAAAGTGTAATAAAGGCACTTCCAGGCTCTTTACTGTGCTTGTCTAAACATCAGTGGGTCGGTTTAATGTCCTGTGTGACAAATCCTAGAAATGGGACTCCACAGTTGGTGAAAACAAACACTTGAATGGTTTCATCAGTACTTGAGCCGAGCCTGCTGCAAAGACGGAGGCTGCAGAGGAGAGCTATATTTACCCTGATGTGAGAGAGGAACTGCTCCTTCCACAGGAAAAGGTGTCATGGTTTGGAAGGTGTGGGCACAGTGCATTCCTGGCCTCACTGGTGGTGGGCCGGCCCGCGGTGGAAGCCACCCTGCTTTGGCCCTCGGGCTGCTGGACAGTAGGAGCTCTGGGGAAGGGTTCACGCTGAGGTAAACAGAAAGAGTGACTCACTCTTGGTCCAGACAAGTGCCACCCCAGACCACAGACAGATAAGTCTACCACACTGTCTGGTGGCTACAAATGATGTAACAGGACTCAGGTCCACCCCAAGCCCACACCAGTCTCCTCCGCTTTCCTGAGGTTTTACTCTGGGTCTCTGCTGACAGCTTGGTAAAGGCCAGGTTAGACCAGGCCACTGCCGGCAGCTCTCTGTTCCCTTTTCTATCCCGTGTTTCCTTTCAGACAGAGCCAGCTGATTCCAGCTTGACGCTGCAATGCTAAAATAGTGGCATTATGTGAATGCCATCTGCCCACCCAGACATGAGCTGTGTTCAATAAATTCTCCTCTTCTTCTTTTCAATGTGCCAGACACCAGAGGCCTTCATATGCAGATGTGAATTTAGTCTAGTGCTTGTCATGCAACTATTTCTGTATTAAACAAACAGCTATTTTCGGTCCAACCATAGCACATGACAAACTTATTTCACCAAGTTTTCACCAAGTATTGCTCTACAGCATCCACTAAGGACATCACCTCAGTGCATCTGATGATTCTCATTCAGGAAAACTAAAGAGGGGAACCCCCCCTTTGTGGTTGTGGTGGTCCTGCTGACCTCATGAATCTTCTCCTGGGGCAGAGACACAGGAAGAAGAGTCAGCTTGGCTCATTCATAACACCTCATCAATGAGAGCTAGGGAATCCTTGGGAGAAAGTATTGTCTGTACTAAGTCATTGGTTAGGTGGTTAGTGAGTTTTGATTTAGTATGAATTCTGAACACTTTGATTTGAGACGGCACACTTTGCTGAATACGATTTTCATTTATTTTAGGTACACATAAAAGCGCTACATTTTCAGAATCAGAATTGGATCAGAATCAGATCTGATCTACCCAATATGACATGTTTGATAAAGGAAATCTTGAAAATTCCCCAAAAATCATGCTATTGTGATTGCAACAACAATACGTACAAAAAAAAATGGTTAATGCTCCGGGGTAAAAGTTTGTTGGCATGTAGGATGCAGCTCTTAATTACAGATGTCTAAAAGAGACTGCAGGCATTTACAAACGTAATTATCACTGTACTTTTAGGCTTTAGCGGCTCAGTGTGTTGTTTATATGGGTGAGTTTAGGATGTAAGCTGATGATGGTGGTGAGTGCGTTAGTCTCTGTGTGGTTTGGGGGATAATTCCACCTTACACTGGGTCTTCTTCATTCACCTCTGAGTTAATTCTTATTTTGGTTGGAGCCCGAGTCGTGTTTGTTTTGACAGAGCAGCGTGGGAAACACAAACACAGCATACTTTTAGTGTTCATCCACAGCCCATAGTAATCTCCATTTGAAGAGACTCTTACCAAATCTGCCTTGTGCTGGTGCAGCCATACTATTTGGAAAGATCATTTTCTCTCACACTAGGGGTCAGTGTTGAGTGTGTGCCTTCCTGGCACAGGCAGTAGTAGACTTTGCATGTTTACACTATTTATTAGAACAACAGGGATAGGATATAGTTGAACACAACCCAACTCCTTAAAGGTGACTAAGCAAATGTCATGTGCTTACTCAAGGACTGTTTGAAGTTAAACATTTGGTTATTGTGTCTGTAAAGATTGTTTTCTTTATTTTGTTTTAACCCGTATGAAACACCCTATAAAATGACAAATGTGGCTTAACAAAATCCTACTATTACCATTAATGTGTATATGGTTGATACAACTGCTTTACATTCCTTTCAAGTCTGTAAATAAACCACAAATCACGCTCAGTTTGCCATTGTGCTGTTAACACAAGTGAGCTGTGAGGACACAGGCACATGGGCTGTTGGGTTTTAATAAAACAGAACAGAAAGTTTAGGCAGAAGAAGCTATTACAAGTTATAGACTTCAGACAAGACAAACATTATAAAACAAAAGTTATAAGACCAAGGAAAAACAATACATGAATCCAAGTGAACAAAAGATATAAACTCTTTTTGTTCTTCTGCACGTTATTAGACCTCATCATGAGATTTTAACAAAGGTGGTGGCAAAGTCGGGCCATAGAAAGAGAGTACAACGCTGTGGACAATGACGAATTAGTTGTATTGCACCTCACACAGACAGAGACAAACATTCAAAATGCTATATAATACTTCATCTTTTTACCAATGTCTACATTATTATAACAACACAGCAAGTAGCTAACCTAAAGGCAAATATTAAATTCACAGGCAACAAAAAGCCAAGCTTGTATAATAATGCTTTTATGACCAGGAGCTGCTTAAACACAATCCACACAACATAAAATGGTTAACAGATGGAATAGTATTCATAAAAAGCAGATTGGCGTTATCTGTCTTGTATCATTATCACTATATGCCTTAGGTAATCACTGTGAATAGCAAAAAAAAGTTGTACATAAGTTATGTATATATTTTCTTTTCTTAATCCAGGAAACATAGTTAGGGCTGGACAATTACTTACTACAAATCCACAATGATATTTCTCTGTATTTTTTATACAGATGGATTTCACGCACTCCTCTCAAGCCAGAACCAAACATGATTGTGCAATCAGATTTATTTAGTTTATTATTATTATAAGCATTTACAAATACAATCTAATTTCTCTCACCTCTGAGACCTCTGCCTTGTTCATATACACCATTCACTCCAAACACAGACCCAGGCTTCCCTGCGCAGACAGGAGACTGTGGCTGATATTAAGTTAATCCAAATTACCTGGTGAGACATGTCAAACATGTCAAACAGCAGCAATGGCCATTGATAAAAATTTTAAGTGATCTGCTTTTTTTCCCAATTCCAAGCACTTTCACTGTCACAGCACACTGCGTAGGTCATGTCCACACCGCATTCGTCCCGCTCGAGTGTGGGTCTGTTTTTAAGGACCTAACAGAATTGAGTGCTTTGCTCATTGATCCTGCAGAAATACACAATGTTTTTCAGTCACTTGTGGTATTTATTTTTTCCTTGTAATCAACCATATTTGTTTTGATAAGGGCGGCCCATGCATGTCCATGATTGGCAAATCCACCTTTTAATCACACCCATCTGAGGAGATTCAGCTATGTCAAGACTCACATCTTTGTTAAGTATTTAAGAAGTGGGTATTCAGGATTCCTGAAAAGCATCAAATATTAACTACAATATATTCTGTGTATAAATATACAAATATATAAATATATATAAATAAAGTATATCTATATATATAAAATATTTAATTATTTATTTATTTTTAATTATTACAAAAGTAATTATCAGAAATGATATCATTTCAGATCATTTTGGCAATCCATCAGAAATGTGGTTGAGGTTCAACTATTACACAAAATGTGAATCAATTGTAAAATTAAACCTCAAAAATGTAAAAATTACATCTCAGTAATAGGCAGACTCCAGATTCAGACACAGGCGCCATCCCACCAAGACCTGAATCTCTGACACAGAACTTTGGACTTGCCTGTGTAAAGCTCAGTGGTGCAGCTGTTTCTCCTCTCGTGTGTGAAGGTGGACAGGATTTTTGTAGAACTCGAATCACATCTCTGAGGATACAGAGGAGAAACGGTGACATTATATAAAGTTGGCATAAATAGAGCCCATGGTGACTTTTGTTTAAGGAAATTGTCTCAAACTGGACCTTGGTGAAATAACATTATATATGTTATTGTAATTTGGAAAATCTCCAATAGAATAATTGTGATATTATCTATTATGAATACCTCTAACTAAGGTAACGAAATGTACTTCCTAAAATGACCAATCTCTCACCTGAAGAGTCACAGGTATGTGTTCCAAGTTAAAAAAGTAACAGGTCATCCATGCTCAGATCCAGGCCTATGTATTAGCAGGCTTTACGCGTCATAGAGGAAATTGCAAGATTATGCCTTAGGCCTGGCCAGTAGTAATTACTGAAGAAGTGGCCTATAATCTGTGGCATAGCTGTGATGTGTGAGCCTTACTCAGATTGTGTGCAGACTGAAATGGCATTGTTGCACATGTTTCCTCAGGCATTTGTAAAGGTTGTTTGTGGTCAATATCGTAAAAGTCACACCTCACCTTTTAGAGTCAAAATATAGCTTTGTAATTGAAATGCCACATGCTCGCCAAATATAAATTGACTTGTTGACCTATTTTAGCTCAAGTTTTCAATACACTTTTGATTTTTAGAAAGATATTTGAGTGATGATGTCAAAAGAAATCATCACAATTTTTTTCGTCATATTGATCAATAAAATGTTTGCTTTTATTTTTTTCTTGTTACAGAAGAGCATTGTATTCATGATTTTGTGTTTTTTTATTCCGTAATAACGAGATAAGTTTCCCATAATTAGGACTTTTTTTCTTGTAATTACAAGATAATATAACTTCATCAGTCAGGTAGCATGCTGCTCCAATGCACAGTAACCAGCCATTTCCTCACTTTGGAGTGCACTTCTGTGTCTGGACACTTTGGTCTAACCTAGATGTACTGCCACTGATTCCCTCCCAGTTCTCTCCTGTTTCCTAAGAGCGTACGGGCCTTCACCTGCATGGAGATGTTTGTTCAGGCATGGCATCTGACAGCTGCACAGAATGTGCACCGCAAAAGGACTTGTAGCTTTGTCCAGACTCCAGCGATTGTTCAGGTAGCCATGTCCCTTGTTCTCTAACACCCTGTGGCTATGTGTGGGCGCTGTGAATGTTTCGCTCCTTGGTGCGCTGCATTCTGTGCTGGACACACACACCCCATGGTGCCCCTGTGCCCAGCCCTCCCCAGAACAGTAAGCTGACCATATGTGGAATCCAAGCTGCTTTGACCCCATGTATCAGAAATGTATTAGTTGTACGTTCGAGCTGACTAAAATGCGCTTGCATGTGTCTTAAGTCTATGGCTCGTTTGGGATATCCAGGTGGGTGAAGTTTTGCGTGCTATTTAGTGGCACGTTTCTGATACATGGGGTCAGAGAAGCTTGGGTTCTGCTTACGTTCAATCCCCTGTTTAGTAGGGGGCCGCGGGGTGCATTTCTGCAAAACACCTGAACCATGCAAAGTAGTGAGCCAGCCATGTTTGCCTACACATGAGAGGCTCAACCTTCAGCACAGCTGACAGTGACCAAGTCACACTATCTGTCTATTTTATTTTTGCACTCCTAATAATATAGATCATATGAGCCTAATTTGCATTTACAAAAGGGTGATTATAAATTCGAATAGGACTCACCCAGAGCAGGCCCCTTTATGTGTAAAACTTTTGGAAATGATCCCTTAGTTTGCATCCGTCACTCAAATCTCCGTGTTCCTTGGAGCTTGTGTGTAAGTCTGTAGATTTCTGTTGTAACATGAAATGATCCATTAAGATCTGTGCCTATAATTCAGTTTAGAGAGCATTGTATGATTCAGCTCCAATGTGGAGCGTGCCCTGCGGCTCAGACCCTGGCTTTCTTTGCGTCACGGAACCAAGTGCCCCCGCTCTGATCATTAGTTTGTTAAAGGCATAAAAGCGTGTAGATGAAGGATCTGTTCAGATGGGTTTGGGGTTTCATTTCACTGCTATTGTACCAAGTTAGGCTTGGTGTGTGTGTTTTGCACATTAGGACTGGCAAGATCGGAGCCAAGGTAAGAAAGAGAAAGGACATAACTTTGTGGACCAACAATTGCTGGACTCTGGACAAAGCCACTGGTCCTTTTCAGTGTACTGATCTCCATGTGACAGGCCATGGATTGTGCGGGGCAATAATTGCTGGGGGAGAACAGGGCAATGTCTGAGAAAACCCCGCGCATAATTCTTTCTTGTTGGAGTAGAGCAAAATACACACATGTGTAGGGTTTGCATCCCAAACCTATGGCTTGTTTTGGATCTCCATGCTAGTAAAGGCTTGCATGTTCTTTGGTGGCCCAAGGAAAGAAACTGAAAGAATCAGTGGTTATAAACTGCAACTCTGAATCTACACAGAACGATTTTGAGACCAGCTTTTTCTTGAAGCCCAAAATATAAATTAGAATTATGGGACGTCTTGGAGCGACTGGAGTGTCCAGGTACACAAGCGTGCTCCAACTGTGCCATATGCAGCAACACTGTATCAACACAGATGTGTGCACAAATGATCCTTTCAGCTTTATATATAATATATATGATTGGTGTCACCAACCATTGGGTAACGTGCATGGCGACATGCCCAAGGGCCCAGAACCTTAAAGATGTATCTTTGGTTACACACACAGACAGACAGACAGACCTGGTCTCCAGACACAACGCCTAAAAGGTAGACTCGGAGCTTATTACAGTATTCCTATGCCTACAAGGCGGAGGAGTCATTAAACATAAGCAATATGATAAGCGCTTAGTGGCTCTTCCCCTGTGCATTGCTACAGATTATGCAGATTGCATGCTCAGACCTGCAGTGACTTGCCCCTTGACTTGAGCTAAATATGTTCACGTTAAAACGTGAAACTTTTGGATTAAACAGTGGAGTTGGAGTAGAGCAGCAAGGGTAACAGTAAACGGGAAGCTGCCAAAGACTGTCTCTGCCCTCAGTCCTTATTCAAGGCAAGCGCAGATCTGCTGTGTGTTTTGAAGCTAAATTTGTTTGCTGTTTTCCCCTTATGAGTAACATCAGTGCATCTGACAAGGCTCATACAGTAAAGTCGTGCATTTGCACATACACAAGTAACTGCTGTGCTTTGGGCCACCTCCATCTCAAAGCTGCATCTGAAATAACATGCAGTTTTTCTTTCATCAAATGGGAAGAATAGGGAATTACTGTCTTACTACACAGAACAATTAAAAAGAAAGTTTTATTGTTCATATTTAGCCTGAGGACAATAAATCCCTTTCAAAACACTTTACCTTTAATCTCACCACTTATTATAACCTTTTGCCGGTTTGTATTGGCTGTTTGTCTTGTCAGTTTTCTTCACTTTTTCTCTGGCACATTTGTTGTACCTAATTATTACATTCAAATGTCCATCTACTCTTACATCAGTGCCATTAGCCAAAAAAATTAACATTTTTCTGTTTGGTTTTGGAAAGCACCTGTTCCACCTGCCCTGAGCTCCTGGTGTGTCATGCAGCTGGCTCTTTGTGGCCAATGGTTGGTTCACTTCCAGGCCCCTAAGTCTTTCACAGTCAACACTTGTCAGTCAGATGCCAAACTGTGGTGACAAAGCAGGCCTGGGGTCATGGCGCATCACAACAGCTCACCGCAGACAGTGGCAGCCGGGAACATTGTGCTCTGTGCTATTTCTTTGAAGGATGTCAGAAGTCTTAATCAGAAATGCAGAAAAAAGCTTGTAACATCAGTCGGGATTTTCCAAGTTCAAGGTGGAGGACAACAGGTCAGCAGGCTATACCTAATCCCCATGAATGTGCTCAAGAAATTAACTAATCAACTTATGTGGGTCTTGCTATCAACTAATTTACTATAGTCATATCGTATAATTCTTAACTGGTCTATACAGGCTCCAAAACACAACATGAGTGAAGAGGAGATGTTTTAGGACTTGGACAGAGCAATAAATACATGAAACTCTTGTTTTTGTTGAAAAACTGCATTAGGCTGTCCTCAAGCAGTTTCACTTCAGCTTTATGTGGATGAAATGTTGTAAAAATATCATATTTATGGTGTTTTGCATTTTAAACAACTAATCAATCAACCATAAAAATCATTGCTAGATTAATTGATTAGCAAAATCATTAGTTGCAGCCTTAAAATACATAGGGCCTATAAGTGGATGAATGCAGTGTAGATTAGTTTAATGCTGTACAGTTGAACATTCCTGGTAAACATTTCCATGGAGATGGGCAGGCGGAATACCGTACACGTGAGAAGTGAATAGTGCACCTTTTTTTTTTTTTTTTTTCCGACGTGAGCAAAACCAAACAAAAACAAAAGTTGTTTTACTGTTTCCAGTTTATCCAGATAGCTGCTGCCTGAAGTGGCTGGGTACAGATTAGGCATCAGTAGGTGGTCTGAGAGACATTCTTGATCCCATTTTATAAAAATCTACTTTTGCAATTAACAGTTGTTTTCATAGTTGTATTTTTTAAAATTCTTCTTTTCCAACCTCTTGCTACTAGGCTACTGACGCTCTGTGAAGTGGTTCTCCTTTTGCCAGAAGGTGCTGTCAGAGCCAAACCTGAACCCCGCTCCAAAGTCATTGTGAGTAGAAAATGACGTAGAAAAACTTTAACTTAAGTTGCCAGTAGAAAGAAAAACACAATCATTAGACAGGCTGCATGCTGTATGTCAAAGTCAGTTTGGGCTGGATCAATAACCTAACTCAATAACAGAAAGCAGCAATGTGCTATTCATACGTGACCTGAGATTACATGTGTTAGTGGATACACCCTCCAGGATTAGACTACTACACTACCTATCCACTAACACACACAGCTAATTAGCACATAATGACTTAATGAGCGCTGCGGGTTTGAGTCAGCAGGAAACCACTGTTCTGTTTTACATCCAGTAGCCTGCTCCGGCTCATGACTCACTCAAACGCTCGGGCCGATCCTGGCTCTGCTGTGCTCACAGGAGGTGTGCATGGGCCCATGACGGCTGCTGCACCGACAGATGGGTTATATGTGACATGGAATCTGTGTGAATTTGAAACAAAAGTAGAATTAAGGGTAAGTTAAAGTCATATATGCTTATGGAAGTTCATGTTTATTGGCACCTCTAATTGTCTTTTTAAAATTGCGGGGTCAAGTGCAATTCATTGTTATTGTAATTACTACTTTAAATGCTGTTGCTGTCTGAAAATACATAAATATTATAGTAAAAATGAGGTTAAGATACACTTTATTGTCCTTGTAGGGGAATTTGCTCTCTGCATTTGACCCATCCTTCAGTGCCGCTGGGGCACCTCATTAGGAGTAGTGGGCACTGTAGCCCAGTGCTCAGGGACTCATCTCTACCTTTGTTGGAGCCTGGTACATATTGTACATGTTTTGGGTTGATGGGGGAAACCAGAATCCCTGGAGGAAACCCACCCAGACACAGGGAGAATGGGAATCCAGGAATCGGGAACGTTTTTGCTGTGAAGCGTGAGTGCTAGCCACTTAGCTGTGCATAAATACTGTTATATAGACATATATATGTGTTCAGATAATGGAAAGTGCTTAGATGAATTTTAATTGCCTGTTGCTTGTTACTGTCGCAGCATTGCAAATTTCTGTCTGGTCCTTTTTAGTCGCTTTTGAAATTTCTTTCAGGTTTCCCATATTGAATTTACAGGTTTTATGTTTCATATCTTTCTGGGTTCACCACTTTTTGAATTTCTAGAGTTAGGGTTAGGGTATAGTAGAGTATAGTTGCTAGTGACCCCTTGCTGGTTGTCCCTGCAGTGTAATGTTATAAGCTTTTGTATGGGAGGTGGCTCAGTAACACTCGGGGTCTGTCAGCAGGTGGTGAACTGGAGATGCTCTTGTGTGTGTGTGTGTGTGTGTGTGTGTGTGTGTGTGTGTGTGTGTCTGTCTCAGTGTTGCCAGATATGCAGTTTTCCTGCAGAATTGGGTAGCTTTTTAAGAGCTGCTGGGTGTGAAATATATTGTCCACAGGTTTAGCCAGACCTATTTTCCTTATAAAACATAGTGGTTTAGAATAATGCTGTTGAAATTCGGAGGAGCACTACTTTCATAAATAAAGTTGAAAATACAGCCGTACCATTTGGCTTTTCAGAAGCTCTTGTGCTAGTTGGGTCTCTGAAGCTTGGCAACCCTGGCCTGTCTCTGCACTGGGGCTGCACAGGAGAAGTGTTGTTGGGATCAAGGCAGTGAAGCGTGTCCACTCTCACTGCACAGACGGGCACACCTGCAGTTGCGCCATATTACTCTCTCATCACATCCACTCAAGCTCATTAGGCAGCAAAAACACTCCTCTCACACAGCGACACTGGGCTGTGCTGGGCCTTTAGTAGCTACAGGCCTCAGAACGCCTCATTTAATATGGAGGGAATGTTTGGGCAGTCCTATTGCACTGTAAGAGCTAAGCATATATGTAAATAAACAATTATAAACAATAATAATAATAAAATAACTTGTAAAAAATAATGTACAAATAGCTTGTAATTATAAATATTTTGAGTATTGTTTCTGTAATCATATACAATTTATCATACTGCACTGCAATAATGCACTAGTCTTAAAATGCTTTTCAAGTCAAATTTGTCATGTAAAATTGATTCACTCACCCCACATAGTACTGGCTGCTTCTGTAGCCACAGCTGCCCTGGAGTAGGAGGGTGGAAGGCTACCTATCTGTGCCATCGGGCCTTTTAATCACACTAACCACTGCTTTGATTGATCTACTTATTACATTTTATTTCAGGTATATTACAACTTAGATTTCTAATTGAGTATTATTGTAAATATAAAAGATACAGTGAAGCATTTTTGCTATAATATGACATATTTAGACTGTAATGACAGCTTTTCATTAATATGCATAAATACAAATACATCAAAATTTGTTTCATTTTAATAAAAGTAATTAGTAATATTGATTGTCTGTTGCTGGACTTGGCTTCTTAAGGCTAGCAGAGATTGTACCAAATATTGAAATGCTATCACATCCATTTCAGTTGAGTATTTATCTTGACACTATGCCCCAAATAAGTCAGAGGTATTCCTATGACTGCTTCTATTAGTTTTACTGGGACTGTTGCAGTGGATTCATTGGAGACCGCCTGGCAGTGTCCCCCTCTAAAACAGCAGGGAAAAGACTCGCACGCTATTTTATTTGTTATTGCCATTCCCTCGTGACTTCTTGTGAGGCGAGTTTTATGACAGCGTCTCATGTATTTGCTTGTGGTTGGGCTCCACATCCATTTTATATTATATTTATTTTGTTTTGCACAGTTGATTAGCAAATAAGCAAATGTTATGCTCTTGGCAAGTGACAGAAACAATATTTAACTTTCTGAGAGGTCAAATTTATTACTAGAATATAGAATTGGGAAGTTTATTTTGAGGAAACAAAAAGACATAAGAAAATGTAACCACCTGCTCCTAATTCTGCTGGTGAATGATCAAACCGTGGTTAGTTAAACAGAGACAGATGAGCTCGACATGGAGGAGGCTGTAGTTTGTTAGAAAGGAAAACTTAAATTGTCTTCTGCTTCCCTTTTAACTGTACAGCTTAAGATGTTGTGAATTAGAGCCTGAATGCCAGGCTTAACCAAAAAACTGTCATAAACTGAACTTTGAACCCAACTGTACCCATCATCTCCCAGTCGGCACTACTTTTTCTCGCGATCATTCATCTTACTGTGGTTTTGTTGAAGACACAAGTTGTTGTATGAATATGTAATCTTTGTGCGATGTGTTTGGTTATGGCGGCCAGATGAGGCAAAGTTTTAATTATTTTGGTTTGCTAGTATTTATTAATCAACCGTTTTCAAAAACACTTTTTACTGTTGTCATGAGAAAACCAAGTGGAAGTATATTCATGCTTCAGAGAACAGGAGACTTTTGTGAAGCAATCAATGTGCGAACCGTAATAAAGCAACTCATAAATGATATATATCTACATAAACAGTTTTGATATGGGCTTATGCTTCACATTAATTTTATCACGGAAGACTTTCAATGTTAGTTAAATCCATCATTAAAAACTCTCTTTGGTCTTTAAGCAAAAAAATCGCTTCATTATTTCGCAAATAGTGTCTGTTTTTATGTGTGTGGTTTCAACATCAAAAAGGCAAGCTGGAGAAACAAAAATGCTCATAACTTTGTCAAATTATTAAAATCACAAACAAATACAGACAAATAAATGCATTTGGATCATGAAATCTGGCTCAAGATGAGCTGTCCTTGCATAGCCATCCTACTTTTTCCTTTAGATTCCTCAAAATAACTTGGATTTTAGCTTTTGGATTTAGCTGACACCAGTTTTGATATCACAATGTAAAACGCTAGTTTTACACAACAGGATTAGGTTGTAATTGTTAACAAAAATTGTGTTTTTAAGGGCTGAAATAATGATTTCACATATTGAGGTCTATTAATTAATCAACTATTTGTTACTATTACCATGCTGTCATATACCTATATATTATACATCATTCATCAAGACCTTTCAAAAACTATTCATTGACTCTTTCAATCGTACTTTGTACTTGATTCAAGTCCCATTAAAACATTGTTTTAGAGGTCAAAGTGAGATGGGGGAAACTCAAGAGTTTTCTCATATAAACTGATGATGCACCTCTGTTACGTGTGCACACTCCTCGCATTTTAGC